>JAEIFK010000692.1:135000-735000 GCA_018901825.1 Drosophila funebris | reverse complement strand
AACAAATGTTGTTGGTGCTTTTGTTCTAGCTGAATCAGAACATGGCACGAAGAGTTTTGCCAATAAGACAATCGAGACTCCAATTGGAGCATTGGTATTGCCAACGCGCACACACAGATCCATTCACAATACACAAGTATGGAACGTATTGCAATGACGTCAAATTTCTGCAGAAGTGTGTGCGTATTGTTGTTATTCTTTTTCTTCTCGCTTTGAAGTACTAGTGTATATTAGAAAAACGATAACGTGGCCATTATTGTGTGGGGGACTACATATATCTGAGTATTGAGTTTATTATTTTCCTGTTGTTGTTGATGATCTTAACACACTTTCACTTGACGAATGGCGATTTAGTTCACTTCACACTTTGCAAATTGTATTTTATATCATGATCTTGGGTTAACCATAGAGTTCTTGATGGAGCTTTGCCGGCGTTGCGGTTGGAACGCTTCGAACACGACTAAACAAATAATTCCCAATTGTCAGACAACAAAGGTAGAAAACTGAATTGATGAATACTCTGATGGGAGTTTTTGTGATAAATGATTGAGAGGTATGTGGTATGTATGTACAGACAGGTAGAAATAGGCAGATAAAACAAGCGACAATCATGCCTAAGCGAAACAACAACACAAAACGCAACAACAAATAGCGGCACAAACAAAATAAAGAGCGACTATACAGAGAGTAAGCTAAAGAGAGTGAAATAAAGAGAGGGAGCGCAATGATGTTGCTTTTTACTCACGCAACAAATGGAATATGAAATGCCCCTTGAAGCACTTTGAATTCGATTTGTTTTTGCTTTAATTCGATTTGCAATGCACTTTCTTTTGTTTTACTTTGTTACTGCTTATTTTCTTTGTTTTGTTTATCGTTTTGTACCACGCAGTCACCACAAATTATAATGACGAATTAACCGACCAACGAAGACGACGTGTACAAAACTCAACGGCGGCAAATTGCAGACTGAGTAGCCAAGCTAACCTGTCAAGAGCATGCGGCTGGAGCGTGAGAGAGACAGAGAGGCAGAACATAAGCGACCGTGGCAGCAGGAATGCGCGCAATTCGAAGTGAGTACCGCAAACGGAGCGACAAAAGAGAGCTTCCAAAGTAAAGGTACAGTGGGAATGAAAAGTTCAAGTCTGTATAGGAAATAAAAGAAATAGGAAGATAAACATTTTTCAAGACAAATATATTATTAAAGGAACTTCATTTGTATTAATAGTGTTAATACTTTTTAATATATACCACTGTATCCATACAAGTTTCAGCAGTTAGTTTGTTGCAAAGAGCAAAAGATCTCGAGATATGAATGCCGCTCAGAGAGCACTGAGTTGCAAAAGAAAATGCGAATAAGATGAAATCTTGATGGAGAGAGAGCGGATATGTTCATTGAAAGCGTACGACAGTTCACAAATCCATATGCAAACGTTGGACAGTGGGAACGATTTGACTTTGGAACGAGCTGACGCTCAATGCCGAGAACGCTGCTGCAATGCCAGTAATCTGATTGGAATGGGATGTGAGATATGGGGAACTGCTTAGCTGGAACGAAACAGTCACTGTGGGTCAAGTTCAAATGATAATAAAATAGCTTCCACTAATTAGCGTTACCAAAGCTATCTGAAGTGACACACATAAATATGTATGTAAATTTGAGAATACGATTTTCTGTTAATTATTATTTAACATCAGTAATTACTTAATTAGCTAAATATTAGCTATTTTTCGCTCTGACATGTTTTGGTTTATTTTTATTGTTCCGCTTGACTTTCTAATTAGCATACAAATCCGAAATGTTAGGCTAATGTCTACTCAATCATGTGTTGTAGATTTGTATCTTTTATGCCATTGCGCGGGGGCTATTACGACGTTATTTACACAACAATACTACAATAATGGTCATAACTAATAGGCGCCGCGATTTGCAATGGGAAAACTTCAAGATTCTCAGGGATAAACTAGTTGATTGCATAAGATAATAAAAACTGAGAAGTTTGAGGAATAAAGTTGCATATTTGCTGAAAAACGAAAACATATTCCCTTTTAATTCAGTTTTTCTGTTTATTTCCAAGTATTTCTCTTTTTGGGATCTCATTAATAGGTTTCTATCACTTCCTGTTCTCAGTTCTAGCTTGCTTGTCAACCTGTTGATTAATGTTGTAATCAAGTTTTTGCCTGGCAACCACTGTAAAAAGAAAGTTCTGTGGCTGCTTTCGTCCTTTCCTTGAGAGTGCAAATAATTAGGAAAATTGTAATCATGCTAATCAACTCTGATACTTCACGTAATGCAACCCTATCCAACCCAACCCTTAAGCTAACTCATTTCATTTAAAACAAAGTTGTTTCTCTTTTTCTTCACTTCACTTTTTTCTTCCATTTTTCGGTTTTACAATCTTATTCCTTGGTAAGCTTTTGATGAGGCACTTTTCTTGCTGCTGAGCGGAAAACAACTTTGACTAATGATGCTACCTTGACAGAGGTTTCTCAGTTAGTTCTGGATGCCACAATTGTTGCACACCAGGGGCAACCTGCTACCTGCTTGCCACACACAGGCACAGACAGAGTCTCAGACACAGATACAGACACATACATTCAAAGGAGACAATAATAAGACAGCATGGTGAGGTCAAAGCAAGTTGCCACAAACTGTTGGCGCTTCTTGCGCGTCATTATTAATTTATGTCGTTTACTAAAGATCCTGCAGGATATCTTATAAGCGGGGAGGGGAAGGAGAAAAGTGGAAAACGGCAGTCGGACTTGTGTGTGCGAAAAGCTGCAGCCGTTTTCAAAGCAACTGTAGGATACTTTAGAGTGCGGCACGAGCAACAGAGTTGCAACAATTTCCGGCATCAATCACCTGGACGAGAGGCACAGTGGAACAAATATTATTTGGATAGAGGTCTAAGTTGAATAATTCTATTAATTAAGCATTATTATATAAATAACTTTACTATCTATAAATAAATGCCATCGATAACAATATACAGACTAAGTGCTCAAATGATTTAATATATTTTTTAATGCAGTTTGCAAGTATTTGACAATCTTATTTAAAATTATTTAAAAATATGTTAAAGTACGCAATACAGTTTTACTATCGATAGTTTTCAAAATATGTTAAAAATACTTTATAACTAAAAAGTTAAATTTCTTAAAGCTTTTCTGGGTATTTCCTAATCATTGCAAAAAATGTTATCCTCAGATTTAGCATTAAATTAAACCCAATTTTTTAAAATTAAATAATATATTAAAATATAATTAAACTATATATATAAATATATATTGCAATCAAAGTTAATTTAATGCGAACTGCAATTGTTGTCAATAACATTGAATTTGATTTTTTGTCTGCTTTAACCACAGTTAAGTCCTGTTTGTTTCAATACGTCTGTTGGCAAACAGCTTAAAGATTTGTGCCTTGCCAAGGAGCTTTGCTTTTGTCCAGACTGTTAGCCACAAATTGTGGCTTAGTTGGCGTCTAATTGGCATACATATTTTATGGTCATAATGAGCATAGCACATTCGTTGTATGTTCTCCAGGGTGTTTAAAACAGTTTCAAAGCTGCAAATAAAACTCCCACCCATCCACACACACACACACACACATACACCCACACCCACCCACGCTGACAATCAGAGAGAAATAGGAAAGCAATTGCCTGGTTTGTGTGAATGCACTTCTATTGACAGTTGTCAAGCATTTTCTAGTTCAATAATTGCAATCAGTTGGACACTCGAAATTGAAAATGTTTATTTGCTCTTGGCAAAAATAGGAAAGCAAAAAAAAAAAAAGAAAATAGCCCTAGCCATGGCTAGAATTGTAGTGTTGTTGTTGTATTAGCCAGACAACAGCAGGGCAATGTTGAAATTTGATTTTCAATCCCAAAAATCACACTCGAATGCTTCCGTTGACACTTCAACGAACCAACGTTGTTTGTTGTGCGTTTCCATTCAATACTCAGCTGGTCTCTTGCCTGTCTTCCCTCATTGTCTGTTTAGCTGTCAGCCTGTCTCTTTCTCTCTCTCTCTCCCTCCCTCTCCCTGTCTGATTCTCATCTGACATCTACTTGGTCAAATTATGCGGCATCACATTTCATAGGCAGCTAGGCAGCTATTTGTCAATTCACAAGCTGTTGCATAAAGCACATCCGCAATTGAAATGTGTGAACGGGGGTAGAAATTGCACATTTCATATGCGAGGCGCAATCAAAGAGAGAATTCATTGCAAAATGCAGTTGACAAATATCTACTTACTTAACGTAGACAAACAACAATTAGAACGGCATCAGAAGTACATTAAAAGCTTTAAGCGAGCTTAATTAAATGGACTTGCGACTAGGGAAGTTGATTTAAAGGCAATTCCATGTCTTAAATGGAAATCCCTTGATACAATTAAACATAAAATGAAGCAAACAATTTCCTCGTTATACATTAAAGTTTAGGGAAGCGCAATAAAAGCTTTTAATGTGATATGAGCTTAGTTATCACGCTTGTATATATAAAATTCTTTACAAAGCTTAAAGTAAAGATGAGCTCAATCAATTGAAAGCTTTAAGTCTGTTTAAGTGAATTGAAAGTCAACTATTATAATTTTCTTATAACTAATCTTATCTTAAGCTGCTCCCAGCAACTTCAACTGCTCTATAATTGATATTAATGCAGTTTAATTATTTTAGATTTGCACTTAACTCGTTTACTCGTATTCCTTAAAGAGCTGCAAACTTGGTTATCCAAGCAAAGCATCGCATCTCTCACATTTTTAGCTACTAAATCACAAAAATGGCTGCTAGACGAGACGCATACATCATCCGACTGCAATCGTTTACATCAACCAAAAACTCTGGCTATGCGTTACTTAATGGTCAACAGCTAAACTGCCCCTTCAGCTCTCGCCCTCTGCAATCTCATCCCCCCCGCCCCGCACTCAGCCATTGGGCATAACAAATGGCAAAGCAAGTGCGGCCATTATTCTCGGACCCCGAGTGCGGCTGAGGGTGTCTATGGGGTGGGCCTCGCCTCTCCTCACCTCATCTCGCCTGCTGAATTATTTTGTTTGCGTAGCAAATGTCGGGTAAAAGTTGAAAAATGTTAAAACACTAGAAGCGTCAGCATCAGCATCCACATTGGCATTGGCATTGGCATCAGCAACAGTCGTGGCTTAAACTACGCAAATTTTGAGCTGGAAAATGTCTAACGAGCTTCACGGAAATGCACAGAAAGTGCACAAAAAGAATTTACGCAACAAAAAAAATATTGTGCGAAAAATGATTTGCTATTCAATGAAAATGCTACAAATGCTGCTGAGGGGGAGACTTTTGTGGCAGTCGATAATGATGAGCAAATAGTCTCGTTAAAGATATCAAACGATGACTAGCTGAAATCTATGTAAATTGGAATCATACCATAATTCGACGGAATGACTTCTCATTACGAATGAAACGAAATTCGTAAGAAGAACAAAAGTCAGCACAAAATCAATCCCAATTTACTTGACTGAAGTTCAGCTTTAGCATATGATTCATTCGGTTCTTGGTTCCCCTATCAAATTATATACACATAAAGATAAATTTACTTGGAGTCTATCTTGTCTAACTGGCAAATTAATGCTAAAATATTCTTAGAAAAAGTCTTCTTTTTAATTAAATATATTGTTTTAATGTAAGTTATTATTATTATAATTTAATGAATTAATTTTTTCTTTTCCTCTTCGTTTTCTGAACCTGTCAACAAAATATACTAATTGTTTGTAGTTGGCAACGCTTTGTTGGCAGTTGGCAATATTATATTACAGAATTGGCAAGGTTGGTCAAGTAAACAAACTGTGCTGCCAGATGTGTAAAATGGCAACGCTGTCATTGAGTTCATATCAAGCTTAAGCCAGAGAGTTTCGGAGCAGAAACCAAGGGAAAAGAAGATGAAGATGGGAAACTAAAAAATATTTAGCTTAAATGAAAATGAAGAGATTGCTAACTAAATAACCTTGGTATATTTACTACGCTTTCCACGCAAAATATAAATTATATTACATTATTATATTATATGACTATGAATTGCAGATTAAAATTGTGTAGTAAACTTGTATCTCATATTAGCTAAAACTATAAGAGAAGTTAAACAGTTGCCATATAGTGTTTTAAGCTCGGTCTAGTTCCATTTTCTACAACTCAAATTCCAACATGGTTTATGGCTTTTAAGCAGCTTATGCAAGTACTAATGGTTTGTTCCGGCCAAGAACAAGCAAAGTACCCTATCACATGTTGTTTGTGGCGTTGTGGGAATTTCAACATTTTCTGCATCATTAAATGCAGCTCAAGTTGCATTTGAGCCAACTACAAGCTAACGCCAACAAAGCCTGCAGAACGTGCCCAGCGGATCAAGAGCCACAGTGAGTGATGACTTCTTTACTTGCCTTCATGTTATATATACTATTATGTAGTTGTATGTTGTAGGCTCTGAAATCAATCTGAAAGGGCACAATCGAAATTCAAATTCAAATTCAAAACGAAATCCAAATGCAAATGCAAATGCCAACAAACTCAACGCTTTGATTTGCTAATCCAATTTGGCTGCAAACAGTTTGCCAGAATTTCATGCATCAACGAGGTTTGCCTAACAATTTAATGGTTTCCATATACCACATACACACACATACATTTATATATGTAGTGTGGGTTTATTTTATATGTGTTACATTATTTAGTATTTTATTATATATGTGTGCAGTATGTGTTTATTGTACATTTATTGTATGTAATTCTATGTCCTCTTTTCTTCTTAAGTAACTGTTCTTATTTTATTCACTGATATTTTACTCTTCTTGACGAGCGCACAACTTATCCCTTCTACGTTTCGCACTCTACTCTTCCTGATCTCTGTACTCTGGCTGTTATGCTAATTATCTCTCTGTTAATTTGCCAGGGCTACAAGCCATAATAACTATCGGGGTTGCAAACTACCATTCCTACACTCGGCCATCCTGACAAGTCATTCGACTCGAATGAAGAACTCCAGTGTTTCATAAACTCAGCTACAGTATTCGTTTTATTCGGGCCTTCATCGTCGCCTACTTTCTCTACTATATATCTTCCATGTCTAAGCTTACAAGTTACTTTATATGGGCCTAAGAATTTCTTTTTTAATTTAAGTCCTGGTCCAAACTGTGTACGCTTTATCGCTACCAAGTCGTCTATGTCATATTCATTTTCCGGTTTCCTTGACTTACTAACTTTTCTTGCTAACTCTGGACAATGGACTCTGCTTAACGCGTCTACTTTTTCTTGTTCTCCTAATGGTAGTCTTCTGGGTCTCTGGTAAATCGGAACTTCATCAGTCATCATAATTTTTATCTCAACTGGGCTAGTGTCTGGCTTCACCCACTTATACGACATTAAAGCTTTCTGAACGGTCAGTTTTAAATCTTCATCGAGATGCTGTATATCAAGTTCTGTTTCTTCTTCGATATTCATAGTTAGTAGCTTACTGAAATTATCTTGTAATTCTTTAATTTTGGTTCCGGGCTCTAAGGTATTACATTCGCGTTCCTCGCCATTTTTCTCCCCGCTATCCTTAGTTGTCTTTCTTAAATCTGGTATGTCATCTTTGGACGAGTATTTCATATCGTGAAAACTAACACCGTTAGAACTTAGAGTCACATTGACAAAATCAAGCACGTCATTGCCTATAATTCCGTCAAACAGGGTATCTTCGTCACGAACTACGTGAAAACACATTTTGATTGGAATGAGGTCCAACTCGGTGTTTATTTTGAAAAAACCCAGTGTGTTAATCTGTTTTCCTCCAATTCCTGTCAATACTTTACAGTCCTGTTCCAATTTCACATTCAGATTATTATAAATTCTATCGCTGATGGTGCATATGTCACTACCGGAATCAAATAAAGCTGTCAGTATATATTCGCCTATCTTCACAGTCTTAAATGCTCTATTTAGAATGTTTTGTGATAACTGTTGTACGTTTGATGTCTCTTTTTTAATTTCAGGTCGTCCAACTTTCGCTTCGCATTGATTCGCTTTATGTCCAAGACCATTACACTTAAAATATTTTATACTTTGGTTACAATTTTTGGCAATGTGGTTTTTCTCTCCGCACTTATAGCAGTATATATCACGTTTACCCCTTTTCTGATCATTTTCCTCAAATTTAACCTTAGCTTTTGTTTCTTTTGGCAACGCTATCTTTTCGTAAACTTTCAACTTTTCGCGCAAGTCTTTTAAATTAGTGGCTTGGTACAAAATATTTTTATTAATTTTTGAATCGGGAATGCCTTCGATAATATAATCAATAATGCTTTCATCGTCTATTTTACTTTTATTTGCATGACCGATCATTGTATAGTAGTATTCAATTAAAGTTTCTTTCGGTTGTTTCTTTCTGTTTTCCAATAATTCATGAACCTGTTTTGATGATAGTTTGATGCAAAATTCGTCCTGTAGTCCCTGTTTCAATGAATCCCAATCATTTAAACCGTTATTACAATTTACAAACAATTTGGCCGCTCCTTTTAGTAACTGCCTGCCATAAATAAATTTTTGTAAATCGTTCCACTGAACTGTGACTGCATTGTTTTCAAACTCTCTTAACCAATCATCAATATCTGAATTGCTGCTACCGTCAAATGTTGTCAGGGAGTCTTTGACGTCCTTTAAAGTGAATGTCATTGTGTTGTTAGGGTATGCCATACTTTCTTGATTTTCTTGTTGCTCTGTATTTACTTGTTCTGAATTAACTTGCTCTGATCTGTCTTCTTCTACTAATTCGGAACTCGTATCTTCGTATATAGAAGTATTGTTATTGTCGTTTCCTATATTTGATCTGAAGTACTCATATAATGCTTCTCGCAATTGGGCCTTAGTGCCTTTCGTAGATAACCCTAACTCCGATAATTTTGCTCTAAGTTCTGCTACTTTCAGTTGTGCGATCTCATCGTACAGCATTATAAATTGAAATCTTATTTTAGGATTAGTAAAATATAATTACATTGAGTCTCTTAAATATTTCTGGTATATTTTAACAATGTTAATTTCTGCTGCTCACTTACTCGATACCTTATGTTAATTCTTCTCTGCAAACGTCGTGCCTCTGGTAACGCTTTTCTGCAAACGTCGATGCCTCTGCAACGCTTCTCTGTAAGCGTCGATGCCTCTGTAACGCTTCTCTGTTAGCGTCGATGCCTCTGTAACGCTTCTCTGTTAGCGTCGATGCCTCTGCAACGCTTCTCTGTTAGCGTCGATGCCTCTGTAACGCTTCTCTGTTAGCGTCGATGCCTCTGCAACGCTTCTCTGTTAGCGTCGATGCCTCTGCAACGCTTCTCTATAAGCGTCGATGCCTCTGTAACGCTTCTCTGTAAGCGTCGATGCCTCTGTAACGCTTCTCTGTAAGCGTCGATGCCTCTGTAACGCTTCTCTGTAAGCGTCGATGCCTCTGCAACGCTTCTCTGCAAATTCTTTCCCTTTTCGTTGCTCTGGTTGCCTTTCTTCAAGGTCAGACCCTCCGTCTCTCTGATTTAGCTATTCTGTTGCGCCATGCGCTTTCGGTCGTCTTTTGTGTGTCGCTCACTTTTGTTCATCTCTACTGCGTCACTCGCTCTCTGCTTGCTGGAACTGAACACGTGTTCTTTTTGAAGACGCGTCGCGACGCCTGTTTTCGCTTGCCTAACGGATGATGCCGTTTGTCGCTCGCTACTTTTCTCGTTTGTCGCTCCTGCTTCAGCTAGTTATGCCACTCGTACGTACCGATCTCTTGTCGTAGCTTGCTTTACGGATGATGCCGTTTGTCGCTTGCTGCTTCTTCTAGTTTGTCGCTCCTGCTTCAGCTAGTTATGCCACTCGTACGTACCGATCTCTTGTCGTAGCTTGCTTTACGGATGATGCCGTTTGTCGCTTGCTGCTTCTTCTAGTTTGTCGCTCCTGCTTCAGCTAGTTATGCCACTCGTACGTACCGATCTCTTGTCGTAGCTTGCTTTACGGATGATGCCGTTTGTCGCTTGCTACTTCTTGTTTGTCGCTTTGTGCACGTTTCTAGAATTGCTTGCATACATACTATGTACATACATATGTACAAATGTCAATTTGGTGATTGAATTTGTACACTCTATCTTCACTTATTGTTTTTTGCTGCACAAATGTAAAGTCACTGCACGCCAAATACGTTTTTGTGTCTCACGGTATGTAGCGTCTTTTCACACATAAAAAATAATCCCGGTTGAGCCCCCAAGTTGTAGTGTGGGTTTATTTTATATGTGTTACATTATTTAGTATTTTATTATATATGTGTGCAGTATGTGTTTATTGTACATTTATTGTATGTAATTCTATGTCCTCTTTTCTTCTTAAGTAACTGTTCTTATTTTATTCACTGATATTTTACTCTTCTTGACGAGCGCACAACTTATCCCTTCTACGTTTCGCACTCTACTCTTCCTGATCTCTGTACTCTGGCTGTTATGCTAATTATCTCTCTGTTAATTTGCCAGGGCTACAAGCCATAATAACTATCGGGGTTGCAAACTACCATTCCTACATATATATGTATATATATATATTTATATAGTCTATATATATATATATATTTAGTATATATATACATATAAAGCATTCCTGCCTCTATTGTGGAACTGCGCCGCTTTGTTGCTTCAAAACAAAAATCCTTTTAAATGCGGGCCTGATCCTGCCTGCCAGGCAATTACATACAACAAGCTCCTTGCCCACTCCTTCTTTTTTTTGTGTTGGCCAAGTTTTCACAGTTTTAAGTGTTGCCATTCTTTGCAGCTCATTTTTATTTTTATTTTATTTTTTCCCTTTACCTTGTTGCCTGCATTTTATGCATGGCATAATACATTTTGGAATTTTCCTCTGGCCTTACGACATTTCTGTGCTCGGCGGTTTCCTTATAATGGGTGTAGAGTAGTGAGTTTATGTTGTGTGTGAATAAATATATATTTTGAAAGTTAACACTATAACTTAGTTAAGAATACTGTGATATCTGACATATTTTCGAAATTGTATTATTTAATACTTTTCTTCTTTTTGAATTATTTTTATTATGTTTCTAATAATGAAATCCTACTGAAAATTTGGTTACTTTTGCAGAGCTGATTATCTTTTAAGTTAAAAATAATGTATTACAGATAATTAAGAATTTAACTTAAGATTTGTTCAGACTAACCACAATACATAGATCTTTAATGATAAGAAAAATATTTAATTTGTATTTTTATTAATTGTATTTGTATTTCTGCCTCTGTTTGCACCTCCCAAGATTAGCATTCGCCTTTCTATGCAATTACTATACTTTCAACATTCACTTTACTTATAATAACATATATATCTAATTAATTATGCATTAGATTGTATTGCATCATGTTTAGTTAATCACACGAAGCCTTTCCAGCTGATAAGACACCCTGTATAGAGCATTTCTGCAGCCCAACATTAATTCTCACTCAGTTTCCTTGTAAATGTTGGTCATCTTCCCCTTTCCCTTTCCCCCCCATAAGTTCTTTGTGGCAAACCTTCAATTACAAGCACTTGTTTTCACAATGTAATAATTACTCTGAAGCGGGCATTCTTAGGGGTTTTTCACTGTACATATTGTTATTTTTTATGTGTATTTTATTGTTGTATTGGAATAGAAAAATGCAATGTTTAAAGCTGAACAAACTATCGTATCGAATGGCAAATAGACTGAGTTGAACGCTGAGTCTACAAAGCGAGAAACAATAATGGATTGCATTTACATATGTATATATATGTGTGTGTGTGTGTGTGTGTGTGTGTGGGGAAGAGAGAGACGGGGACAATGCGTCTAACTAAGTGGACGGGAGTGCGAGCACTCGACGTAGCAATCACCAGATTCTACAGCCGAACTGCTCCTTCTTCTTCTTCCCCCTGCCAGGCAAGTAATGGAAACGAATAAATCTTGAATGCCTCAAATATTTGCTATATGCAACAACGTCGCAGTCGCCGTTGCTGTCGCAGTCGCTGCCGTTGCCGTTGTCGTTGTCCTTGCTCGCTTGCTTGTCATGTGTGTCTTGTGTCTGAGGGGAGTTGAGGCTAAAGAGTGCGAGAGGGAGTGGTCCGTGAGGGGGGGGAGGGGGGAAACAAATTTCTATACAACACTTTATATAGAAAGAAAAGAAATCGTAAAGTTGCACGGGCAGGCAGGCAGACCATTATAATAGTTTGCAGCGCCCCCAGCGCAATCGAGGGAGTTGTCGTGGTGTTGCATCAAAGGAAAGGGAAGGGGAAGGGGAAGGGGCTGGTGTTGAACTCACTTTGACACTCGAGAGCCGCAACGAGATAAAAATGGCTGCAACACTCGGGCAGACGATGTCAGTCTGGTCTAGGCACGCACACGGAGAGAAACGTCGAGAGGGGGAGAGGGAAGAGACAAAAGAGTGTGCAGTTAGAAAGAAAGGCGACACCCAACCAAAGACAACAACACGCGTTGCATGCCACAAATCTAAAGTGTAAGGCGCACCAACAGACTTCGAGTGTGTGTGTGTGTGTGTTGCACGTTGTCCTCTAAAATAATATAAAATATGCATTGGCAGAGCTTAACTAGATAACTGCATAATATCATATTGCGCATACGCCGCGTGGCACCAAAGCCGTAAATAGCATTACGTTCTAAAAGATCCTGTGACACTAGCTGAATACGATACTGAACTGAGGAGAATGCCTATTACAAAGCTGCTGCTGCTAAATGCTGTAAGACCAGATGAAAGCTTTCTTCAAGATGAATGTTAGAGAATAATGTCTGCAAGGTGTAAATTGTAAATTGAGAACAGAAGATGTGAACAACACGACGAAAGTTTTATTCAAAGTAAATGTAAATGTAAATGAATACAAGGAAAATTAGAGTTAGAACTCTTGAAACTTAGAGATAATATAATATATCAAATAAGAACGTTATTTGACTGGCATATATAAATAAATAAGGAATATATATAAGACTTTCCTTATAACTTTGATTGTTTAATAGTGAAAGATTTCACTAAATATATTAAATACATTAAGGTTTATTCTGTAAATCAATATAACAAAGTGCACTTAAGCTTCCATTAAAGTTATAAACAAGCTTTGAGAGCAATTGAAAGTATTCACTTATATTATAAACTGCAAACAGCTTTAAAAGCTGCTGGAAGTTTTCATAAATAATAATAACCTTTGGATAAATTAACAAAAGAACTTTACAAGCACATTAAATGTATTCTTAGACATAAATCATATAGAATAGTTTAAAATTCATTCAAAGCAGAACTTATAGATCATTACAGAAAACTGTAGATACAATTTGAAAACAGCTTTTAATTAGATGTATTATAATGAATAAAGCCGATGAAAACCTTATAAGTTCTACTTAATACTGTAAGATCTAAAAAATAGAAAAACAAAAAGATATAAACAGATTTATATATACAAATTTATGTATATAAAGTTAATAATCGTTAAATAAATAATAATAATAAATATTGTGAAACACACGCAAAGCTTAAAGTCTTTAACTTGCAACACTTTGTTTGATTTTTGCCAGCTTTGCAACTTTCAGCTCGTGTCATTGCACCAGAAGCGGACTCGACAAAGTGCTGCCAATGCAAATCAAGCCATAGACCACACCCAAGCAATTCTTTTACCCGTTGTCAATTTTTGTGGCAATCTGTTGCCAACGAACGTTGATAACACAAAATGCCAAACGAAGTTGCCTGAAAAATGCAAACCAGACGACAATGGTTGTTGCCCAGCTTAGGGTTGCGTGCTTCTGTTGTTGTTGCATTGTCTGTTGCAAGCTTCATTAGATGTGCACCATGAATGTGGCATGAGGAAGCCAAGGAGTCGCTGCCTGTTGTTGGTTGTTGGAACAGAGGCAAGCGGCACTAATAGATGTGGCATTCAAATTTATTTTCAATGCATGCTGCCAAAGCTGGAGCACATTTGGGGAACATACAGTTGGGGGACACCGTTGGGGGACACAGTTGGAGCACAGCTGGAGCATTGCTGGAATATCCAAACCTAAATGCGTGACACTCAAGTGACAATTCAGACGACACATGTGGGAAACAAACATGTAAATTGCAACCGTGTGATGGGGTTATATGAGATGTATAAAAATATTATTTAAATGTGACGTCAAGTCACTGAAATGTCACATCAGACGCAAACTGAAGGCTTACAACATATATATATTTATTTATATATATATAAGTATTATAGTATTTTGGGAAAGGATCGTGCATCAGTTTTTTAAGCATATATTAATCTTTATAAAATAAGAGTTTGGCAATCTTATTTTGTATATCATAAAATGCGAAATTCAAATAAAAAGCTTGATAATTTTATTTTCTTAACTTTGATAAAGTTATTTGTATTTATTATTTCTGAAACAAAGACAGAGAAATGTTTTAAGCAGCGTTTTGGTTGCTCAAAGAAGCTGAATTTAGTTAGAATCTTATTAACTTACTTTCTGTTTCATAAAATGTTAAACTAAGTCTGGGAATTTCTAACCTTTTCAGTCTGAACTTGAATGAATCAGAATATATTACAAAACTTATTAAATTCTTTTGCTTATCATAATAAATTACACAAAGTATAAGTAAATCTATTCTCTTTCAGTCCGTTTTGTTGCAAGCTTATCTACAATTTTGCATTTAGCAAATAGATATAATTTCAAAAAGAAAATCTCTATAAGGAAAAACGACAAGCTGTCATAAACTTGGCAGTAATTACAGTATATACATATATAAATACACATATAGCTTAGGCAGACAATAGAGATATGAAATTTACAGCTAATTACGAGCGTTTATTTCAATGCAATTGAAAGGAAAACTCCCAGCTTAGTAGCGAATGCTATGCAGGAACTACACAAAGCAGTGTGAAAAACTGTCTCTCTAAATAGTAAATTTAATTAATTAAGTCTATGTTCAAGTGCAAAGCAGCAGCAGCAGCAGCAGCAGCGCCAGTAACAGCGAAACTTTAGCGACAGACAATGGGAAAATTGAAAAGCAAAAAGAAAATAAAACAAATAATAGAAAACTGCAAAAAAATATTGACAAAGTTCCCGATAACTTTTTCTCACAGCTAACGTGAAAAGTGTATAGGGCAAATAATTGTTGGCTGAAACGGAAGTGAAATCAGCTCGAAAGGCGTGTGGAAACAGCAGCAGCAGCAGCTATAGAAAACTGTCTAAATGAATTACGTATACGCCGCGTGCGACAAACAGAGAATTGTATAATACACGGGCAAAAGCAAAGCGACAACAAGTAAAATCAGTAAAAAGCTGATCATTTGTGGGTTGAATATGAAATACCCTAGAAATTGAGCGGATATTTAGCTATATTTATATATATTTAAAGCTTTTTTAAACTACAATTAGTTGCTTGCTGTTTCAAACTGAATTTATAAATGTTAATATAATATATTACTCAACTATATTGTCAGTTATACCTTCAAATGTTGTGACACAAATCGAACATTCGCTTGGCAGGGTATAAAAAGTTTATTTGATTGTGCGAGAGGAGCGTGAAATTGAGCACAGAGACAAAAGCACACTCCTGGATTGGCAGGAGCAGGAAAGCAGACAGAGAGAGAGAGACACAGATAGAGATAGAGAGAGTGTTAATATTGAATATTTAATTTCGTTGAAAATATTTAATAATAAAAGTTAATAAAACTGACGCGAACATATGACATGCGAAATGTTGAAGGAAAGGAAATTGGAAATTGCAGTTCATTGCAGTTGCAACTCGGACTGATAATTTACATATAATTGAGTGCAGGCCAGTGTCTATATAAGCATGTGTGTGTGTGTGTGTGTGTGTGTGTGTGTGTGTGTGTGCATCCTGCATGTCCTTTCTCTTTGTACATATATTTTTGGGCATGTAGTTATCATAGCAGGCTGAACGGAATTTATATGCATGTGTTTGTCCTCTTCGTGTAAAATGAAAATTTATGCACACTTAATGGTCGCCTTTGGCAGCAGCCCCGCCCACACCCTAGCTCTGCTCTGTCACGCCCACAATATCCTGTTGAATGCACTCGTTAAGTCAGAAAACTCAGATGTACAGAGTACTATCTCACCGTATTGTTTGCCTTCCCTCTCTCTATCTCTTCACTTGCAAATGAATTATGTTTTATTTATTTTATTTCATCTATCTCTATCTTACTTGCACTCACTCAATCTCTGTCACTCTCTCTCTCGCTCTCTCTCTATCTGCTTCAGCTGAAATTGCCATTTTTCTTTGTGGTTTGTCGCATTTTAACATATAAATTCGTGACAGGAAAGTTGATGATGAATGCGGCTTTTAAATTAAGTTGAGATTTCACTTGATTTTTTATATTTTATCTTTCCCGTTTTGGGGGAAATTGTTGGGCATTTTCTTTGAATGCAATTTTCTTTTCTTTTGTATTCAGCTGGTCGACGACTTCAGTTGTAATTACGAATCATTCGTTTGTATTATTGAATTCAATTACATACACAATTTATGTCAGCATAAATACTTTAAGGCTTCAGTTTGGCATCCATTTTGACATGAATTGATAAATGAATCGGGTAGAAATATTGATCCAATATTAGGTGAAGTATTAGCAAATGTGACAGACTGATTGAAATTAAATCCTATTGAGAATTAATTGAGACTTGGCGCTAAAGTCTTACATTGTCACATGAGTTGCAGTTGAAATACTCAAATGTTTCAGATGAAACTTTAAAGTTGAATTGAAAAAATTTAAAATGTATAGAAGAATTAATGACATCCTTATATTAAACTAATTAAAACTGGCAATGCAAAGCTTAAAAACATTCCACAAAGACTTCATTATGTGGTGAATCTCTAAGCAGAAGAACAAAACAAGAAGAAAACTGTCCACGGAGAACATTTTAGTTTTTCTAACATGCTTAGTTAGAAGAGGAACAAGTTTTTTATGCTGAATTTAAATGACATCATCAACGAAAAAAAAATTCTGCTTCACTTTTGACAAAAAGCCAAAAGAAAAACAAAGTGCAGCAAACTAAAGCAAGGGGAGAAAAAAAAAAATAAACAATAAGTCGAAATGCTGCTGGGGCACGTAAAGGAACTTCGAAACTACAACAAAAAAAGGAAGAGTACGCATTTTTTTATAAGTAAAAAACAACTTGATGTTGTAGTTCCGTAGGTAGCGAGGGGAAATAGGGGGGCGGGGTGGGAAGCAACCAGGGAAATAAACTGTAGTTTGCAGAACGTGAAGTTTACTATATTATGCTTATTTTGCCTTATTGAAAACTTATTGCAGAATGAAAATAATGCTATGAAATTGCCGTCAAAGTGGCGCAAAAATATTATAATAATAAAATATATAAAAGGAAATTCCTTTTGCGCAGCACAATTTCAATAGACGCACAGTGAAAATAAAGTTTTCTCTTAAAGGGAAAATGAAAAACGCTGCATTGTTAAGAGTTCGAAGAGCTCTGAGGGTCCTGAGAAAGTCCTGGAAGTCAACTAGCAACTGTAGAGAAGATAAAAATGCAAATGGCAACTTCACGTTGTTGGGCTGGTCTACACTTAGGCGACACCTGTTGTCGGCTGAGCGTTATAAATTGCCGAGCACAAGATGTTGCATGCACCATGCACGCACAACAAGCAGCTTAACCTCACTTAACCCCCCAACCAACACCAGTCACCACATAAATCTGACAAACACGCCTACAAGTCAACACCTAGAGGAAGAAAAGAAATTATTGTTGCCTGCTTTTAGAAGGCGGCTTTAAGCCGCACAGATAAATGGCCAAAAGTGTAGATATTTTAATTTAATTAGAAAGAGATTGAGGGAAGCAAAAGAGAAAGCATAAGTTGCTAAAACATTTAACATATTTTCTTAATTTAATACTATAATCAGCTGCTCTACAGAAGTGCAGAATAATCGAAAGCCTAGGAGTTGAATGGTGTGAAGAGAAGGACTAGCAATAACATTAATATAACTTACAAAAAAGTCCAATTAAAATCCATGAAAATTGAGTTTTCCATTTGTAGTTTTTGGTGAAAGTTTGCAAATATTTATATTGTATTTGAATAACAATTTGCGCAACGCTGCTAATTCAATTGTTGCTGGACATTTGGCTCATGTTGCAATTAATTTCATTTTTCAATTAGTAAAATAAACAGAATCCCAAAATACAAAAGGACAACTGAAGGAATGGACAAACACATTGCGATTGTTGTGTGCTTTTAATTACATTACAACAGCATCAATGAAAACAATTTGCCTTTATTTACCCACCTTCAACAATAACAAAGTGTGTGCACAACACATGAAAGGCCAATCGAAAAATGCTAAACATAAAATATTCTCAAAATACAATTAAATCACAAATTGAAGGAATGAAAATTGTTTGTAAAATATTTCAAAGTTTCCTGCAAATAATTAGAGAAAAGGGGAATTTTCAGTGATTATTGATCATTGAACTTATTATGTAGATAAATGTGGCTTATTTGTTATCAAATAAAGAGATTAAGCAGCAGAAGAGCAATTCACAGTGGAATTAACTGCAAATCATTTAAAAATAGTGACAAAATAAATAGGATTGTTGAGGGGGCATATGAACTGATGAAAGCCTGGGAAATATATTGATAAATAAATAATAAGAAATTATATTGAAGTCATAAATGCGAAGCTAATCCCTGAACTCGACAAACAACAACCTCGCATTACGTAAAACAAGTATTTTATTTATTAAGCATTTTTATGGAGATACACAAAATGCATTTATTCATTTCAATTAAGTCTTATATTTAATTAATATAAACCCCTGCTCAACTCAATTCTTACGTTGAAAAAATTATATGTAATTAACTGGCAGACAATTTAATATATATATTTTTTTTGTTTTATAATTCCTCATTTCTTTTTTATTAATTCGTTTCATTGTTATAATAATTTAACGCGTGTTAATTTTTTGCATATTCATCAAAATAAACTTACAACCACATGCACAATTTACTTAATTAGACCCGGTACCCAAAGGGTACAGGGGCTTATGTATTTGTGCTATGTATGTAACAGGCAGAAGGAAGCATCTCCGACCCTATAAAGTATATATATTCTTGATCAGCATCAATAGCCGAGACGATATAGCCATGTCCGTCTGTCCGTCTGTCCGTCTGTCTGTCCGTATGAACACCTAGATCTCAGAGACTATAAGAGCTAGAGCTACCAAATTTGGTGACAACACTCCTATAATGTGCACGCAGATCAAGTTTGTTTTAGAATTTTGCCACGCCCCCCTTCCGCCCACGCAAATCGAATAAAACGTATAACTAGACTCCATATATAGCTACATACTTCAGATTTGGCACACATAATGTGTGCTCATGTCTGGACATTTTGTGAAAATTGCATGAAGATCGGACCATAAACAAAGCAGTTAATAAGATATCTAATTACCACAAGCTCATGGCAGCTTTAGCGACAATTAATTGCATTAAATGTAACAACAACAAAAACAAGACATTCTGTGCGAGTACCCGAGTTCAAGTCTCGGTGCTGACCAATTTTTATTTCACTTTTTTTTTATATATTTATAAAAATTAACTTTTTACTATTATTTTATTTATATATATGTTATTAATTTTGCCAATATGTCATAAGAAGAAGAAATAACAAAGTTTTGTTAGAAATTTGATTTCAAATATATGTATGCATGTACACGCATATGCAGCAATGCAAAAAAAGTAACGGCATTTCTCTCTCAGTTACCGCCGCTCTCTATTCCCCCTCTCTTCTAAAAGTGATCGATATTCAGAGAGAATCATTGAAGCAATAGAAACTTGCAAAACGGACAATGAGAGGAATGCGAGAATATGTTATGCATTTGTCAGGCTTTAACGTCAGTTGCAATGGCGCAGGTGCTAGAGCGTTGGCACAGCATTCAGGAGATCCTGAGTTCGAGTCTTGGTCGGTTTCTCTTGCTTATTACAAAATACATATTTGATGTGAAGTGATCTTCTTTTTTTTTTACATAAAAATATGAATGGTGCTTAGACAATTCTTTTCGAGTGGAAAAGCATTGCCCTCAAATTAACATATCACGCTTGCCATTAATAATCTTTGTATTATTATATTAATACTTATTGTAATAATAAGTTGTATATAACGGCATAGATATGAATACCGGGTCTTATACTGTCGAGCACCTCGACTGTAACTTTTCGACTGGTTTTAATTGTTTATGTGCACAGCATATATATTTAATGCACTTAACGTGTTGATGCCGCAAGTAGAGTGTGCTCGACCGACAGATACCCGGCACATAAAGTTATAATTATTATTATAAAATTTTTTGGACTGATAAACAACCAACAATGCAAGGACTTAAATTATAATACCAAGCAAGAGTGGCCTCAGTTATTGCTTGTTTACGCATACCTCCTTTTCCTTATTTAACAGGGTATAAAAAGCAAAAGTATAATTGTGTTGGTATTAAATTTACTGACATTTGTCATCCAAAGCCGCATAATTAGTTGCGTAAAATCTGCTGTTTTTTATAGAGTGGTTGAAAATTGAAAATTTATTGCATTATTTAAGCTGCCTATTTATATCTTTGGCGTGAACATAATTAATTTGAATGCGAGCACTCATAGCAAATGGTTTATTCATAATTTTTTAAGCTCAACAACAACGATTAAAGGAGCAATTAAATTCAAGCGTTGCCTCCTTAAACGTGTATCAATAATTGGAACAATTACCTATTGAAGTTGAAATCTAATTGAATGAATCATTCAGTGGAAGTTGCAAGATAAGAAACGAAAGCGAGCAAAGCTAAAAATACAGGTCAATGCATTTGAAGTAAGGAAAAGAAAAAAAGCTAGGAATTTAATTTTCAAGCCAACCTGATGAGCCAGCAAAAGACGTTAACGATGCACTCAAGTCCATCCACAAAATGTGGCAATGGAGTGAACGAGGGGAAAACAGAGAGGGGGTTGCATGTACTTTTCTTTTTTTAGCCACTTACATCATCGAGCACAAGTTTGCAACTCCATAAAATTTCTTTTGCACATGCAGCTCCGCTCACGTCGCAGCCATAGCCACTCATCCAAAGCAATGAAAGCCGTTAAGTGCCCCATGAGCAGCCCACAAGTTTTCCATTTAGCTAGCGTGTGAGGGGGGTGTGGCAAGGATAGCGGAAAAGCCGCAAAAGTAATATGCCAGAAAAGTAAAGGAGCGATGGAGGGAACCGACTTGAAGCAAAGTGTTGATTTAAAGGCATCGTAGGACAAGAAACCAGAAACCAGGAACATGGAACATGGAGCACAGAAACAGGCGATAGGGCGATAGGGTGATTGGGCGAACAACAACTTCGCTGTAGTTAAACAAAAGACATTCAGGCAAAAACTGACTAAGCAAAATCAATATTGATGTTCATTCGATTGAAACGCCAAGGTGCTATGAAAACCCATGGAAGCAGCAAAGGGGTTATCCATGAATGACGAGGGCATGAGAAGCCCTCAAATATATATTACACATAACAGGACAAAAGATGTTGAGTGAGAAAACTTTGACAAGCCGATTGAACTTGAACAGAGTTTAGCTACGGAAGATGATTGATTTACAAAAGCAGTTTATAATATAATCTACAAAACTTTCAAGCTAACTACAAAACTCATTCTCTTGCCATGTTCAAACGAGCACCACTCACAAATCCTTAAATCATTGCAGGCTCAGGCGCAGTAATGCTGTGTGTGCAGCTTAGAAAACTGACAATGGAGGACAGAAATGCTGTAAGGAATAAGCTTACTATTTATCTACTATACTACGAGAAAAAGTAAGAGTCGCAAGTACAAAATAAAAATAATTGAACTAAAAGATAAATTAAAATGAAAGTAAATAAAATAATAATAAACTTAAAATAATAATAGCAAAATATTAATAATAAAATTATAATATATAAGTTATCTACAGTATAGTAAGTTATATGAATGTGAGGTAAAAATTATGAAAGTGACCATGAAATACTTAAAAGAAATCCTACACAGAGAACAATAAAATCCTCAAATCAAACAACTTTGATGATATAACATGTCTGTAGCTCTAATAATACGTATTACGCACATTTCGCTTTCATCAAACCTAATAGACTATGTACTTTTTTAAAGTACAGAGTTTAATAAATAAAAATTGGTACTTAACAACCACTACCACTAAAAGGTGCATAAAATACTCTACAAATTTCGCAAATATTCCAATTAATTTAATACTGCATAACTCTCTAAAAACTGAGAAACTTTTAATTTAGTTGCTCCGACTTTCACTTGTAGTTTTTTGTACGTTTTATTTACCTTCCCTGCCTCGCCCAGTCTTTGTTAGGCTTCTCCTCATGCTCATTAGCACAGCATTCATCAAGTGTGCAAAGCAATGAAAAGAAAAGCAAAGAAAATGTAAAGAAAATCCAGTCAGGAAACAGGCGAAAAAAGCACAAAAAAATAGCTACAAAATAATCGAAAAACTTTTTAATGTAACATATTTTTTTCCCCCGCTCTGCATCCAAAAACTATGCCATTAGTTCGCTAGTAAATTGCTAAAAGCAGTGTGGCTCTTTCTCTCTGCCACCCTCTCTCTCTCTCATTCTCTCTCTTTCTCTCCTTCTCGCATTGTTCTTCTATTGCTGTTCCCCTTTCGCTGTTGTTGCCTACGGGAAAAGCGTCGACTCGCACACAAAAGTTACATTTGCCTTAACTAATTTATCATTTCCGACTATGATCCCTTTGGTAGTTCTACTCCTGTCTGCTTTTTTTATACAACACTAATTTGTGAACCTTTGCCCATAATGAGCCAAAGCGAAAAAACATGTAGAGCTGCAGAAGTCAGGCATGTTTGACTGAGGGATACCCAGTTATTCTATTCAGTTGCTGTTAGATTAAAAATTTAAACTGAACATTCTTGATGATCTTATATTTCTTGAGAGAGAGCATTAGGCTAGCACAATGTTAACACACCCTGGTGTTTCTTAGCTAGAGTATTTGATATTTCATTTGAAATTATAATTTTATACGAACTTATGTAAATTAATAAATTAAATCAATTAAAACTCAGAATGAGAGTGGAAGATCTATAACTTGCTTTATAAATTATAGATATTCTATCGGCATTCACAAAATAATCAGTAATCTTTACAGGGTACATGAGCATTAATAATATAAATTTATAATTATTGCTTAATGCTTTAAAAGCAACAATTCCAACTCAAGAAAAAAGAGATTAAGAGATTAACGTGTTTTTTTTGCACTTACATTAGCTCAACTTTATACCCTATGCTCTTGTTTATTAATGCTTACAAGTATAGACTTATAGTTAATGCCTGTTTACTATAAGAACAACTATGAATTACATCTCTAGAGAGAGAGAGAAAGAGAGAGAATTCAACGTGTTATGCTTTTAGTTACTAAAGCACAACTCGATTTATACTTTACTTATGTCTACAGGGTATACGAAGTCACGATAAATGTGTCTGAGTTTAATTGAAAACTGCAGCTAATTGCAGTGACAACTTATCAAGTTTCAATTTTTCAAAGAAAAACGCCGAAAGAAGTGTAAAACAAGCGGATCAGTCGAGCGCGCGCGACAGTATAAAACCCTGTGCAGTTTTATAAATTAAGTATTTTGCTTATAATAGAAATAAGAACGTAGCAGGTGTTTATTAAAGAATACTCTTTTCAAACTCTCATTTTGCATATGAATTCTTTGCTTGCTTATAGCAGCTCACTTTCACATATTTATACATATTCAATCAAAGCTGAGTGTTACGACACTTAATTTACTTATGCTTGTGTCGTAGTAGTTCGCTATCTCGCTCGCACACATGTGCAAATATGGTAAGCAGACGCATGTATCACAGTCGTTCGCTGTCTCGCTCGCTCACATGTGCTGCCTGCTGCTCAACGATTCCGTGGAAAAAAAAAAAACTTTAATTTCTTTGCTGATTTTCTGTCTTATTTATAAACCGATCTTGATGAAACTTTCAGCGTTCCTTCTATATATCATTCTTAACGCACTTGTTAAGTTAGAAGTGCCTACGTTGAGAAATGTGGCCATAATACGTTTTTTTTGAATTGCGGGGGTGGGGGGAAAGATATCGAAAATCTAACATAAACTCGATCTGGAGAGGGTATACAGGAACCTTCGTGCCAAATTTGGTGTCTCTAGCTCTTATAGTTGCTGAGATCGACGCGTTCATACAGACAGACGGACAGACGGACAGACGGACAGACGGACAGACAGACGGACATGGCTCAATCGACTCGGCTATTGATACTGATTAAGAATATATATACTTTATAGGGTCGGAGATGCCTCCTTCTGCCTGTTACATACATTTGCACAAAATTATTATACCCTTTTTTGCCCATTTTTAATGGGCACAGGGTATAAAAACAATGAGAAAGAGGCGTGTGGTTGAGAAGTTAGTTACTCTCTCTCCTCTGCCCTCTCCCCTCCCCTCTCTTACTCAGTCTCTCTCCCCCCTCTCCATCATTTTTACAGCCAATTGAACGAAGTCAGAAACTTTATCAGCCCAACTCAAAGACAGTTTCTTTCTTTTTCACGCTGCCTGACACACGTTGCGTATACGTAATATTCGTTTTGTCTTTGTCGAAACTGCCAGGACCAAAGTTCTCTTTCTGCACAATTTGCCGCCTCGGGGCCAACACTCGGCTGGCTCCGGAAAATTTGATTATTCGTGTGTAGCACACGTTGTGTGACTTTCCACGACTTTCCACAACTTTTTCGCCTTTTTCTTTCTGCTTTTTTTCTCTTTTGTTTCATTTTAAATACTTTATGTTATTTTGGTAATTATTTTTGGGTGTGAAATATGCTTGAGGGGTGCTTTACGCTGATTGTTTTACTTGTGTTTGCTTCACCTGATGTACAAATTATACAGAATGATTTCCTTTTGTGGACTTACGTTAATTGTGCGTAGCATAAGGAGGATAAAGCAGGTAAATAACGATTGTACGTACCTGAAAAGAAAAGAGAAAAGAGAGAGAAAATGAAGCTTAAGTTGTGGCATAATTCAGCATGTAATTATGATAGACAGACACCCTATAAAAGAGCCGCAGTAAGGCAATTTACTTGGCCAAAAGCAATGCGAAAATATTGCAAATGAGCAACAATTAAGTTAATTTCCTTAACGTGTTGTTTGCAATTGTTGTTGTTGTTGCTGTTGTGGGCAACAAGTCAAACAGAGACAACCGACAACTAGGATACAGCATCGACACACGTGTGCAAGATTTCGTTTAATTTAATTTAATTTATGCTTTAAAATTATGCTCAAACACGTTGCGATGCTTTTGCCAAATTATACTAACAAGGGCACAACATGATGGCAAACCCGGCAAATTGTTGTAACAAAGTGTCACATCTCACCTCGTCGGAATATGATGTCGTCCTGTCATTGTCATCATCATCAGCCTCATCATCATCATCATCATCATCGTCTTGTGGTTCGCTAACTAAAACAGTTTGATTGCTCTTGCCACTTCGCTGGGAGCCCAAGTCTTTATCCTTGCGATTGCGCAACAAATTCACCGTATCAACGAACTCATCCTGTGGCAACAATTGCTGCAACGCCGTTGAACAACCGGACGCTGCGTTTGCCGAGCTCTTTTTCGAGTTATGCGACATTCCCCTTCCCCCCTTTAGTCTGACAGCCATTTGAAGTAAAACTCAATGTTGTAAACGAGGCTCCCAAACTAAATCAAACTCGAAATACATAGAGTGCGTTGAACTATGAAAGAACATCCCACACACACACACACACACAAACACACACACAAGGGGCGTGGCTCTGCCACGCATGTTGCCCACTGATAATGCCCATAAAAGCGCAAACATGTCCCTTCAGCCCATAAATAACTTGATTAACGGTTGCTGTACAACAGGCAGAAGGGAAGGGGAATGCTACAACCCCGCTGAGTGGGTTAAGTAACTAAATAAAGAAGTTGGCACTGACAGTTCCGGTTAACGCATACGCCATATCACCTGCCCTCGTGTTTTGAATGAAGAAATTGTTCTTAAACGAATTCAAGTCTTATTTAAATTCAATTTATTTTACCCTCTTCCACAGGAGAACTCGTCGTACATAGGAGAAAGCGATGCTGCAAAGGAGGTTAAGTGACTAAGTGAAGCAGTACTCGCTGCCTCTTCCGGTTAACACTTTCGCCTCAATAGCGCAAACTTGAGTTTCAACATATATATTTACATAAATTGAAGTTTTATGTAAACTAAATAATATACTGGACATAATATATATAATATTATTAATACAAAATAGGGAAAGCAATAAATAGCTAAATGAAGAAGTTTGCGCTGACTATTCCGCTAAACATTTTCGCATAGAAATAATAATATCATCAAAAAAAGGATTTTTAAAATTTTTTATTTTATTTTATTGAACAGAAAATGCATAAAGTAATAAATTAGTTTTATTTAAATTAAAATACTTAGGTAAAAGAAATAAGTAGCTAAAGAGTTAGTGCTGACTATTCCGGTAAACATTTTCGCCTAGAAATCACCTGCTCTTAATATATAACTATATAATTAATTATTTATTTTATTTTATTTAACAGAAAATTCATATTTTAATAAATTTGTTTTAGTTTAATTAAATAAATAATTAAAAGAAATAGGTAAAAGAAATAAGTAACTAAATGAAAAAGTCAGCACTGCCAATTCCGGTTTAATTTAATGTACACAATAAATTGTGTACATAATCCCAGCCTCTTCCGACAAACAGTATCTCGCTAATACCGCGATACTTACTATATATTTATAGAAAATTTATAACTGTATTAATGTCAATTTCATTCTATTTAAATTTGCTTTTCAACACGCGCAAATTAAGTTTGTCAAATAATAAAACAAACCCCCCAACCACAGGCGGTGTTCATATTGGGGCAGGAGATGCTTAAACCACAAAACTGCTCAAAAGATAGAAGAACCGCAAAGTAAGCCTGAAAATGCACCTGGCATGGTTCCATGTTTCTGCGGTGACAACGACAAACATGCAAAAAGCAACAACAGCACAACATGTGCCAGACCCATTCCACAAATCTTTACTCCCCCCGCCTTCCACTCTTCCTTCTGGGGTTGGCGGAAGGAAATGAGCCACAGCGAAATATTGAAACAATTAAATTGCGAGCGAAATTCAAGCACAGTGAATACGTTTCTGTCTATAGGAAAGAGACAAGAGTGGAGTGTTATGGCCAGCAGAGTTGCAGTTGCTCCAACAGTTTTGAATGGCAACCACAGCACTCATACACCACGATGGTCCACACTCACACACCCACACACGCACACACACAGACGCGCACACACACTCCATTTGACAGTCATCGCAGTTGCCGTTACATAAGTTATTTATTGGAATTTGAGTGTCATTGAGAGCCCCGAGCTTGTAGGCATCTCTCGCACCACTCGCTGCAAGTGCAAACCACAGCGCATTGAGGTTTTCGCCAAAAGGGGGAGATGTGAACAGAGACAGCAACGGCAATGGCGAAAAAGATAGAGATATGGAAGGTGGGGCACATAAAATATGACCCCGCGCTTAAGTGACAAACAATACGGGAGTGGAGAGATCTGAAACTGTGATATGTGTAGAGTAAAGAGCTAGAAACCGCGTTTATACGAGTGGGTTAGTTAGCGAATTTATGTTAAAATGGGCTACATGCTAAATAAATAAATGAAAATGGCACATAAGCACCAAATAAATGATTTCGCTTGCTTGTGGTTAAATAAAATGGTTACAAAACAAGGCTAAAATACTAAAGGATATAAAAAAGAAAATTGAAAGTGAATATTCCGAAACTCGTTAACTGTGAGTAAGTAGCACTTATCATTTAATTCTTCCATCCTCTAAGCTTTGCTTGTTTCTCCCATAACCCTAAATAATAAATTACCCAATTTCCTACTAGATTAAGCTGCATAAAAGGTAGCAGCGTACTATTCTGTAAATACGTAAATACAAATAAATCCAAAATTAACAAGTCAGCACAAAAGTATGCAACATATTTACAAATTCAACTTATAATCTCTGGCGTCATCTTTGCAACTCAGTTTAAGAAAGAATTTGTTAATAAATTGGCGCAAAATCATTTATACTTAAATTTATATTTAAAAAATGGTAGAATAATCAAATAATACATTTAGAAAGTTATTCGAACTCAAGAGCCTTAACGTTAGAAACGCAGTGCAAAGAATAACTTGAAATAAAATGCGCAGCCGAAAAGTATGCAACACCTTTTTAAACTAAATTTGGCTACTTCAGAATTTAACACAGTCTCTGTCCAGCATTCATTGCAGTCGGACGTACGCGCTTTGTAAAGTGAAACAACAACAACAACAACTCAACTCAACTCTTTCGCGGTGTGCCAAGTTAGGCTCGTGATCTATTTTTAGCTACTGCTGAGCGGTGGCGGCAGCTTATTACGGTACTTGCCATCGTTAAGCCAGTCTTAAGCGCAGCTTCGTTTGCCCCTCGCCCTGCGCTTTGCGCAAGCGAGAGGTTGATACCGTTCTAATTTCCCTTATCTACATTTTGATCTGGTGAAGTTGTTTACAATTGCCTATTTAACTATTAAATAGAAACAATTGTAATTATGAATTATGGAAACTCATCGACTCGCTCGCTACCTAGTGATAGGAGTGCAAAGCTTGAGGAGATGAGGAAAATAGCTGGTGCTGACCCTGCAACTATACGCTCCCAAATTATAGCTAGCGGTGCGTCAACGTCTAACCAAGCTGCGAGTTTATTGGCGAACTCTGCGTTCAATTACCCATCGGTAACGACTAGCAGTGATACCAGCTTTACCTGCACTGTCACTACGTCTCAAGCAAGCTGTGCATCTACATCAACGTACACTGTGGCGGCAGCTGTGGGGCCGAACATCTGCTCAACTACGCCGGTTGGTAACAATTCGGTGAGTGATACAATGGCTCAAATGGCTGGAAAGGCTGCTCGTAAGGGAAAGTGCTCGTTTCAAGCACCTGGTCTATCTAGTAGCAAGAAACGCAAAGTAGCTGTGAATGCTTGCCAAACCATTCGCAAAGTAAAGATGCAGGCGACTGACCTACGCAAGGCGACACCTAAAGTTGCTACAGCCTCGGCGACAGCAACGACCATGAGCAACAACCGCTTTGCAGCACTAGCTTTAGAAGCGGATAACGTTATGGAGCAAGACTTGGCAGAAAATTGCTCGAACGGAGAAGAAGATGTACCGGTTGTCAACATGAACAGGCAATCAACAAATGGTCCATCAAAGCCTCCAGCTATATGCGTTCCAAATGTTGACAATCCCCACTCATTGGAACAGGCATTAAATTCGTGCGTCGGTGACAATAGTTACAGTATTCGTACCTCCAAATTCGGTGTGTCCCGAATATACACTATCAACGCCGATGCTTTCCGTGCAGTGGTGAAACACTTAACATCGTTGAACTGTCAATTCTGGCATCACCAGCTTAGGGAAGATAAGCCTTATACTGTCGCAGTCAAGGGAATGAAAATAACTCAACTAGGCAGATACAGAGTCACTGTGGAGCGTGCTCCTCGCAGAAGAGAGGTGCTACAGTGCCTGAGATGTCACATTTTTGGACATTCTAAAAATTATTGTGTCCGGGACCCCATATGCGCAAAGTGCGCTGGCTCTCATATGACTGGCTCGCTACTTTGCACCAGTGACATTTGTATGTGTGTCAACTGTGGTGGAGATCATGCCTCGACTGATAAAGACTGCCCAGTCAGGATTGAAAAATTAAGGAAAATGAAGCCGAGCCCGAGGCTCCCTGTTCCTGACAACGCAACCAATAATAAACATAATCGTGCCTCTTCAGCACGCGGCTTTATCCCCGCTGAAGCTGTCAGAGGCAATATGTCGTACGCTGACATTGTTCGACCTAAAGGATCTCAATTTAGAGCAACTGCTACTATTAATTCCCAGCATGAGTCAAATCCACTGCATGACTTAGGATCTGGCAATAAGTTCCTGACGTTGGAAAAATCCATTAGAGAGATCAACGGCAGAATGGACCAACTATTCAAACTTGTGCAGGAGACTGTGGAAGCAAACAAGGCTTTCCGAGAACTGGTCCAGGTTCTCATCTCACGGATGCCTAAATGACTCAACCAACCATAAAAATCGGATTGTGGAATGCACGAGGACTAACTAGGGGCTCTGAAGAGCTTCGGCTTTTCCTCAGTGTACATAATATAGATGTCATGCTTGTCACTGAGTCACACATGCGGGAGGGTCAGCGGATCTTTCTACCTGGATATTCCACGTATCACGTCTTCCATCCCAGCGGTAACAGCAGAGGTGGGGCCTCAGTCATTGTGCGCTCTAGCATTAGCCACAGTCCCCAGCCTCCCATCTCTACCAACGACAGGCAGATAGCATACATTCAGCTGCAGACAGCGGAGGGGCCTGTTGTTCTCGCGGCTGTGTATCTCCCACCTAGAGAGCGATGGATACGAGCTGAATTTGAGTCGCTATTTGCCGTGCTAGGCAACAAATTCATTGCAGGAGGAGACTACAATGCCAAGCACGCATGGTGGGGCAACTCAAGAGCCTGTGCAAGAGGCAAGGTATTGCAGGAAGTCGTTGCGAATGGACAGTACCAAATTTTAGCAACTGGAGAGCCGACCTTCTACTCCTACAATCCTCTAGTATCTCCGTCTGCGCTAGACTTCTTTGTCGTCAATGGGTACGACATGAGAAGGCTTAATGTACAAACGCTTCATGAGCTTTCATCAGACCACACTCCTCTTCTGGCTGATTTGCATGCAATGCCGATAAACAAGCCCCCACGCTCCTGCTTACTCGCTCGAGGTGCTGATATAGAGAGATTCAAGGCTTATCTGACGCAACATATCGACCTAAGTGTAGGTATTCAAGGAACAGACGATATTGATAACGCCATCGACAGCTTTATGGATATCCTGAAGCGAGCAGCAATTCGATCGGCACCAAGTCACCAACAAAATGTGGAATCCTCTCGACAACTTCAGCTACCTCCCATTGTGGCTAGCCTCATCCGACTCAAACGTAAAGTCAGAAGAGAATATGCGAGAACTGGAGATGCCCGAATCCAGCAGATTCACAGTAGGCTTGCCAATCGACTACATAAAGTGCTGAATCGCAGAAAGCAGTCCCAAATTGATAATTTGTTGGAAAACTTGGACACTGATGGCTCCACAAATTTCTCTCTATGGCGTATCACAAAACGGTATAAGACCCAGGCTACACCGAACTCGGCTATAAGGAACCCGGCAGGAGGCTGGTGCCGCACATCACGGGAAAAAACAGAAGTGTTTGCGAACCATTTAGAGCAACGCTTCAAAGCGCTCGCCTTTGCGCCGGAGAGTCACAGCCGAATGGTTGCGGAGTCTCTTCAGACACCATTCCAAATGGCATTGCCCGCCGATCCTGTCACACTGGAGGAAGTAAAGGAGCTTGTATCAAAATTGAAGCCCAAGAAAGCTCCGGGTGAGGACCTTCTTGACAACAGGACAATACGGCTCCTTCCAGATCAGGCTCTGCTATATCTGGTGCTAATATTTAACAGCATCCTGCGAGTGGGATACTTTCCGAAAGTCTGGAAGACGGCAAGTATTATAATGATTCTAAAGCCAGGAAAGCAGCCATTAGATGTGGACTCATACAGGCCGATTAGCCTTCTACCTTCACTGGGCAAGATGCTGGAGAGATTAATCCTTAACAGGATTCTCACTAGCGAGGAGGTCACTCGGGCGATCCCAAAATTCCAATTTGGTTTCCGGCTGCAGCATGGCACGCCAGAACAACTGCATAGGGTTGTTAATTTCGCGCTAGAGGCCCTGGAAAAGAAGGAGTATGCGGTAGCTGCTTTTTTAGACATCCAGCAAGCTTTCGATAGAGTGTGGCACCCTGGTCTTCTTTACAAGGCCAAGAGCTTGCTATCTCCCCAGCTGTTCCAGCTTATAAAGAGCTTTTTGGAAGGGCGCAAGTTCAGCGTGACGGCCGATGGATGCAGATCCTCTGTAAAATTTATTGAAGCCGGCGTCCCCCAAGGCAGTGTTCTAGGCCCCACCCTGTACTCCATCTTCACTGCGGATATGCCTAACCAAAATGCAGTGACCGGACTCGCAGAAGGAGAGGTCCTAATCGCGACATATGCCGACGACACCGCAGTGCTCACTAAAAGCACCTGCATTGTCGAGGCTACGGATGCTCTACAGGAATACTTGGACGCATTCCAGGAATGGGCTGTGAAGTGGAACGTGAGCATCAATGCCGGCAAATGCGCAAACGTTACTTTTACAAACCGCATTCGCGACTGCCCCGGTGTCACGATCAATGGGAGCCTATTAAGCCACACACATGAGTACAAATACCTTGGTGTCATCCTGGACAGAAGCCTGACCTTCAGAAGACATATTACGTCGTTGCAGCACTCATTCAGGACAAGGATAACAAAAATGAATTGGTTGCTTGCAGCACGCAATAAGCTGTCCTTGGACAACAAGGTAAAAATCTACAAATGCATAGTAGCTCCAGGGCTTTTCTATGCCATCCAAGTATATGGAATTGCGGCAAGGACTCACCTGAACAAAATCCGAGTTCTGCAAGCTAAAATGCTGAGGAAGATCTCTGGGGCTCCTTGGTACATGAGAACCAGGGACATCGAGCGCGATCTCAAGGTGCCAAAAATCGGTGACAAAATCCGTGAGGTTGCCAAGAAATATCACGAGAGACTGGATTCTCACCCAAACAGCCTGGCCAGGAGACTCGGTGTTGCAGCACAGAGGTCTGCCAGCCCCCGCTCTAGAGTTAGAAGAAGACTCAAACGTCACCACCCTCAAGACCTGCTGGACCGGGCCTTGACGTAAACTTGTTCCTATATTCCCAAAAGTAAAATTGTCTGTGATATCTACACCCCCAAATTCTTGTATCCCCTAAACTATGTATACTATGCCCGTTTCTTCCCATAGCCCTACATTATAAACTACCACCTTCCGATTAGATTAAGCTGCCTTAAAGGTAGCAGGGCACTAATCTGTACATATTTCCTTTAATAAAAAAAAAAAAAAAAAAAAAAAAAAATTTAACAGAAATCAAACTTGCCTAATTTAATTAATTGCAAGATACACAAGAAATAACGATAACAAATCTTAAATTATATAATAAAAAAGTAACATAATAAGAATCACTTAACGTAACTTAACTTAACCCAATAGCAATACAGATAGTCAAATGTATTTTGAATTAAAACTATCCTCTTAAAAGTATGCAACAAATTTATTAAGCAACTTTCAGGACATTTACACTTGGGATGATGCCAAGTTTAAAAGTTCAGCAACTTTGTGTTTGCACCTGAAACTAATTATAATTGTAATTGAATGCAACTTAATGCAATAAACTAAGAAAATGCATAACCTAAGTGGCATTTGTGTACGTAGAAAGTGTTGTCCGAATTCAAATATTATCTGGCTGACGTCCAGAGATAGTCGACATTATGAAAATAACTGAGGGCAGCATCTACATAAATGCCACACAGACACACTCATGGAGAGGTAGACAGACAACACCTTCGCAAAGTTGTTGCTGGAAAAATCTACTTTTATCTTGCAATTTTTGCAATTTTCGCATGCATTAGACAAGAGTGTGGCCTGTCGGCCCAGGAGGGGGGTCCATAAGGCTTGGCCACAAGGCAAAACATAAGCTCTGCTAATGTCTGTCAGCGGCATACCACACGCAGTCTGGCAACAGATACAAATTTGGTTAGCAGCAACAGTATCCTAGATTGTCAGGTCAGCCAGGCAGGGAGTCTATCCAACTTTAGTTTCCCAGTTCCTGGCCAAAAATGCACATCATGTGGGCGAACTTTGCAAAATATTCGTCTACATTTTTGCACTCAACGTTGCCAGCGCAGCATGCAGATATAGTCAGCTAGCTATAGGTACATATACATATACATATACAATATATATATATATATCTATCATTTATTATGAACACTTGAAATGCTTTTAATGCATGTTGCGTGCACTGGATTAATAATTTCGTGTTTACTCGTATATATTTGCAACAAAATTGCTTGTAAATTGCATGTTTTTTAGATCTGCGATCAAGTGTATTTACTTTACATTCTACCATATATTTGTGAATTTCATTTTTTATTGCTAAGCTTTAAAGGCCGTATTTTATTATTTTGTTGCACTACACTTCTAAATTGGAAAACTTTTTCCACCAAACAAAAAATCAAATGAGTACAAAAAGAGAAGAGTTTGCTGTTTATGATTGTAGTATTTCAGGTTTCATTTTTGTTTTTATTTGCCTCCCAGCGGCAGCTTAAAACTTTTATTTATAGCTTAAAACTAGACAAAAAATCATAGCTGAGTTTGATATACTATATGTATAACTGCGTAGCATGGGAAATGCCTTCAAAGTAATCCGAAAAAAGTTGAACTAATCAACTATGTGCTCAACTGAATTGCAGTAAAAGCCACAAGCCTTTAATTTAAATAACGTTGATTAATACTGAATTAACTTTTCAGGTACTACATTATTTCATTTCGAATTTTATTTATTACCATTTGTAATTTTCAAACTTCAAAAATGTGGCGTGAATTAATCTAACGTCTTCAACGAAATTCCTTTCTATGCGTCGCATTCTTTTTGCTCAACATTTCACCACAAACATTTGCCAATTTCCGTAATTCCCCACACCCCTACACATATTGCTCACACTGCCGCCCAAACACACCTCATGTTGTCATTGCATTTACATTTGCCGTCATCTTTCGTCAAGTTGCGCATCAATAAAATTTCGTTAGTCAACGAGTCAACGGAATTTACGTGGGCTTGCGGGCTGCTGATAAGACACGCACACATACCCACACACACACATACGCTCACGAGTAGAAAGAGAGCGAGAGGGAGACGGAGAGCGAGTTACTGACAATTCAGCCAGTCTCATATTGACATAAGCAAAGCCTCTGCCAGACAGAGCACAGCACACCAGCATCACAGAGACAAGATGAAGCAGGTGTGTGTGTGTGTGTGTTGATGGTGAGGGCGGGTGGGGAGCAGCAAAAACTGCTGTAACAGTGGAAAAGAGTAGCTGGGTTTGAGTAGAATTGGATTTTTCAGCTTGTGCTGAGGGTTATTTGTCCCTCTGCATATGCTACAAGTCCTTTGCCTGTTGCTGCTCATTCCACTGCTGTCGGCTCATTCCCTGTCCACTTTTCTGTCGCTCCGTTTTAATTGTTTTGCAGTTTCAAACGTTAGCCAGCGGCGTTAAGCCCATTCTCTGGTCTAATCGGTATGCTGGCTCACAACATTTTTGCACTGAAAAACATTTGCAAACTGACACTTTTTTTGCTTTTAGTATTCCTTGTTCAGTATTCCGTGTTCTGTGTTATGTGTTCTGTGTTGTCGCCCCGTTGTCGTTGCGGTTCCAACTACACACTGTACACACACACACACACACACACACTGCTGTTATCATTTCCATACACTCAATCTGTTCTATGATTTGAAAATGTTCTGCGGCGTCTACACACATGTGTTTGTGGTTCAGCGGGGCAGCATTGAGTGCAATATGTTATATTAAATTGAAAATTCGTAGCAAAGAAATCGGTTGTAAATGAAATCGACAACTGGTTAAAAAATATCAAATTGTTCAACTTTATTCAAATTCAAATGTACATTTTGTGATAATCATAGACCCAACAGTAGCTTTGCGTGTGTGTGTGTGTGGTTCACTGAGGCAGCTGTGATAAGGGCACTCGTAAAAATTATCAACGGAAGTGCAGAATGTTTGCCTTTTGTGTATGTCATCCACAGCAAATGCTCCTGGTTGCCAGGGTTGTCAGCATGCTGCAGCTGCCTTTAGTGTTACAACTACTTATTCAATATGTACTATATAGGCTCTTCAGCCACAACTAAGGGTAGATATTTAATCCACTCTTCTTTGCCTGCTGGCACTAAAAATGCTCGTAAGTTTGCGGCTAATCCATGTAGAAGCTTCTGTCAGGGTTGCCAGGCCATTGTTAAGGTCAACAACAACTCAGATTGAAAAGAGCCGCCTGGACTTTTATGTTTGACATGTCGTTTCATATATATATACACACAATTTTTTGATGGGATTCTTCTGTTGGCTGTGCTTGCTTAATATTTATATAAGAGGTTTTTATGGGGTTTATCCTCTATGCCCCACCTACCCCTTTTCCCATTTTCCTAGAATTCTGCTCCTGCTTCTCAGCATGCTCATGCCGTTCCTCCTTCGCCGTTCGTCGCCGTCATCCCAACACATTGCAAATATTTATTTTATTTCTTTGGGGTGCAACATATCAAAAAAGAGAATGCGACGTTGCCTCCTACTCGCAAAATGTGAAATATACTTGGATACAGAGCAGGGATATAAAATGTCGGGCATTGCATTGCAGTTGCATGCAATATGAAAATTTAATTGAAAAACTGCACAAAGAGCGTTAATAAATAAATGAAACTACAAAAAAAAAAACAAAAGACACTGCGTAATCAAAATAAAAAACAAAAAACTGAAGTAAACTAAGAGTAAATTAATATAGCGCTGTACAGGGTATAACAAGACTCGTACCTTCTGTTTGAATTTTAAAAAAATTGAAATTTTTAAGTGAAATAAAATTTTGCAGAAAGTCATTTTCTTTAGTTGTCTATGAGTCAAGTTGTTATTCCAATTGCGATTCCTGTTTTAATTGCTTCATTTTAATATCTGAAATAAGTATTTTCTTAACTTTTCTATTCTGTGTCAGATTTTATTCGGTGTTTCTTAATGCGTTTAGTTTAAGTTGCTTCATGTATTTCCATTGCTTCGTTCACAAATGTCTATACTATATTTTTAGACAGTTTTCCCATAAGTATTTCCTCATATTTGATATGCCTTAGATACACTTCTATAATTCCAATATTTCAGCTGGTTAAACTTTAAACAGATAGTACCTATTAAGATTTAGTGTCTTCTATTCTAACAGATAGATTATTCCATACACAGCTAATCCTGGAATCTTTCATGTCTCCCGTACCATTACAGTGACTTCCCTTCAGTTGTCGAATAAATCTGTCTCCTTTTACTAAAGATTTCCAAGTGAGGAAGCAGTCTAAATTGAATCCCTAATCATTATTTCCATATTCAATTATATCATGTCTAATTCTTATCTAATATCTCCCAGTTTCCTTCTTAACTATTTCATGTTTAACTCTGCTCATTAAATTTATCTCATTATCCCTTGACTACTCTAAACATTGTTAAATATATTCGTGTAAATATTATTGACAATTTCATTAGATTTTCACCACACGATTCATAATGTATAACACATTTATAATACATTGTAAATGAATGGCAGTTACGGCAATAAATCAATGAAATTGAAGCTATTTGTTGGCAACAACATAATGAATTGATAATAATCCATAATTTAATGATTTTTGCCATTTACTGATCAGCTTTTATTCATGATTTACAACGCTTTTGAGCAGAGCATGTAATTTCAATGAAATTAATTTCATAATGCATTATTGAATAGCAACTGCAACGAGGACATCAAATGAACAGCACAAATATTTTCTATCCCTCGACAACGGACCGTATGAGCAATGCGAATGAATGCGATGCCCCATAACAATGTCATGCCACCTACGTGGCAAGTTCCTCAATCAATTAATACAATATAACTGTGAATGGGTGTGCCCTGAGTGTATATAAAGAAGTGGGTGCGTGTGTGTGGGAGTGTGTATGTGTGTGTGTGTGGGAGTGTATGTGAGTCGCTTTTGTCATTAAATGAAATGAAATGTGCGATGAACTGACATTGAACAAAAGCAAGTGATGAAGTGAATAAAAAGGGCATTCGTTGAATGAAATGAATGGCAACTCAAAACAGTTGAGAACTCTCAATCTGCTGCGTGCGCCATTTAATGGGCATATTGTATGCAGGAAAGAGACGCAATGAGAGAGACAGAGAGAGAGAGAGGGAGGGAAATTTTTTAATTAATTTATGTCATAGTTTGAAACTGCAAACAAACAATGCAGCAGCATCACATCAGCACAGCAAACACAATCAACAATCAACAAGCAGCCAGCAAACTAGCAAAATCAACTTCTAACTTTGACAACCGCTCTCTCTCCTTCATCCTACTATTTCCCTTCTATCACTATCATTTTCCCAGTTCTCCTCGCTTGACAAATCATAGAAATCAATTTTACTGTAAATTTAGTTGTCGTATTTGCCTTTAATACCCTGTATATTACAAAAAGAGGCTAAACGGTGTATCAATCTGCCTAGGTCAATGATTACAATAGTTAAAATACATATTCTATAATTACCATTCATAACACTTTATCATCAAAATATTCTGAATATTGCAGAACAAACGAATAATAAATAAGCTTTCAATTTGATTTAAGAACCAGTGGGTATTCTCTAGTTAATCAAACTGTTTTTAAACCTATTTATTATGCAGGCATCGGGGCACCAACGACAGCTTTAGAGTGTGCCAGAAAATGTTTGAGTTATGAGCATAGACTTCCAACAATTTGAGAATGTTGGTGTTGCCTCTTCAGGTCGTTGGGACAATTGCTGACAACAAACAACATAGAGTGTGTTTGGAAATCCAAATGAAATATTTATATCTACTCCATTCGTAGATTTTTCCAATCACATTTACATGCAATCGATTTGGGACCAACAAATCGCAGCACCAGGATAAAAGCAATTACATCCATTTGTGTGCCCGCATTAGTGCCACAGCAATAAATGTTACAGCCCTCATCAATTTGATAGTTTCAATTAAAATTTGCACTGTGATCTAGCGGAAGGTTCTAAACAGTTTGAAAATAAAGTATATTGGAAATGCTATTTGTAGTAAAATGTATAATTAATTTTATTTTAAAGAAATACCAAACTCTACTTTTAATTGAATGAGCATAGAAAATATTTCTGGAACTGTTGAAAGCCTAAATAGCTTGATATTTAATATTAATAATGTAAACTTAAGAGCGGAATATTATTTATAATATATAAATAAAGTAATAAATATAAAATTAAATAGTTTTAAACATTTTACATATTTTATAATATTTATTTATTCATTTTAAATATTTCACTTAAAATATTTCATAAAATTAATTTATTGTTTTTTTGCTGACGACAAATAAAGAACTGACTGACAAAAGCTAGCTGCGTTGGTACTGACAAAAGCAAAATAATACATATTTTAGTTGTATTTAAATATGATAAAACTGTGTTTCGGCTTGCTGCAGCTTAAGACATTTCGACACACTTTTCTCAAGATTTATGTGGCCAACACTGACGCATTTTAAGTACATTTTAGGCATATTTATGCCATCTGCTAATTGGCACTAGAGTACGCTCATTAAAGGCCATAAACATTTCGGCAGCTCAAGTGCTTAACTTGGGCGTAAAATAAGCCAAATTATGGCCATCATTTTCGGCCAAGCAAGTAAGTATGCTACGATAAAGTGTCAGCTTAACGGTAACAAGCGATAGGTCAACTTCTGGGTAAATTTGGGGAAAGGGCACCGTGTGGTATGAAGTGTTGTGCATTAAAAAGTTTGTGCGTCTGACGGTAAATGACAATTATTTATAGATTTAACACAATATCAATGCCAAGGGTATGTTAAGTATACGCCCTGTATAATAGACAACAAGCAATGAAAGAAAAGGAAGCAAAGCTACATCTGTTAACTGTCCAGTTGTTCAATTGTCCAACTGCTCAGCTGTCCCTTTGATTGGAAATTCCCGCCTCGTGTATATCCTATGTATACACACACCTCATACGAGAACTCGCACTTGCGTCAATTCCTACTCGCTTTGATAATATGAAATGTCAGCTCAAATGACAGCTGTCAGTTCGCTTCGCGTCAATTCAATTCCATGCATCTACAGCCATGTGTGTGAATAAAACGCTTTTATTGTTGCTGAATGCCTGAAATGTCCTGTGACAATTTCAATAACCTCCACGTGGCGCTCCAAATGCTTCACATACTCACGCAACATTTGACAACTGAAAAACTTGTTGTGAAACGCGTTTGAGTACCTATACTTGATATTCATGTGTATCTAATAGTATGCGAACTTGTGGAAGTTTTTAGTAATACTCAGTAATCGAAAATCGCTTTTTAATTACAAACTGCCAGCTTTAGCAATATTTACTTAAGATTTGCAAATTATATTATTTAATAATTTATGTACATATTTACATAATTATTTACAAACTTACGTACAAATTTATGTACATATCATAAAAAATCTAAGAATACAAACAAAAGTGTTCAGATCACAGCGCTCTATGTGCCATACATATGCACGCTGTCCGCAATCACAGCAGCTGCTCACACCTACATGTATGTTCACTGCAGTGAGCTTGCCTCACTCACATGCATAGACATTGCTGCGAGAAAGCAGTGCAGCGTTTTCCCTCTGGGTTGCTGAGCGCTTGTATTTCTGATCACATATACACACACACACACACAGAAATACCAATGTGTATGCTTAATGTAGCAGGCTCGCTCACACTCATAGCGAAGGATGGTGGAATGAAATACAAGAGAAGAGCATCAGCTCTCTGAAGCGCTTTCTCTGCTTCGCTCTTTCACATTTGATAAGAGCTTGGTTTTAAAATGTTGTTGTTTTGTGAATATGCTCCCATCTCTTCTCAACATTCAAATATTATCATATTTTATTTATATTTTTTAAAATAAAAATAGATTAAAATTGATAAAATAAATCGCTTACTTCATAATTACATTTTTTTAAAAAAAAAAATAAAATCAGGTGTAAAGAATACCCTTTTGAAACCGTTTGCTGTCTCGCTTGCACACATAGTAAACAGACGCATGTATCACAGTCGTTCGCTGTCTCGCTCGCACACATTTGCTGCCTACTGCTCTACGATTCAATGGAAAAATAACTTAAATTTCTTAGATGATTATTGGACTTATTTATAAACCGATTTTAATGAAACTTTCAGCATTGCTTCTATAAGCACCTGTTAAGTTAGAAGTGTCTACGCTGAAAAATATTATTAGTTTTTTCAAATTACTGGTGAAGGGGGGAGGTATCCAAAATGTATCTGCGTATGGTATACAGGAACCTTGGTGCCAAATTTGGTGTCTCTTGCTCTTATAGTTGCTGAGATCGACGCGTTCATACAGACGGACAGACGGACGGACGGACGGACAGACAGACGGACATGGCTCAATCGTCTCGGCTATTGATACTGATCAAGAATATATATACTTTATAGGGTCGGAGATGCCTACTTCTGCCTGTTACATGCATTTGCACAAAATTATTATACCCTTTTTTGCCCATTTTTAATGGGCACAGCGTATAATAATAGCAGTTAATAAATATAATAAAAATAAGAAAATAATAATTATTATAACAATTTATAATAAATAAAGAAAATTGCAATTTTGAAGTAGATATTTTAAACAATTTGCACTACAGACATAAAAAATACATGTGGAAAACTGAGATACTTTATCACGTATGAAACAAAAGCCAAAACTTGCTCTATTCTTCTACATAAAAAAAAACTAGATATAAATAGGCAAAGCAAGCCCATTTGTCAAGAGTTATAAAGAACAGCTCACAGCTCAGAGCTCTTGGTCGTTTCATAGTCAAATTTAATAGCTTGACAAATTTAGCATGCAATTCCTTTTGCCTATCGTTGAATCCTTTACCCAACGGCGGCAACACTGACCCACTTTGTGTGTATGTGGCTCGACTAATCTGTGAATTTGTTCCGGTTTAAATTTAAATAATAGTTTTTTTCTCTCTTCTGTTTTTTTTTTCTCTTTATTTGTCACGACTTAAAGCAGCTGTGATAAATGTGTGCTGTTTCGTGTTCTCGTTTCTGCAAACACTTTTCGTGTTTTATTTGTAGAATTTGCCGCTGGTAATCCGTGAAATACTATGGTTACAAAGCCTGTTGCCAGCTTTGGGGACATTTAAATTAGTTGGCCATGCTTTGGAAGCTTTAACGCATCATTTTGCACGATTTGTCCAGACGCAGTTGGTGTCGCTTGTTGGACGCATCTTAGCAGAGCAAAGGAGTCCTGAAGTATCCCCTGAAGATGTCTGCTGACATCTAATTTAAAGTGCATAATCCGCTTAACGTGGCAGCAATGGACAAAGGCAAGATAACGGAGGCCCTTAATGTCCTAGAGGTACAGCTTCATTTATCACCTAAAGGAATTGCATTTGTGTCGCGTTTCTTGAAGGAATATCGAGAGTACTTCAATTTTACTTAGCAACTATTAATTTTCCATTAACTTGTGATGCCAGCCAGCTTGGGTATCTTACAAAATGTCAATCAAAAATATATTTTCAGCTTGTCATAACAATGTGGATGCCACAGCCCATCCAAGTTGTGACTTCGCCTGCATAAATGTATGAAAATTGCTTTGCCATGTGCAAAATGTATTATTTTTCCGTCTAAATTCCCCCTCTTACACTCCCCCCTGCCTTGTCATAGCCAGCCGGACGAACAATGTTGGCTTTTCCAACAGTTTCCCTCGCCCGACTTGTCATTAAAACTGTCAAAGTAAGGAAAAGCTGAAAAATACCCAAGTGACACTTGCAGCTGTTTCCTCAAATGTCTCACGAGTCGAGCACTTTTCTGCTCAGTTGCAAATGTCCTTCAATAGTTTGCAATAGAAACTTGTGTCTTTAATCTTCATTATGTCAGTTTTTCATATTATTTCAATTCTCTTCAACTCACATTTCCCACACTTCTCTGCTGTTTATACAAATTCAATATCCATTATTTGCTGGAAAATATCGTTTTAAATAAATGTCAACGTAGTTTTTCAATGCATTTCTTTAATATTTGTTACCCATACGCGTAATAATAAATCTTTTCTGTTGTGTAAATCACAGTTTTCCATTAGCCTTTGTATTTTTAATAGCTGCAAATATTTACAATTTTTTTTAACGTTTTTCAACATAACTAACAATATATTACTTATGTGTGTGTGCCTCGATTTGTTATTTATTTGAGCATTTTTAAGTATGCAACATATTTTTTAGCGCCAACTTCCTTATTGTCAATACTCAGGAGGCTGAACCACAAAATAAAATTGGTTTGAGCTGCCAAAAAAGCGAAAATAAAAAGCGAAAATAGAAAGAAGAGAAAGAACATCGCATATGTTGGGTTTCTGGCAGCAACAAAAAGGCAGAAGGTGACAAAATAAAAAATTTTGCTTTGGGAACAGCTCGACTGTGCAATGTCCTGTGTTTGTTTATATAATCAAATTATTTGAATACATTTAACAAACTTTATAAAACCGCTCGCATAGCATGAATAATATAAATTAAATTCATGTTGATTTAATAAACTGTACAGACAACTTTGGAAACAATTTCACATCAATTTCCATAGCTTGTTTCTGGCAGAGTTTAAAGTTTAAAGTCAATCCTAGTTATTTGTATGTAGTGAGTAAAAAGTCAAACAAATACAGATCTATTTCAACACAGATTAAATTCCAAACAAACAGCTAACTCATACATTATGAATGAAAATTGAAATTGCAATAAATCCTGCCTTTTGAAATTCAAAAGAATCAAATTGTTTGATTCTATTAAATTAACAGAAGATAATAGAAAGAAAATGGTTTAATTTTATTATTTTCAAATTGAATTCCAATTTGCACACAAATATTTAAAGCAGAATAAAAAAGTTCGATATGTATATCAAAATATATATATATAACAATTTAATATTAAAATTAAATAATACAATAATTCAGAGATTGCAAAAGAAGAAGAATACAATATTATTCAAAATTTGAAAAACGGAAGAAGATAGTATAAATCTTCTAATTTTAATACTTTAAAAAGTCCTTCTCTGATTTATATATATTATAATAAATAATAGAGAGAATAATATAATAAATTAGAGCATTTAAAGAGAAGGGTCTTACTGGACTTTATATACATTTTATGAATCTTAACTGAATACTTAAAGTTGAAAGGAGATATTACTTATATTAAATTTTAATAAAATATAATATATCATTCACTATATTCTAAACTATATATCAACTATATTTCTAAATACATTATTAAAAAGCATATACCCCATTTAGAAAATTCATACGTGGTATCAAGCAAGCAGTAAAAGACGCATCAAAGCAATGGGAAGTGAGGGGGGAGTGAAGAAAGTAAGTATTGCCTAGAGTTGAGCTCATAACCGTTGAGTCCCGCGGGTTCTTTTAGCACAGATTTGTCCCTATTGTTGTGCTGTTGTTGTATCAATGTTGTTGTTGTTGTTGTTGCTCTTCTTGTTTGTTGCATGGTTGCCTGCTCTTTGGCACATCGTTATATGAGTTTCAACCACTCATGCTTCAGGTTTTCTCTTGCTGCTGCTGCTACATTTGAATTGACAATTTTTGCATGTTTACAAGCCAAAGGCAAAAGGCAACAGCAAAGTCCACAGCAATGGCAGCAGCAAAGTCACTGGCACAGCCACAACTTCAGGCCATGGCTTAGTCCCTTTATTTCTGGGGCTTCCTTTATCATCATCGCAGAACGAACGGAAGTTTTTGCTCTTTCGGCTGCACCTCATCCTGCCCGAACATCGGCTTTGACTCCTGTGCGATGTTGTCAGCTCTTTGTGCTCACTTCCTGTTGATTGTATTGTTTATGATGGCTCATAGAGCAGTTTATGCCCATACACTCCAAAAACTATCGAGCCAAGGCAACTGCATGAGTCACAGCACCCAATACAGTTGTTCCCTTGTCCCACATCGTTGTCATAACTCCCATTCGCAAGTGGCAGCTGTTGTTGACTCTCCACTTTCGGCTGCATTTCGAACAAAACGAAGTTTATTTTTATTATATTATATATTATTTGTTTGGTTCTTCTCTTTATGATTATTGTTATGGTAATTAAATCGGAATTACGCATTCGCCATGTTGCAGTCAGAATCACATTTATAGCATACATTACAGCATCAGCTCTTTAGTACAATCTGTACATTCCACAACTACGCTCTGTATTACACAAGGGAGTTTAGGGTTGCCCTCATTCCGTTGCTTTCAACTTTGATTTAATATTACATTTTCTGAAAATTGTTTGCCTGCGTTTTCTTCTTTACATATTCTATACCCTGTACATATCCAGTAGGGAAACCAAAGAGGGTATTATAAAGTAAAGATGTTAAATTGAGTTGCAAAATCGATAGTTTTACTATAGCACAATAAGTCTAAGTTGTAAATAAGTTAAGCGATAAATCAAAAGCTAAATTGTATTGATGATGACAGAAGAATTCGGATTACTGTATATATCGATAAAAATCACGATTTATTATCGTTTACCAAAGCGAAATTAAACTCATTTATAATATATTTAGACTTATTTTAGGACAATGCCCACAAACTCTACATCTCAAACAATTCTCAAGACGGCAATTCTATCGATTTCAATAATACTATCGATTGTCAACAAATTAATGATAGTTTGACAATCGCGATATAATCAAAGAAAGTTGAAATGCATAAAATGTAAAATAAAAGAAGCTGATAAATAAACTAAATTGTGATTACATTAATCGACAATAAAGAAGGAAAAACAATACTGTATTTATCGATTTAATATTGCATACTTAATTTACTTTTATATATACTTAGACTCAGTTTAGAGCTAAGTACATTATCTTAATAACTTTCTCCTATCAGTATTCTCGTGACTTGAATAGTTCTATCGATTGTTTTGCATCATCTGTGAATTTCAACTTATCTATGGGCTGTCTCTAGGATATTTACCTGTCAATCACTCCCAACTGCCGCATTTCTATTGCTTTCTAAATTCTTTTCTTCGGTTATACACTTTTTCCAGAGCTGTCAACCGGATACCTAGGATATCTATCTGTCAAACAACTCGCAACTGTCGCATTTTGGTTTTTATTTGGTCTGCCTTTGTACACAGTTTTTAGGCAACTTTTTGAGGGTTCGGTTTGGGGGGATGTTTGGCTTGGTCTTGGAGTTGGCGGGGTTGGGGCTGGGGTTCTTTTGCTGTTGTTGTAACCGACATTTAGTGGCTTTTGTGCTCTTTACTTTTAGAATTTTGCACGCAATTAATTCAATTTGTTAAATTTTTGGTGCACAAACTTTTTGGGGACTGCACAAAAATTTGCGGTATTTTTGGTTGAACTAAAAATGTTATTAAAAGTTAACAGCAGGTATTTAGCATAGTTGACAAAGCGATGATGCCAGCCAGAGCTGGGGGTGAGTATTCGAAAGCCCAACTAAATAATGTTGATAAAGCCCGACAAACTCCGCAGATGAAAGCGCGCACAATAAATAAACTGTAAAAACAATGCGAAAAAACTAATAAAAATCAAATAGTGCTGGCAAAAGTGTAAATCAGAATAAATGTGTAGAGAATTTGTAAAGCGAATCAAAAAAAAACTAAAGTGAAAAACGCCGGAAAGCTTTCTGATTGTTTGAACTTATGCGGGATTTGCCGGCACTGAAGGATTTATATCCTTAGGCGGCGCATGCAAAAGGCAACATTATAATAAGCCGTGAATAAAATGCAAATGCAAATTTTAACGCCAAAAATTGTGCGACAACAATTGCAACACACGCTGCAGCATGAGGTGCATGCGGCTAGATAGAGCAAACTACGTTGAACATGAAAATTGTGAAACAAACTTTTGCTCAACGCCTGCAGGATGCGAGTTTCTCATACCAGTTAACAGTTAACAGTTTGGCCAACTGTTGGCGAGGCACAGTCGCGGGTTTTCGCTTCCCTCGCATTCTTTTTACGGCCAATTAAAAGTGCAAATTATGTTTGTTAAAGTCAAATGCAGAAAAAGTCATAAATAAATAGCTAGTAAAACTTTTATTGTATTCAAAAGTTGGCAAAAATAAGTTGAACTGATCGATTCTGCCATGGCAAAGGAGAATAGCAATAAGTTTTAAACGATAACGATAGCAAATACAAATAATCGAAAGTAATGAATCAAAATATCATATGGAACAAAGTATAGATCTACTTTTTAATATATATTAAGGGAATACCACATTTAACATCCACAAAAGATACAAACAATCGATTGCAAATATCAATCGCAGTAAACGCTAACGATTGCAAATACAGATAATATAAAATGAAGAATAATCGAAAGCAACCATGTCAAAAATACTCTATCAATGTAAAGATAAACATTTCATTAATTCAGCAACAGCACAATCGATAATAAATATCGATAATTTAGCAATAACATAAAATGCAGTTGGAAACTCAGTTATGCCTAAAATGTTAAGTAAGCTAACACAGCGATCTTCTAAAATATCGCTGCACTTATCGATAGCATACGATAACATTTGCTGTTTATAATATTTACAAAGACAGACTTTTAAATTCAAATAGATTTAAGACACTATAAAAAATATCTAAATTTAAGAAATACTATCCATAAATCAAGCTAAAGATTAATCAAAATGAACATAAATTATAATTTTGCTTGTTATAATATAAGCTAAGCTGGTAACTTTATTATGAATTAAATTCTGCACTTTGCTGCACTTTCTCACTTAGTTTGTAGACGAATACGAGAAACGTGTGAAATATTCCATTCTTGCTGTGCAGAGTTTTCCTCGCTGTTCGTTCAATCTTCATTAACGGCAACACGTAGCGGAGGTACATTGCATAATAATGCACTTTATGCTATGATATAATAATAATAATAATAATAAATGCGCTTAAATGCAGGTTCTTTCATGTCCGTGTACGGGCCGTGTTAAGCCGTAGCCGTAAGACTGCTTGCCAGGCCAGAATGATAAATTTTCTTAGCCGTGTTATAAATTCATGTTGCACAAAGCGTTTTCTGCATATATTTTGCATGTCACAAATCCAAAAACAAAAGCGAACGAGGCAGCGGCAGAGGCAACAGAGCGCCACGCCTACCAACGCCTAAGCGAACACCACAAAAGGACCGAACATCCTCCCCCCTACTCTACCTCTTCTCATTACACAACCAAGAAGGCTAGGGGTGAACCTACTTGGACATGTCGTTGTTGTTGTTGTTGTTTTTGCATTGTGTTTACTAAAATAAACAAACAGAAGAGAGATGAAGAGAATGTTGAACGGCCATTTGGCCCCAAATGAAGCTCAGCACGTTGCGCGTTGTACGTTGCACGTTGCACATTGCATGTTGCATGGGGCGTATGCGCATTATACAGTTAGCGGCAGCTGCAACTTGCCAACGCTGTGTGTGCATGCAACAAGAACAACAACGAGGACAAAGTAAGCCAAATGTAGGTTAGATTGCACCGGTTCAACCGACTCTCTTGTCCATAATGAGCCGCACTTGATGTGAGCCGCATTTGAGCTGGCCCAGGTCATAAATTAATTGGTTGCCCCACACACACATACACACCCTTAAACACACACACACACATACACTCACACACAGAAAGAGACGCTTTAACGTGAATGAGCACAGGGACAAGGTGGGCAATTGTGCTGTGGTAAAGTGTATTTTAAGTAGCCTTATAGTAGTATATAGAGGAACTAACAGAGGAGCCACAGATGCAATTACGAGATACTTTTCAGTTCAGCAATAACAGCAAAAAAAGCAGACAGAGTTACCCCTCTTTTAATAGAAATATGCAAATTATAATTAATTAGTTTTTCTTATTATAAAATTAAAGTTTTCTGTAAGTTTATTGCATAATTGAATGTGAAAATGAACCTCGATAAATGCGTATACCTTCAATATTGAGCTATCGATAGTTAATGTTTCTAATCAGTACTAAAAGTATCGATAGCTCACATTGATAACTTTTTTCTGATCAGTCATCAACAGTATTTTAATATACAACTTTAGATTGTCTTCATTTCGGCAGTTGTAGTCAATAAGAATTGTTATGTATTGAAAATCGAATGCTACTTTTATAACGACTAAAGTTATCGACAAATGTGTGTGAGAAGTATAAATAACTATCCATCAGGAGATCAGGAATATCAGTTATTATTCATATCCAACTATATAAAAACAAGCGGATCAGTCGAGCGCGCGCGACAGTATAAAACCCTGTGCAGTTTTCTAAATTAAGTGTTTTGATTATATTAGAAGTAAGAACATAGCAGGTGTTTATTAAAGAAGCCTATGAATTCTTTATATGCTTATAGGAGCAAGCTTTCACATATGTATACATATTCAATCAAAAGCTGAGTGTTACGACACTTAATTTACTTATGCTTGTGTCGTAGTAGTTCGCTATCTTGCTCGCACAAATAAGCATACATGGTAAGCAGACGCATGTATCACAGTCGTTCGCTGTCTCGCTCGCACACATGTGCTGCCTGCTGCTCAACGATTCCGTGGAAAAATAAATTTTATTGCTGATTATCTGTCTTATTTACAAACCGATCTTGATGAAACTTTCAGCGTTCCTTCTATATATCATTCTTAACGCACGTGTTAAGTTAGAAGTGCCTACGTTGTGGCCATAATACGTTTTTTTTTGAATTGCGGGGGTGGGGGGAAAGATATCGAAAATCTAACATAAACTCGATCTGGAGAGGGTATACAGAAAGCTTCATGCCAAATTTTGTGTCTCTAGCTCTTATAGTTGCTGAGATCGACGCGTTCATACAGACAGACGGACAGACGGACGGACGGACAGACGGACAGACAGACGGACATGGCTCAATCGACTCGGCTATTGATACTGATTAAGAATATATATACTTTATAGGGTCGGAGATGCCTCCTTCTGCCTGTTACATACATTTGCACAAAATTATTATACCCTTTTTTGCCCATTTTTAATGGGCACAGGGTATAAATACTTATTACTAACCATCATCGAAACTATCGATTGTCTTAGCTCAGCAGCACTAATCTCAGTCTAGTCTCAGAAACTGTAATCCATAACTCTACTGATTAAAAGATTACAATATATGTGAACTGATGATAAAATCTATTTCACAATTAAACGAAATTGAATTAAATTTGAAAACAAGTGCAAAAATCATATCACAATCGAAGTGACAATCCGACTAATTGAAAGGGTCAAGCATCGCACCAAGAGAATGCAATTGAGATGAAACTACGTTGTTTCTAGCTAATACTATAATAAGGAAGTGCATCTATTACAAGTCTCATTGACAACAATCTGGAATGCTGATCGCACCTACACTTAAAATAATATAATGTATTAGCTATAGACAAATAAATATATATATATAGAAAACCATAAATATATGTATGTATATACAATTACAAATATATATATATATATACAATTACAAATATACATATATATACATTTTTATATGGTTTTTTCCCATTGATAACAATAAAAGCGCTTTAAGCTGTCGCATTTAATCTAATAATTGTAGAGCTCGGCGTACATCAGTTGAATTCCAGCTGCCTCAGACTATAGAAAACATATTTGGAATGAAGATTCAAGTAGTGTTACTTTTAATAACCGCTATCATTGCATTAACAACGGGTGAGTTGAAAACTGTTAAATGCAAATAAGTGGAAAAACTGATGTGCATTTTGTAGGTTTTGTGGCGCCCGATTGTCCGCATTGGACAAAATGCTGGAAGGATTATAAAAATGGCAAAATTCGATACTGATTGAAATTGCAATTAGCGATTGTTTTTAATTTAATAATTAATAATTATTTATAGTTATAGTTATAGTTGAATAAATGTTGTCAGGTTGTTAATAAAGAGGTTTTTATATTTGAACATTAAATGAAATTGACAAATCAAATAGAATTCGAGTGCGTAACGAATTGAGGGACATTTAAACCCATTTTCCATTAGGCTTATATGCTTAATTAAGCGTTAAGGCTATTACCTACTATATGCTCGTATAGAAAACTCTGTAGTCCAAACAAATTTTCGCAATGAAAATCGAATGAAATAAAGCTTAATGCAAAAATAAATGTACTACCGCTAATTGCACGCAGAGACCGACCACACACACACACACACGCACACACACACACGCGTGCTGCTCTCCCTTGAATTTTCCTGCATGTCAGCTGCGTGGGGATTACGTTCAGAGTTTTTTTCTGTATTTTTTGGACCGTTCTCGTAAGCTTCAGCACGCAATGCGAAATAAGCTGCATTGAGATTGACAATCTTGTCAAAAGATTTTTACCCTGTTTATTTTTTTCCCAGAGTGCCAAATAGTATTCCCTCCCCCATATTCAGGTATATACGAATTCAATTCAATTCTGACCGTTAGATGGCGCCCCACAGCTACCCCCACAGACAAACACACATACACAGAGAACACACAATTAGCCGTAGGATTTGTAAAATGTTGAACTTTTAACGCATTTTAAAATGCACAGAGTCTATGATTGACATGGGTATGACGCATTATTGATTGACCCGACGGTGCTAAACGTATACACTATATAGACTACATAGCTAAATTTATTTAACAACCAGGTGTGGAAGTCTTAACATTAGCTACGCCAAAATGTGCTACATTAGTTATTTATTTACCCAAAGTAAGTGAGTATATATTTGCGTGGGTAGACAGTACGTATTTTTATTGATTTTTGTGGCCCCATTTGGTCTATGGTTGAGAGACTACACTAAGAAAAACAACAAACCACAAATTAGAGTAATAAATAGAATATATTCCTATTTACTTCAGACTTTAAACCATCTTTTAGGAAAGTTAAATATTTATTATAAATCATTTAATAATTAAATTAAACAGTATGAAAGACAAAAGATTATTTTATACATTCAATTTCTATTATATAGTTATAGTTCTATAGTTAAAGTTATATATAATAGAAATTGAATGTATAAAATAATCTTTTTTTATAGATAATATAGTTATTGTTCTATATAATAGAAATTGGATACATAAAAAGATCTTTTATCTTGCATATTGTTTAATCTAATGTTTGTAATTCAGATCAAATTTAAGTGATATCGAATAAAATATATTGTCGAGTTTTTGCATCAGATAAGATATTAAGTGTTCCACAAAAATAGTTATTCTCTAGCTTAGTTTTACACTGAGTGGCAGTGACCACGTTGAACCTACTTAAGGGATAAGCCCAGTGAAAGACAACTGATGAGAACCTGACTGGTCAGACTCCACACCCAATTGCCACAAAAACACAAAGGACAACACTTGGCTTATCTTTGGTAGCCAGGAATACATTTTAAGTAGACGTCATTACGTCCGTCCCGCAAATGACTTTGACAACAACATAAATCCATTAACATCAGCGCATTAAAAGCGAAAAAGTGGGAAAAGAAAACACAGTCTGACTCTGACTTTGAATTTTCCAGTGAATGAAGTTTTGTTTGTTTCTACCTATTTAAACAATTGCACGACAATAGAAATTATATTTGAACTCTTGGCTTTTGACAAGCTTTAAAAGTCGGATTTGTACAGGTGAACGGTGAACCATAAGCTGTTACAAATGGTTAAATATTCCTTTGTTGTCTTATCGATTTTTTTCTTTTTTTCTCCTTTTTTCCTGAATTTTTTGTTCTGCTTGTTGCCCCTTGTTGTGATGTTGGCGGTTTTGTTTCTTTGTTTTGCTTTGTTGTCATTTCTCGCTGGCGCTGGCATTTTCTTTTATCTTTCAATTTGGTTATATTAGCATTTTAGATGGCATTGCACAGATTTTTTAACAAAAATTGTCACTTTGCTTCTAATGCGATAATAACAAATATAGAAATAAGTGAAATTGGAGGACTGCAAAAATGCGAATTTGCGATCTTACATGCTTTCACTGTTAAGCAAATATATGTTGGCGATCAGGAAAATATATTATCGATTACACTTAAAGACTTACCTCGATAACACTGTCACTGCCGAGACCGCAGATCTTATTCTTCTTGTTGTACAGCTGCTCCAACTGCTGCTTACGCTGTTTGCGCTGCTTACGTGTGGCTAAACGCAAACCGCCTCCCCCTTTACCGCCGCCCACAACCTGGGCTGCAATGACAATTTCGTCGTCTTCGTCGTCGTCGTCGCCTTCGTCACCGCCGCCAGCGTTATCGTCGTCGCCGTCGTCGTTTAGTACTAAACTAGCAGGTGGCGTGCCACTTAAATTGAATTCATCGACATCGATATCGGCTGCTGTGTCCGGTAGCAAGTCCAAATCACTTTGAAAACTTAGATCCAAATCTTGGGGTAATTTTGCATACTTTTGATGACTTTTCATTTTTCTAGCGTATTTGTAGTCTTATGCAGCGTCGCATGAGTCATGCCATGTGCATAGACGTCCTCTGAATAATGGGACACTGTTATCGGGTGTTATCGTCTTGATTTTGTTTTTGTTGCAATTCGCGCGTCGCGACGTGGCGGCTCTTTTACCTCTCTTATTAAGTCTTACACAAAACAGCAGGCGCACACACACTTACTCAAATTCTGCATAAACATGAACATGAACCAAAACAAAAATGAGCACAATCGATTTTTCCGTCTTGTTCCCGCTCTGTTCTGTGTGTTCGCTTCTCTGCACTTTGTTTTTGGCCCACTGCGAGCGATAATAATAATAACAACAACAACAGGTTCTTGTTTTAGCAGCAGTTGCAGTTCAATGCAACAAATTGGGCGCAACTCGTTGACTTCAATTCAATTGTCAAACGTCCTAAGTGTTGTCGTAGGTGCCGCTGCGGCAGCACCCTTTGCGTCTTTGCTACGTAATTAACACAAACAAACCGTACACATGAAATTGCAATTGCACTTCACTTCAATATCGAAGCACTGACTCACACACACAAACAAGCAAACTATGCTTGTTTGCCTGTGGGCGATATAAATTCGATTTGATACGCTCCTCCAGCACTTGTTCTGTTTCCAATTAAAGAGTTTAATGCGCTTTTTCGACTTTGATTTTCATTTGATTTTCAGCGTAAAGACGTCTGCACGCCAACAGAATCGCATCGCGTATAAAGCACAGACACAGCACCAATGCCGATTGCCACTTCCCCCGGTGTGACTGTTGTAATGTTCTGTTTATATATATGTGTGTGTGTGTGTGTGAATATAGGGGCTGATTGGGTACAAGAGTTATCGGGATAAATTTATCATACCACAGACTATCGATTTCAACGTGTCTGGCAGCACTCTTAATCAGAGTAGAAATGATAGCAAGCAGCTATTGTCATGTAGCAGTGTGCAATTGCGCGGCAAAACGTGATTTTGAACATGGAATGCATTTTAAATAACTTTTTGTTGTTAAAATAAGAAGTCTTTAATTGTATTTAAATAATCGTTTTTATTCAGTGGATTTATTCAAAAGCAGTTTGCTTAAATCGATAATGTTGATTTTTCTGTTGATTTAGTCCCTTTACAGTTAATATCATAAAGATTCAATATTTTCATTTACTTTTTTCTGAAATATACGAATATTCTTAGATATTTATGAAATTAGCTCGATTAAAAATAAATTCTTAAAAAGGAAAAGCATCATTGTAGCTACCACAAGGTGTACTTTCTGTTTCTCTTTCTGTTGTTGTTGTTGGTTGTCCTTACGTAGAAAAGGTATGTGATTTACGGTGCTAATAAATTGCTGATAATTGTTGAAGCTTCACAGGACAAAAGCGTCATCGAATCGATTGAATTGAATATTAAAAATGATTTAATTTAGCTATAAAATTGTGTAAATATATAAATATAAATACTGTTCGCTTACAATATATAACGCGCGCACACACGCAAGTTTGTCAAGTTGTTCAAAATAAATTATGACATTATTTATAAATAAACATGTTTTGTTTTCCCCCGTTTCAGTTTTGTTTTGCTCTACTAATTTAAATTAGCTTGCGTACAAATAAATATAGTTATAAGTTTGCGGCAATAAAATGCTTTAAGTACATACATTTGTTTCGTTTGTTTTGTTCATAATCTGCTTAACTGTTTAGTTTAATGAAATTAAATTAATTACTGGCAACATTCTGGAGATGCATTGCGTTTCATAAAAAATCGTATTTATCGTGCTTTTGCGCATGCGCCACTGTTTAGCACTGAAAATCAGTTCTGGCTAATTGAAATTAATGCTGAACAGTGAATTAGTTTGGGATGCAGAATTTTCTTGGTTTTAATTATAATTTTAGGTTTTCTTTAGGATGCAGCAAATGGCTTTAAAAGTCATTCGCCAATTTTTGAAATTGCAGCGCATGCGCTTTGTCGGAAAGAATTGCTTAACTTAAACTTTAGCCTAAACAATTTTCACCCCGTCTTAAAATTTATAATCGACTTATGTAAAAATTAAGTTTTAAAAAAATAAACATGGCAAGCGCTTAAGCGTAACTTAAATTAATATATAGACTAAATAGCTAAGGAGTCAACTATTGTTGGTGTTGTTGTTGTTGTTGCTGCTGTTGTTGTTGTTGTTGCTGCTCCTGTAATTGCTGCAGCAATTGTTGCTTCGTTTCGGCTTTCACAGTTTTATAGCGATCCTTCTCCTCGGTATTCTCGGGCGGCTCACACTCAAACGATGCCATCGCGAGTGTATTCTCATTAAGCACTCCATTGTGCTGCAGGTAGGCAATAACATTCGGCAATTTATCAAATGGACAGGAGACCTGCTTCCATTCATTGAACTCCATCACTTGTTTGGCGAGTTGTGAGCATTTCTCAAAGTTGATATGATTGTTTGGCAAACTATTTAAAATACAAAATACAAAAGGGAAATGTAAATAAGAGTATTACAATTATAATAATGTACAGACTCACCGATTCGAGCAGCCTTCGTTTAGAAAATATAAGTCCTTAACAAATAAACTAAAAAATGGAATGATTATGCGTTCGCGTTCCTCTGTGGCGCCCTCAGAGCGCCACATGGCAGCTTTAAGCGTGGAGCGATAACTATTAAAATTCGATGTTGGATCCATTTGATGTTCCAGCACAGAAAATTTTGCCGATTGCACTTTAGACCACTGAAAAATATGAAAAGAAAATGAAAACAATTAGTTAATTAAAGTTTTATTTTATATTATTATTATTATTATAAATTTTACCGTCTTTTTTAGTCTGCCAATGGGCGCCAGGTTTAGACCAGCTATAATGGCCATCAGACTATTGAAATTGCCAATGTTGAAGCATTCGCGTGCCGTTTCAATCCAATATTCAATAATGCGTACACGCTGCTTCTTCTTGGGATACTGCAAAGAGGTGAGGGGAAAGTGTTTAATTAATAACAAATGCAAATACAGTTAAGCTTCTTGAAAAGAAACTTTACCAAAAGACAGAACATTTGCTTTATGCATAAGATTATTCTTAATAATAGTGGAAGCAAAATTGGAATAATATATAACAAATCTGAGCAGAGTGAAGCCTCTTCATAAAATAAATATAATTTAAAATATGAATATATAGAAACATAAATATATAGAGCAACAAATATATAAACATGTTTGTTCTCTTCAAAAAAAAATAGGACATTTAATTTAAAGATAAAAAATTGATTTAAAAATAATAACAGCAACAAATCATTACACAAGTTTAGAAGTTCTTTGTAGCGCGGTTTGACTGTCTGACTATGACATGTTATAATTTAATATAGTGCTTATCTGTTTGAATTTCTTGAGAATTACAAGGAACATTTTGTTGTTACTTTAATGGAATCTTTATCAAGCCTTATCAAAGCTCTGCCCTGAACTCTTTTCCACGAGCTGCTTTATCAGATATTGTTAAACATTATCCAATTCACTTTAATAATTGAAACTCTTTGGCTCTCGCTTTTTATGCTTCGCTCTTAAGGTTATTGATTTGAGCATTTCATATTTGGTTTATTTTTTTTATTGGAAATGAAATTGGTTTTTTCTTTTTTGTATTTTTTATGGCTTTGCTTTATGGCAATATTTTAGCATAAGCTAATCCCCTCCAATGCTTTCATCCCTCGTCTATTGCTAATCCCTCCTGCCACCCACCTTAACAATTTCGCTGGCCGTCAAGTAGCTGAGGCGATTGAACCACTGCACATACGATTCCAAATTGCGTGTCTTTTTCATATCATTCAAGGAGCTGCTAACTGCTGTTGCTCCTCCGCCCGCTGGCGCACCCATTCCAGTTGCCACTGTGGCACCACCAACGCCATCGCTAGTCGCTCCTTTAGCCTGCTGATAATCCTTGGCAAATGCCTGGACAAACTCCTCGGGTCCAATGTGCGATAGACGCTCCAATTCGATGGCCGTTAGCTGATGGGCCAAATGTTCGCAGCTTGGACAGATGTCCATAATGCCAAAGACTTCGTCCGGTTGTGGTGTGCTTGAGGCCGAGTTGCTGCCACTCGTTGAGTTCCCTGTGCTGCCGCCACTCGATGAGCCGCCACTCGTTGAGACTCCATTCGTTGCATGGCCGCTCGATGATGATGATGATGATGTATGAGAGCTGCCCAGAAATGTTTGAAATGGATTATGCAAATGTAAATGATGATGCTGTTGATGATGATGTTGTTGTTGTTGTTGATGATGATTCTGTTGCGATTGCTGTTCGGCATTAGATTCGTTGTTCAGCGTCTGAAGAAATTCCTCATACTGCTCGAGGGTCGTCAGCCTGGCAACGAGTAACTGAAGTATACGCGACACTTGCTTCCCCAGCGAGTTGTCAATGTAGACGCACTTTCTGGCCAAGATGCGCACCTGCTGCATGAGTCGTTCATCCCGGAAATCATACGGAAAGATCTCAATCCATTCGGATAGCAAACGTATGCAATGCTGTGCGGAACGTTGAGTCAATGTGCGTTGTTGTGGCTTCGGTTCCAGCTCCAACTCATGGCCAGGTGGCAAGACAGCTGCTCCCTTGCGCTGTGTCAACGGCGAGGCGGAGTTCAAGTGAGCAACTGCATCATCCACCACATCAAAACCACCTCCTCCAGCTGCCTGTTGTTGTTGCTGCTGTTGCTGCTCCCAGCTGGTTGAGATCTGTGCGAGCAGCTCATGGGGGCGTATGAAGAGACGTGCGCTTAGCAGAAACGCAAAGAGATAACCATGTTCCGGATAGTATTCATGGGTAGGCACCATATGCATGATTAGCGACTGCAATGTGCCCGCCTGCAGTTTACCATCACAGTAAACCAGATGCCCCTCCTTTGGCTCCTTGCTGTGTCCCACAGCTTTGCTGCTCTGCTGTGGCGGTCCATAGCTCAGTGGCTTCTCCAACAACTGAGACTTATCCACATGCGAACTGTCGCGTCGATGGGTTGCCAATGTTTTGGCCACAACTCCAATTCCACTGCCAGCGCTGCTGTTGCTCCTTTGTGTCTTCAGATCAGGCAAAGTCTTGTGTGTTGTCGTTGTTCCCGTTGATCCTCCGGTTTTGGCCTTCAGATTGAGGTTTATGTTGGCGCTGCCAGTGCTGCCACTGCGGCCATTTGTGGCACTATTAATGCCGCCGTTGCTCGACGACGACATTTGTATCCCGACTGAATCCTGCTCCAACTTCTGCCAACCTTCCTATGCTTGCGACGCATTCGCAAGCAGCGCGAAGAGCTGAGAGAATTGAGAATTGTGAAAGGTATCGAATTAGTTGAAAAGGAATAAATGAAAGGAATCCCTATAAAAAGAAAATACGTGGAAAATGCAAATGAAAAATAGCAAAAGCAATTGACAATTGCCAATTACAAATGACAAATTACAAAGGGACACCTAGAACATTTAATCTTCTCAAGCAATTAGCTGGCTGTCAATAGAGAAACATTAAGAGCCAAAGTCAAAGGCAAAGGAAGGGTTGAATATGAGGCATGTCATTTAAGTAAACCCATTTGCATCCTTTGGACACACATTTCAAATCCTATGTTTAATTAAGCTGTCCCACAAGTGCTTCCCTTTGTAACGGACTATTACAGTTAAAGCTAATACTATTCAAGTTTATTAAAGCTGTTCGAATGCTTTACAGAGTTCAGATTAATTTATATGCTAAGCCACTTCCTTGTAAGTAAAGCTACTTCCTTCCAAGGTTATTGAATTGACATGCTAAGCTTTTTAAAACAGAATTAAATTAAAAAAATAAAAATAAAAGCTACTGCTTTTCATGTTTAGTAACGCATTCCAAGTGCTTTTAGGAGCTTTTCATCAATAACAATTATTCCTTATTGAGATCAAAACAACAGAAAGTGATCCAGTCAAAGCTACGGCCAGAAAAAGATTAAAGCTTTCCAAGGTGCTTTCGCAAGATCTTTAAAACCAGTTTTAGCTTACTTAAATCTGAAGCTCACATTATTTTATTTTATTATGTACAAATCTTGCAATTAAAACCACATAAAAAGAGTTCACATCCCACCCATCCAAGTTTTACATTTTAACAAATTAATTAAAGCTTTACAGGTGCTTTTAAGACAACTTCATAATGTCTATTAACACTCTCAAAGATAATTGACTGAATTCAATGAAATTCTAACGAACAATACAACCAGCTAAAGCTATCATTGACCAAGTTATTCAAAACTATCTAGGTGCTTTTAAGCCAAACTATGATCTCTCTTAATGCTCAGAAAGCTGTCATTGAAACAGAGACACGATTTCAGTGAAGATACAGCTCAAAGCAGAGAAAATGCCATAAACGTAAGTGGAAACTGGAAAAGTGTTATACAAAGTCAATTCAGAGAAAATGGAAAATGAATAAGCATAGTAAATGCGGCAATTGATTGGTGAAGACGACTCTTAATCACGTAAGCACAACCCACACACACACACACACACACACTCACACACACACATACATACATAGAGACATAATGAAGCCTGCCCCATGTGCTCTCACTCCTCCGCCGTAGGGGCCAATCCAAAGAAGAGATAATGAAACTATAGAGCTTGAGCTTATAGTAAATATAAACTGTTAATTTGCTATGAAAATCATTTGAGCTGCTTATCAAAGGCATTGAAGGAGAGAGGGGGCGGGAGGAGAAACACGAGAATTACAAATATTAATTAACAACAAAACAAAAAATGCCAAATATAGGTCAACGAATTGGAAGGGTAAACGCAAAGATGTTGAGGGAGAGTGAGAGGGAGAGGAAGGGGGATTAGGGTATGGGCTAAATGTTAATTGAATTACGAGCAAAGGCAGAAAAAGGAGAAGAAGAAGCAGCAGAAGACGCCAGGCTATGGCAAAGGTGGAAATGGTTCGACCCTTCCTCCCCCTTTGGGTGCGACCCAGTTCAATTTTCACTTTTCTTCACATATTGCACGCTCCACAACGCACATTCAGGACGGTGTGGGGAGGGTGGTGGGAGTGGCGAGGGGTCAGAGCATTTATTAACTGTGGGACAAACAGAAATCAATTTCGAATGCGGTAAAAGCAAATTAAAATCTATATTTATAACGTTTACACTATAGTATACCAACAACAACAAAAACAACAACACTGCCATTAACAACAACAAATGAGAGAAATGCACGACGCAGCAGCAGCAACAGCGGCAGCAATGCCATAAAAGCTTAAAACAACAACTGTAAAAACAAGAACAACAACAAGCACAGCGCACCATAATTTGTATACAAAAGCAAAGCGTGGGCAAAAAGAAGACAGATGCAAGGGAAGAGACAGCGGCAATGACAGACATACAGACAAACACATTTATATATACACACACACACACACACACATAGCACAAGGCGAAGAAGAAATGTAGACAAGTCAATAAATGGGGCCGTGGCCAGGCTGCTGCTGTCTCTGGCACAGCTTGAATAGAAGAAATGAAACAACCCCACAAACAGAAGAATGGATAGATGGATGACTGGATGGTTGGATGGTTGGATGGTTGGATGGCTGGATGACTGGTTGGTTGGATGAATGCATGCATGTGAGTACGTAGCCACTTCAGTTGTAGCCGAGTCCTAATTGGAACTCACCTGCCTGCTGCAGTCGCAGTTACAGCTCCGTTGCATTTTATTACAAAATATATATAAAAGTTTTACGCACACACACGCGCGATACACAAAAGAGAGTAACTTTTATTGCTATTGATCACTAATACATTGTCACTCGGCTGACCCTCTATTTTACTCTCTCTCTCTCTCTATTGCTCTGCCTTGCAACTAAATCAGGACAGCCTCTGTATAGCAGTGTAGTAGCAAAGGGGCGCTGCCTATCAAAAGTGGAACACACGATGCTGCTGCAGCGTTTGTTGCGGTCGGCCAGGCGGGCGGGTGTGTGGTGCGGGGAGGTTTAGTTTGTGTTTGCAAAACCAATTTACAATACGCGAAAGGTGAGCGTCGCCCTCGTCTCGCGTTGCGTCGTCTCAGCTCTTGCTCTCACCACCTTTAGTACGCCGCTCGCTCTGTCACCCCCGCAGCAGCAGCACCAGTCACAGTCGCATATGGCGGCCGCCTTTTGCGTTTTTCGTTTGGTCAGCACAAATATGTATATAAAAAAAAATGTATGGAAAATACACTGTGAAATTTGTATGTATATATTATATGGTTTTGCGTACGTTTTTTGTTTTATGAGCACACGTTTAATGTTAAAAAAATGCGTCTTTTCCATACGATATTGACGACGTTTTGCGTCTGTATTTGTATGTATGTATGTTGCGCGCCGACCGGTTTGTTTGCTACGCAGAATTTTCTTTTCCACTTTCTTTACACCGCCCTTGCACTGCTTTTTGTTATTGCTTCTTTAACGTATTATTTGTGTCTTTTTATTTCGTTGTAACATTCACTTTTTTTATTATTTACACAAAAACGTATGTGTACGTTTGCCTTTCGCTTTTTATTGCATTAATTATGCATATATTGCGCCAATTAGCACCGCTTATGCCCGAATTTGCCGTTCTCCTCGGAAGCAATAGGCAAGGAGTGCGAAGACAAAACAAAAACCACGAGAGCAGTGTGAACGCAAGCAGCAAACAAGAAAATGTCTAACTGGAAACTCGTTGCGAAACACAAATAGTTGGCAACGCAATACGCTGGCGTTTTTTAATGCACTTTGGTCACTCCACAAAAAAGACAATGTAACAACATACCGATAACAAAAACCGCACAAATTGTTATTTAAAACGACACAAAAATTAATTTAAAGAAAATTAAAATAAGAGAAATAATTTACATCATAAATTATAGGTGAAAAATTATCAGAAAAATGATGTATTCTGTTAACATAATTTATTTATAATATTAATCTAAATTGTTTTTATAAAAAAAATCTGAAATCTCTCCGAAATGAAATACATTTGAATTATTACTGCTTTCATTTGTACTACAGACAACTATGCACTTGGCTTTGCTTTAATTTTCCTTTATATTAAAAATAAAACAGCTATCGACAGAAACATCGATAGCAGCATATAATGGAATGTATCGGTGGTGGCCACCTCTAAGCAATAACAACACTAGTGAAAAGTCGGCAGAGAAATGCAACGCGAGTTAACTAAATTTGCAGCGAAAAACAACACATAAGCCAACAAAAGGCAAATACAACACGGACAGACAAAAGAAGCCGAAATCAACAGCGATCGAAGAACACCAGAGCTGACTAAAGGATACAGTGACTTTCGGCGGGTGGCAACATTTAAATGGCCAATGGCAATGGGAACAACATTAATACGGACGATGCTGCGGCAGCTGCTGCAACAGCGACAGCAACAACAAATATACTACAGCAACAGCATCTGACAGGCGACGGTGGTGGAGCTTGCGGCGATGCCAAGCAATCAGCAACAGCAGCAACAACACGCGGCAGCAGCGTCAACGATTTGGTTGCAGATTTGTGGCTTAATGGGAGCAACAACAGCAACAGCAGCAGTCGCGGTGATTACACAAACATTCGGGCCACAACAGCGACAATAGTAACCACAACAACAACAACAGCAACAGCAGGCGCAACAACAGCAACAGCGACTAACAGCAATGCCTCTACCACCTCCTCATCAACATTTTCCTTTAAGCATTTTCTCAACAGCAGCGGCACAATTACAGCGCCAACAAGCACGGTGACGTCTCTGGATGCGACATGTGGCACGAGCAGTGGTTGCAGTGGCAGTGCCGGTGCCACCATCACAAATGTAAGTGCCGCCTCCACATCAACATCGCTGCAGACGTCAACGGGCGCAAGGCCAAAGGTGCCGCAATCTGCATCCGTTAGTCACATGCAACCGGATTTGAATGGCAGCAACGCCGCCTCCAAAATGAAACGCTCGCCGCGCTTCAGCTCGTTCGACTCGCAGGCGAGTCTGGCCGAGTATGCGGCATGTGGCAGTGGCAGCGCCAGCGGCGGCGGCAACAACAACAGCAGTCGACCACGAACAGATCTGCGACTGGAGGTGGAACGCAGTGGTGTTGTGCTGGACGATGACGACGATGATCATGTGGGCCTGGCCCAAGTGCGCAACAGTCGCCTCTACGATGAGCGTGTCGATGATGGTGGGTCGTCACATCTCCAGGAATTGTCAAATCCTCTTTAAACCCATCTATTGTCCTCCTTTAGATATCTTTCCATCGGCTGCCTCGAATCTGCAAGCACCCGCCAGCAATTCTCGCTATGTGCCGCGATCCTATTCCAGCTATGAGATGCCGCCACCTCATGCTGCAAGTGTTGTGTCGTCATCGCCACGTCGCAGGCCGGCGTTGCGTCCCAATCGATTGGTTCTCGCCACGGCGCCCAAAATGAAGCTAGATCTGCCGCTGGACACGTCAAACGTGGCCGGTGCCGCTTCAGCCTTGCCCGACTTTGTCCAGGATCATTTGTCGGACGCCTGGTGCCAGGAGGCGCATCTCGGTTCGCCGCCCAATTCCCCTCTAGGCGTTGCCGAGACGCCCAGTTGTAGCGGCGCTGTGGGCGGCGGTGCGCTGCTTCTGCCCGTCGCTGGGCTGCCCAGCACTGCATCCTTGCCAGCGACCAGCGAGGCAGGTGGATCTACGGGTAAAATGCTGCCTGACTTTCTATCCGATGGCCCGATACTACACTCATCTCAGCGGTTGGCGGATGTGGCAATTGGACTGCCATCGAATTCCATAGACTCGCCGCCACAAGAGGCGGATGGCGGCACAATGCAGCTGTCCACGTTGCGGCAGGAGAACGAGCGTCTGCAACGTGAGCTGCAAGAGACGCGCGTCGAGCTGAGCAGCCAGACACGACGTGCTCATGACGTGGAGCAGCAGCTCCATGCGTTGACAGATGCACGACGTCGGGAGACATTGGCGGCGGCAAATCACACACAAACCACACAACGTCTGCGGCGTCAGGTGGCAGAGCTGGAGGTGCGGGGCAAGCGGGAAAGATACTAGAGAGAGAGGGAGAGAGATACTAATATAATCTGTAATCCTTGCAGGCGGAATTGTTTGCTTTGCGCGATGGCAGCGAGCCCGTTGGAGCAGCTGCACCAGTGATGACACCTGGTAGCAGCCACAGCAGCAGCAGCAACACGTCGCGTCCGTCCAGAACACGTCAATTGTCCAGGGATTTGCTGAGAGCGGCGGACAGTGCCGAGCAGAACTTAAGGTGAGTATGGATACGCTATAGAAATTGATGCACTGCCTCCAACCATTCTTGAATCCTCAGACAATTATTGGCCGGTGTGGATAATCTGCGTCAAATGGCTGCTAATCTGGAGCATCCTTCGACAGCGGCAGCGACGCCTCGGAGTCCCAATCCCGATCCGTACATCGATTTTAATTAATAGTCAGTTGTTGTTTAATGATCATTAGGATGATGGTGATGATAATGATAATGATAATGATGGATAAAATGGTTTTACACAATGTGCTTTTTACTCCAATTTCAGTTGACAGTTTTTCGTTATTTTTTATAATCATTTAAAGCCGCCCAATCGACGCCACCTAGCGCTTGTTTTTAGTAACTGAAATCCCCAATTTATATATATATATATACATACATATATCTATATATATTTATATGTATCTTTATGTATAGAAAGAAATGTCTAAATTGTTGCTTATGTGAAGGATTCGAACTGGAAGGATACGACAATTGGAGGAGCATCAAAGCGCAGACTCGTGATGTTGTTTGATTAAACGGATTAAAATATATAAATTATACTATAACAAAGTGTGGAATATTTCAAATTGTGTTGTATAAATAACAAGATGTTTATAGAATTATCTAAAAGGAAACAAAAACAATAACAATCCTTAAACAACAAATCAACAAACACACGGCACAGTTGCAACATTAACTATAAAAAACAACAACAACAACATTTCAATCTGCTAACAAGGGAATAATAATAATAATTAATAATATTCAGCAAAACCTCCAAACAGACAGCATAAATATATTTTGTTAAAAACAAAATATAGTTATATATTGTATTAAATTATATTAATGAACAACTTGTGCACTTGTGTTCGTAGTTTGTGCTTTAATCGCAACAACAACAAATGAAATAAAATAGTGAGAAAAGCAATAATCTTGGAATTTATTTATAAGCATTGTCTTCTGTTGTTTCCTTTATGTATAGGAGCGCAAAAAAGTAATATAAATAAAGTCTATTACTTTAGTAGTCGCAATAGTAGTAGTAGCATTAGCAGCATAAAAAGATATATTATATAAATAAATATAAAATATAAATTCTGTAGTAGTATTAGCATTAAAAGTAATATCAGAAGATAAGGTCTACTACTTTAGTAGTAGTAGAAGGAGTAGTAGTACAACTAGTAGTAGAAGTGGTCGTAGAAGCAGTAATAGTAGTAGAAATTGTAGAAGTAGAAATAGTAGTAGTAGAAATAGTAGTAGGAATAGTAGTAGAAATAGTAATAGAATTAGTAGTAGAAATAGTTTTAGAAATAGTAGTAGTAGGAGAAATAGTAGTAGAAATAGTAGAAGAAATTGTAGTAGAAGTAGTAATAGTAGTAGTAGTAATAATGCATATTTTCATAAAAATAGTACAAACTAAAGTACCAATGAAGAAATAAGGTACCAGTTTTGGTACTAAAGTACCAAGTGTGGCAAGTACCAAGTCTGTGCGTGTGTCAGAGCAGCGGAGACTAATGAGACACACTGCAGGGGAGGCTCTGTTGCAGCAAAGTATGAGTGAACGTGTGTGTGTTATAACAATATATGTAATATTTTTGCAATTTAATGTTAAAGTTGAAAGTTTAAGTTATTACTATTACTTATTATTAAGTAACAAACATTAAATGAAAATAAGCGTCTTTTTGCAGAAAGTGTAGAGCAATCGTAGTTGTACCTGTGAAAACAACCTTGACACTGTAGAGCTTCCAATAGATAAGCTGCACGCTCCACACTTGCTCTACACACACACACGCTTCCAATTTGAAGCGTTTCGGGAATGTTTACTATTCCAACGAGTGCGAGCAAGAGCAAGGCCGGAACGATGCCGGTCGTTGGATTTCTATTCTATTCCACTTCGTTTAGTTTCGCTTTTGACGCCGTTACGCGCGGTTCGTTATCATTTGTGTCGTGCGAGATCGGCTTCATAGAACCCGTTAAACATTGCTCCCTACGCACTAGTGCAAACAGAAATTGTAAATAATAAAAGTGTAAATACATTAATCAGGAAGTGTGGCGTTTAAATTGCACCATTTGCATAAAGAAATATCAGGAAATCTTATAGAATTATCAAAATGATGTCGAAGTTATTATTGTGTGAGTATACCTAAATATGTATATAAATATGTTTGTTTGTGTATGTGCATAAATAATAAAATATATATGTACATAAAAGAACGGCATATTCAGGAGCATATGTATGTTTATTCCAATTTATAAATATAAGCTTTCTGTTGATCTGCTGAAAGAGATTTCTTGTTGGAATTTTATAATATTTTTTTTGATTATGTATAGCACATTTAATTTAGGTCGATTATAATTATATTATATTATTTTGGATTATTCTTGCATTAATTACTATCAGCCATTTCTAGGGCTCATAAATTAAGCTCTCTTATCAGTAAACATAATTTGCTTGCATCCCAATTCCCATTCAACTTGATTGTCTTTCATTGTGAGTCTCAATAAACGAATCTAGTAATGACAGTATAATTGAGATGAAACTGATAATAAATAAGAGAGAGAGAGAGAACTGCACGTCCTGCATGATGCACAACTTTGGAAAGCTATATCGATATTAGTATCGATAATTGTTTTGCGAAAAATATAGAATTTAGCTTCCACTAGCTTTGAATTAATAGTTAAGTTCCACACATAATGGCACTGACCGCACCGATCTGAAACTGCGCACATAAATCTGAAACGTGATAAGAGAACCCAACAATCAAATACCCTACACCTATGTATGTGTATTTTATATGCTGGAGGTATACAATCACGCCGCACGCCATGGACCGTGGTGTGATAAGAAGCGAGAGCTGATAATTGGACAGGTGCTGTCAAGTGTTGTTGTTTTTATAGAGATATGAGTGGCTGAATTAGTTAATATTTAAGTGTAACTATGGGGGGTATTACTTATCAGTATACTTATCAGAAGAGCGTCTATAATAAAAGAATGGCCTGTTCTTGGCATTAAAGCTGTAAAAATATAAATGATTTGACATTTTTGAACTCTATAGACACGTGAAATTTCAACTTAATGTAATGCTTTAATTAAGTCGAAAAGTTTAAGGAACTCAATTAATTAAAACAACAATTATTCGACTTGAATTACATTCCAATTTACCTCTTACTTATGCATATTATTATGCATATTATTATTCTAATTATATGATATAGATATAGAAAACTGCGTAATAGATTTCCATTTGCAATTTACTTCGTTGTTCCTACACTACTTTTCCATATCAATTTACATTCAAGCATGGACTTGAATTGAGTTGACTTTCCGACTTGTCACGTGTTTCAGGCAAGTCGCGAGATTATTGAAATAATCGCCAAACCCATAAATATTAACTGATCTCACACTTGACCTACCTGAAAGTATCAAAGTATGTGGGAATTTCGCTTGGGTGTATTTTATTTCCAGATAATACTTGTGTAGCTTGACAATTCGATTGTTATTCTTATCAACAATGCACTTTAATTTCCTGATTATTATATTTCCATATAAAGTTGTTTTGTAGTAGTGCAATAAATGGAGTTTACCTAATTTACCTCATTATTTATTTAGATTTAAAGTTTAGACAACTAGCAATAGATTGCTTAAATATTTATGATCTTTTCTAAAATAGATTCAATTTTAGCTGAGGTAAGTTAGTTAATTCAATGTCTAGAAAGAATATTTAATTTAAAAATGTTAATAATACAAGTTTACGCATTATAATACAAATTTGCCAGTCGAGTTGGTAAATTTAAGAAAACAAATTGAATGTAGGAATCAATCTTATTGTCTAAATTAAATTTACTCAAAAATATATCTCTAATTTATGTAAAAGCCAAATTAATTAAATTAAATTTAAATTCTGTTCAAATATTAAATAAAATGTGTATTTTTTAAGCAAGAACACTTGAATTATATAGATTTTAATTTATTTATTTGAAAATTAATAAAACGCGATTACATAAAATACATTTTAATCGAATTAAGAGAAATTAAAATTTTGTCCTAGAATCTATTCAGTTCTGAATAGGGAGACCTTTTTAAAGAAAACTTTTTTTTAATCAAATAATTTAACAAATTATTTATTTATTTTTGTATTTAGTTGTGTATTTATTTAATTTTTGTTCTTACTCTTTAATTTAGTTTATTGTGTATATATTTATTTAATAAATTTGTATTATTTTTTATTAGTTTATTAATTAATTTAATTTTTATTAATTTGCTGAGTTTAGATAGTATGATTTTTGTTAATTTAAAAATCAAAATTAAGTTATTTAATTATCTATTTTATTATGTATATAATTTTAATTCGTTTAGTTAGATTTGATTCTTTTATTTATTTAATTTTGATGAATTTCTTTGTTTATTTTTATTTATAGCAAGATTTTATTTCTTTATTTATTATTTTTTTATTATTTATTACCTATTTAATTTTGTATTTCATTATTTATTTAATTTTGATTATTTTTGTTGGTTAATTTATTAATTAGTTTAATTTTTAGTTATAGTTTAGTGTGATATTAAGTAAACTCTACTCATCTCTCTGCATTTTTAGCGCACACAAGACGCAGCCTGAGCCGCGCCAGCTCCACGTTGCACTCGAAGGCAGCTCCAGCTGTGATGCCGCAGGTGCAGAGCGAGATGCCTCAGTGTGATCATCATCCAGCTGCTTATAAGGGACCAAGTTATGAGCAGATATTGCAGACACGTAAGACCCACTTGACACCTAATTTGGCGGCACATTTCAAGAAGCCGCTGGTCATCCATGCTGGACATATGCAGTGGCTCTATGATCATGAGGGACGTCGCTATCTGGATATGTTTGGAGGCATTGTAACTGTCTCTGTGGGTCACTGTCATCCGTAAGAGAAGACAATTGCAAAGTGTTCACTCATGTTATGTTAATTCCAATTCCTTTCCAGAAAAGTTAACCAGGCACTGGCGGAGCAAACCTCCAAATTGTGGCACACCACCAACATCTATATGCATCCGAAGATTCACGAATATGCGGAACGTTTGGTGGCCAAATTTCCGGATAATCTGAAGAGCGTGTGCTTCGTCAACTCCGGCTCGGAGGCGAATGATCTGGCCATGTTGATGGCCCGCCTCCATACGGGCAATCAGGATATCTTGACCTTCCGCAATGCCTATCATGGCATGTCGCCCTATACGATGGGACTGACGGCCCATTCGACTTGGCGATACCCTCTGCCGGGTGTTAACAATGGCATCTTGCATGTGATGAATCCAGATCCGTATCAGGGTATTTGGGGTGGCGCCGCTTGCCGGGATTCGCCAGTGCAGACAACACGCAGCTGTAATTGCACTCCTGGTGATTGCCAAGCGGGATCGGAGTACTACAATGAGCTGGAGCAGACATTCAAGTACTCCTTGCCACGTGGCAAAGTGGCAGCCATGTTTGCCGAATCCATTCAAGGAGTTGGCGGCACTGTTCAGTATCCCAAGGGTTATCTAAAGCGTGCAGCGGCTTTGGTTCGTGCCAATGGCGGACTCTTTGTGGCAGATGAGGTCCAGACCGGATTTGGACGCACTGGTGATCATTTCTGGGGCTTCCAGGCACACGATTACACGCCCGACATTGTTACCATGGCCAAGGGCATTGGCAATGGTTTCCCTCTAGCCGCCGTTGTCACAACACCTGAAATTGCTGCCTCGCTGGGATTGGCACTCCACTTCAATACCTATGGTGGCAATCCCATGGCAAGTGCGGTAGGCATCGCCGTTCTGGATGTCATTGAGGAGGAGCAGCTGCAGCGCAATTCCCTCGATGTGGGCACCTATTTCCTCAACAGTCTGGCGGAATTACAGCAGCGTTACGAGCTCATTGGCGATGTGCGTGGAAAGGGTTTGATGATTGGCGTGGAACTCGTTGCGGATCGGGAGACTCGTGCTCCTCTGGCGGCGCCACATGTCCTAGATATCTGGGAGACGTGCAAGGATATGGGTGTGCTCTTTGGACGCGGCGGTCTGCACGGCAATGTGAGTTGTATCTGGCGATCTGGCAACGCCCAAAACATTTCATCGGCTTGTTAAGTTGGCTGCGTCTGTTTTTATTGTCAATTGCTTCTCTTGTGCATGCCTTCTCATTCTAAATACTAATCAGCACTTTCGACTCGCTTATTATTTCCATTTCAATTTCAATTTCTCTATCTCTTTTCCTATCTCCATACATCACTGAACCCCAATCTTTTGCAGATTCTACGCATTAAGCCCCCCATGTGCATAACCCGTGCCGATGTCAAGTTTGCTGTGGATGTTCTCGGTCGTGCTATCGCGGATACATTGGCCAAACAATAAGAATCTATAGAAATTGGCAAAGAAAACTAAACCAAAGCTAGAAGTTTGATCATTTTTAATGCATTTATAGAATAGTTTTATGTTGAAAATTCAATTGCAAATCAACACAATAAAGAGAAATTCAAGACTAGTTCACAAATTGTTAAACAACTTAGGGAAATCTATTAAAATGATCTACATTTACATATAGTACGACTTGGAAGTGTGTATCAACTATTATAATTATCTATCAATTATCAATTCATGATCTAATACTACCTCCTAAACACTTCTTGGGGTAATCTAACTCATATTCATATGCAAGTTTCCTAACTACAAGTATGTATTCTACTATTATTATTACTATAATGCATAAAATTTACAATATACCATAAATAATATATTGAATCTCTCTCACTTTTATGCAGGTGCTCAGTTTCAGACCTCCCATGTGCATCAGGTATGAGGATGTGGATTTTACTTTAAGCATTTTGGAAACTGTTTTCGAGCAACACATGAACAAAAGAGAACGCAGTTGGCGTACAAGTTCAACGAGGGGTCGTTACTAACATTCCAATAGAGATTTTAGATTAGTTTATGTAATATAATATGTATATATATTTATTTCCTAATTATAACTCGAAATAATTGAGCACAATTTGGAGTTCAGAGAGCACAATTAGAATCTAAGAGCAAAACTGTGAGCATTTTACATTACATTCCAATAACATTGAGCGAGGTATATATAAATATATATTAACTTAACATTAGTTTATATATATATATATATAATATATTTTTGTGTATATGTTTATATATATATTTGTATTTTAGGCACAGCATTTTCATTAAAAATTTAATTCTTAACAAATATTTTGCGACACGTTCTTTTGGTATGTTTTCAACTTCAATATTATCACTACACTATTAAATAATTTAAATATTTTGCAATGCAAAACTATACTACAAGAAGACCTAATCAAATATTCAACGCAATTCCAATTCGAATTAACAGACCGCATCATCAACGTCAGCCTCGGGGGGTTCAGACACGGATGAGGTCACCTCCGACTCCTGCTATACTTGCACCTCAATGGGTTTGCCATCGTTGCTGTAATCCGATTCCAGCAGTGTGTCCGACAGCTCTTTGCGCGCCTTTTGAACCACCCAAAACATCAACGCAACGCCACAAATGACCTAATTGATAAGACAGTTAATGAAAACAATCAAAATTAGTTAATTTTAAATATATTCCATACTATTCATTTAAACAAAATTATTAACATTTTATTTATTTATCAGATTAAGCGCAGAATCCATAATTGCAAAAGTGCTATCCTGACCACAGAGGTATAAGAATATGATAACAAGTCAAAACTTCAATTTTTTTTTTTTTTTTTTTTTTTAAATAGGTTCCAATTTATTTCAGATTTGTACTGTTTGCTTGTAATTAGTACATTACTACCTTCATGGCAGCTTAACCTAATTATACATTAATATAAAAACTTGACTATCTTATAATATAGTTATACATATAATACATAGAATTATTTAAATTATTTTGATATTTACATTTTTACATATTTAAACTAAGAAATTAAGATATTCTTCTGGCAGGAAGATCGTGCGGATGAAGCCTTTTCAGGCGTCTTCTGCCTGCATACCTCAGTAGGCGTTGGGCAAGCGGCAGGTCAATTTTTGACAGTATTAATCCGCCAGTAGCTGCAGTACGTCACCATACCATCACCAACCATAGGTACGCCTAAGTCACGCTCAATGTCTCTATTCCGCATGTACCAAGGCGCATTGCACATCCTCCTGAGGATTTTGCTTTGAGCCACTCGAATTTTGTTAATGTTTGTCTTGGCGGCTACTCCGTAAACTTGAAGCCCGTACTTCCCAATTGGGCACAATATCGCCTTGTATATGGAAACCTTGTTCTGCAGAGAGAGCTTGTTTCTTGGCGATAACAGCCACGACATCCTCGCCGCATTTGCCAGGATTGTTTTTTGCAACATTGTTGTATGCCGAGCGAAGTTTAGGCATCTGTCAAGGATGACTCCGAGATACTTGTAGTGCTATTCATGACTGAGGATTGATCCCAACATCCTAATTCCTGGACAGAATCCAATTCTTGTAGCGAATGTCATGTTCGCACACTTACTAGCATTGATGCCAATGTTCCACTTACGGGCCCATATCTCGAAGCTCCTGACATATTGTTGCAAGGCCTCGGCGGCAGTGCCAAGAGACTGGCTCCTGGTAAGAACAGCGGTGTCGTCGGCATATGTTGCGATAAGAACGTCCTGAGGGTCAACTGCTCGTACTGCACACGGCTTCGGCATGTCGACTGTGTATATAGAGTACAAAGTTGGTCCAAGTACACTACCTTGCGGAACTCCTGCGCATATCAGTCTTTCAGAAGATTTGGCACCATCGACAATAACGCTGAACGACCTGTCAGCCAAAAAGCTGCTTACTAGCTGGAATAGTTGTGGAGTCAATAGCTGCTTCAGCTTACAACGAAGACCATTGTGCCAGACACGGTCAAAAGCCTGCTGTATGTCCATGAACACAGCCACAGCATACTCTTTCTGCTCCATAGCCTCCAGTGCAAAATTCACAACTCTATGCAATTGTTCTGGTGTACCATGTCCCTTACGAAAACCGAACTGCCACTTTGGTATCGCTTGAGATACGCTCTCCAGACTTAGGATACGAGTTAAGATGACTCTCTCCATTATTTTACCCAACGCCGGATGGAGACTGATTGGTCTGTATGAGTTGACCTCCGTTGGTTGCTTCCCAGGCTTGGGGATCCTGGTAATCAGTGCAGACTTCCAGATCTTCGGGAAGTGTCCAAGCCGTAGAATGCTGTTGAAGAGCAGGACTATGAAAAGCACTGCCTTTGGCGGGAGCAGTTTAATTGTTCTGTTATCCAGATCGTCGTGCCCAGGGGATTTTTTAGTTTTAATTCTTTAATTAATAGTGAGACCTCCTGATATGTTACTGGTGTAGCAGGAGGGGTCATTTGGAACGGTCTATCCAGGGTTGCTTCAATATGCCATTGCATATAGTCTGGTGATAAATTCAACGGCTTGAATCTATTCTCCAAACTGTCTGCAAACGTTTCGGCTTTCTCCAGCCCAGAAAAGCACCAGCCGCCTGATTGATTTTTTAAAGGAGCCTTGGGAATAGCCTGTCTCTTGTATTTACTTGTGAGCTTCCAAAGCAGGAAATTAGAAGAAGCGTCGCAACTTGCTCTGGCTAGAAGCTCATCAGTTTGTGTTTGCCTTGATTTGGTGAGCACTTTTTGTAGCCGATTCGCTATTCTCCTGCAGATTGGTATAAGTCTCTCATCGCCAGTCCTGATATATTCCTTCCGGATCCTTCTTTTTAGACTCAGGAGCGCGGCAGCTTGAGGGGACAACTCAGCTCTATGATGACGCTGTTGATTCTGTGGGGGCGCCGCTGATGCAGAATCGGCTGCGGATTTGAGGTGCTCCATAAATGAGGATAGTGCAGCATCTACTTCATCCGAGTCATTGAGTCTCGTGCCCAAATTAATCCTGTTTTCAAGCTCAGACTTAAATTTATTTATGCAGCACCCGGGGCCGAGCAGTCTTTTTCTACCAGGCTTCATTTGCAGAGAAAGATGGAGGGTGGCAACAACAGGCAGATGATCTGATGAAAGATCGTAACGGCTTTCCACTGTGAGCTTGTTATTCGCAATTCCATTGTATATAAAGAAGTCTATCGCAGAGGGTGTCAGTTGCCTGTTATACGAAAAGAATGTTGGATTTCCAGTAGCTAGCACTTGACATCTACTATTCGCTAAAGCTTCTTGCAAACAATTACCGCGACTGCATGTCCTTAAGCTGCCCCACCATCGGTGCTTTGCGTTGAAATCGCCTCCTGCAATGAATTTGTTGCCGAGTGACGAGAGTACATTATCGAATTCTGCCGTAGACCACGCTTCATTTGGAGGGAGGTATACTGAAGCCAATATAATGTTCCCGTCGTTGGTAGAAATGCTAACGCTTGCCTGTTGCACCTTCCAGAATGAAATTGGCTCCTTGTGCGAATGGATAATGTTGTTTTTAATTATGATGGCAGCCCCACCTCTGCAGTACCCGCTAGGATGATTGGCGAAGTAACAAGAATATCCTGGGAAGTAAAGTGTCTCACCTGGGCAGATATGGGTTTCCGTTACTAACATAACGTCAATTGAATTGATACTTAGAAATGTCATCAATTCGTTCACATTTTTACGCAGTCCTCGTGCGTTCCATAACCCAATTATTACTTTAGGATAATTCATTTCGAAATAATTTTCTGGACTAGGTCCCTAAATGCATTATTTGACTCCATTAAACCCTGGATACAATTTAGCAGCTGGTCCATCCTGGAGTTCATCTCGTGTATGGCCCTTTCTAAAATTGCAAGTCTGCTGCTATATTCTTCCTCAATTGCGTTGCTCGTTCGAGCACTCAGCTGCTTTGGTGTTGAATTGTTAGCAGCAGAGTTCAAGTTACGCCTCGCCATATCAGCGTAAGAAGACCCATTCCTGACAACTGTGTCCGTTATAAATTGGTTTATTGAGAGGTAATCTCTGCGTAGTTCGCTTTTGTGGCTTTGTGGCAGTCCGTTTTGAGGCAATCTGGTCGGTGGCTTAAGTTTCTTCGTCAAGTCAATCCTCACTTTGCATTCTTTGTAGCTGGATGCGTGATTTTCACCACAGTTGGCACAAACACTGGTGTCGCCTGAGCGCATCCTACAGCAGTCAGACCCTGTTGGGTGATCACCTGAGCATTTGCCACACACTGGTTTCCTGAGGCAGTAGTTACGGGAATGTCCGTAGTCTTGGCATTTTCTACATTGCACCAGTTCTTTGCTAAGCTTCGATTTCATAACTATCACCCTATGTCTTCCAATCTGCGTAATTTTTAGTGCTTCTGCAGCATTGGCTGTTTGTTTAATGTCAACAAAAAACATGTTTTGCCTAGTTTTTATGTTAACTATTTTCTCATCATCATTTTCGTTAACTTCGATACTTTGCCAGTTAGGCTTCCTAGGGCAGTAGGTGTTCATAACTTTGAATCCTTTTTCTTCAAAAGCTTTTTCAATGATCTCCTTTGGGACGTTAGGATGAATATCTTTTACCACCAACTTAAACGCCTTGTCTTGCCTTAGTTGATGATGCCAAAACTCACATTTCCTCTCACTTAATACTTTGATTATAGATCTGAATGCCTCTGCATTTTCAGCGTAAATGCGAGAAATTCCAGATCTGGAAGTGCGAATGTTATATTCCTCAGTGCGTTTGTTTAAAGCCTCCTCTAACTCGTTCATGTTGTTTACATGCGGCACACAGATCGCTGGCGGCTTCGGATATGATTTTTGTTGCTGAGTACCTTCGTCATTAGCTGTCATTGTATGCTCCACTGGATCTTCCATCTCCATCAGTGCCTCCACTTCTTCAGCGAGTGCAGCAAATCGGTTGCTATGCAGGAGAGGGGAGGAGGGGTTGCTTACGTCTTTCCGTCCTTCAGTTAAGTTGACTACAGGTTGTTTGCCCTTAACAATTGTTTTTGTGACCGTTTTACCTTTGTGTTTCCTACGCAGTGATACCATGGGCAGTTGAAAAGAACAGCTATTAGTAGCTGCGCTTTGGCTTACCTCACGCACAATGTTAGGTGTTGCGCAAATGTATTGGGACGATGTTGATGCTACAGAATATGTCAATACGCAGCTAACAGTGGTCGTAGTAGTAGTACACGTAGGAGTCGCTACCGAGTTGCTCGTTCCGTCTAAATGCGATATCCTCTGATATCTGAGATGAGCGATATACGTAGGTTTCTTGGTGATTCACCAGCTACAAGTTTCATCGCCTCGAAATCCAACGACTTGTTTCCAGGCAGGGAATGAGAAGATGTTTTGTTATTCATTTTCTTAGCAAATCAACAATATTTATTTTCTAAATAATGCGTTTGCTTATTGTTTTTGCTGAATTTGTCTGCACAAGATGAGTTTAGCTGATAACAATCTTGCACAAAGTTCAGCGCTAGCAAGTGCGAGCGCGGGGGCGGGTAGCGGCTGAAGCGCTAGACTACCGCAGACGCCAGCGAGCATTAACATTTTTTTTTTTTTTTTTTTTTTTTTAAAGGAAATATGTACAGATTAGTGCCCTGATACCTTTAAGGCAGCTTAATCTAATCGGAAGGTGGTAGTTTATAATGTAGGGCTATGGGAAGAAACGGGCATAGTATACATAGTTTAGGGGATACAAGAATTTGGGGGTGTAGATATCACAGACAATTTTACTTTTGGGAATATAGGAACAAGTTTACGTCAAGGCCCGGTCCAGCAGGTCTTGAGGGTGGTGACGTTTAAGTCTTCTTCTAACTCTAGAGCGGGGGCTGGCAGACCTCTGTGCTGCAACACCGAGTCTCCTAGCCAGGCTGTTTGGGTGAGAATCCAGTCTCTCGTGATATTTCTTGGCAACCTCTCGGATTTTGTCACCGATTTTTGGCACCTTGAGATCGCGCTCGATGTCCCTGGTTCTCATGCCCCAGAGATCTTCCTCAGCATTTTAGCTTGCAGAACTCGGATTTTGTTCAGGTGAGTCCTTGCCGCAATTCCATATACTTGGATGGCATAGAAAAGCCCTGGAGCTACTATGCATTTGTAGATTTTTATCTTGTTGTCCAAGGACAGCTTGTTGCGTGCTGCAAGCAACCAATTCATTTTTGTTATCCTTGTCCTGAATGAGTGCTGCAACGACGTAATATGACTTCTGAAGGTCAGGCTTCGGTCCAGGATGCACTAAGGTATTTGTACGCATGTGTGTGGCTTAATAGGCTCCCATTGATCGCGACACCGGGGCAGTCGCGAATGCGGTTTGTAAAAGTAACGTTTGCGCATTTGCCGGCATTGATGCTCACGTTCCACTTCACAGCCCATTCCTGGAATGCGTCCAAGTATTCCTGTAGAGCATCCGTAGCCTGGACAATGCAGGTGCTTTTAGTGAGCACTGCGGTGTCGTCGGCATATGTCGCGATTAGGACCTCTCCTTCTGCGAGTCCGGTCACTGCATTTTGGTTAGGCATATCCGCAGTGAAGATGGAGTACAAGGTGGGGCCTAGAACACTGCCTTGGGGGACGCCGGCTTCAATAAATTTTACAGAGGATCTGCATCCATCGGCCGTCACGCTGAATTTGCGCCCTTCCAAAAAGCTCTTTATAAGCTGGAACAGCTGGGGAGATAGCAAGCTCTTGGCCTTGTAAAGAAGACCAGGGTGCCACACTCTATCGAAAGCTTGCTGGATGTCTAAAAAAGCAGCTACCGCATACTCCTTCTTTTCCAGGGCCTCTAGCGCGAAATTAACAACCCTATACAGTTGTTCTGGCGTGCCATGCTGCAGCCGGAAACCAAATTGGAATTTTGGGATCGCCCGAGTGACCTCCTCGCTAGTGAGAATCCTGTTAAGGATTAATCTCTCCAACATCTTGCCCAGTGAAGGTAGAAGGCTAATCGGCCTGTATGAGTCCACATCTAATGGCTTCTTTCCTGGCTTTAGAATCATTATAATACTTGCCGTCTTCCAGACTTTCGGAAAGTATCCCACTCGCAGGATGCTGTTAAATATTAGCACCAGGTATAGCAGAGCCTGATCTGGAAGGAGCAGTATTGTCCTGTTGTCAAGAAGGTCCTCACCCGGAGCTTTCTTGGGCTTCAATTTTGACACAAGCTCCTTTACTTCCTCCAGTGTGACAGGATCGGCGGGCAATGCCATTTGGAATGGTGGTTGAAGAGACTCCGCAACCATTCGGCTGTGACTCTCCGGCGCAAAGGCGAGCGGTTTGAAGAGCGGTTTGCTCTAAATGGTTCGCAAACACTTCTGTTTTTTCCCGTGATGTGCGGCACCAGCCTCCTGCCGGGTTCCTTATAGCCGAGTTCGGTGTAGCCTGGGTCTTATACCGTTTTGTGATACGCCATAGAGAGAAATTTGTGGAGCCATCAGTGTCCAAGTTTTCCAAGTCGAGAGGATTCCACATTTTGTTGGTGACTTGGTGCCGATCGAATTGCTGCTCGCTTCAGGATATCCATAAAGCTGTCGATGGCGTTATCAATATCGTCTGTTCCTTGAATACCTACACTTAGGTCGATATGTTGCGTCAGATAAGCCTTGAATCTCTCTATATCAGCACCTCGAGCGAGTAAGCAAGAGCGTGGGGGCTTGTTTTTCGGCATTGCATGCAAATCAGCCAGAAGAGGAGTGTGGTCTGATGAAAGCTCATGAAGCGTTTGTACATTAAGCCTTCTCATGTCGTACCCATTGACGACAAAGAAGTCTAGCGCAGACGGAGATACTAGAGGATTGTAGGAGTAGAAGGTCGGCTCTCCAGTTGCTAAAATTTGGTACTGTCCATTCGCAACGACTTCCTGCAATACCTTGCCTCTTGCACAGGCTCTTGAGTTGCCCCACCATGCGTGCTTGGCATTGTAGTCTCCTCCTGCAATGAATTTGTTGCCTAGCACGGCAAATAGCGACTCAAATTCAGCTCGTATCCATCGCTCTCTAGGTGGGAGATACACAGCCGCGAGAACAACAGGCCCCTCCGCTGCCTGCAGCTGAATGTATGCTATCTGAGCATTAACATTGCGCATTGTTTTATTTTAAGCTCGCGCCTAAAAGATGCAACACAATTTTTACTTCGCTGCGTCAGCGCGCGCTTTTCAAATTCGTAATTTTTTTTATTTCGCGTTTTTTTCAAAAACCAGCCCCCCCCTAAAACATTTTTTTTGTACCGTTCGAATCACCCCTTCCAACCGAACAAAATGCACCAAAAAACTCGGAATTTTTGAAAATGGGCGGGGCAAAAAATCGAGTAACGGAAGTTTTTTTCAGTTTTATTTTTCTGATTTCTTTCTTATTTGTGGACCGATCTGAAACTTTCTGCATTGCTTCCATGTGGTGCTCTCTATGTACGTGCCAAGTTAGAAGTGTCTGCGTTGGCGTGGGCGGTACAAGTTTTGTCTTCAGGCGCGATTTGCGAGGCAGGGGAGTGAGGTATCGCAAATCTAACATACACTCAATCTGGGGGGGGTTATTCAGGGAGCTTCATAAAGTGCTGAATCGCAGAACCAGTCCCAAAATTAGTTGGAAAACTTGGAAAACAACGCCTAGCTCGAAATATTCAGATTTAATATTGCATACTTTCACGCTGAAGTAATATTAATATGAATACGATTTAAGTGGGGGAAGTGGGGAGTCGTCTGTCTGCACTGATTACCAGGATCCCCAAGCCTGGGAAGCAACCAACGGAGGTCAACTCATACAGACCAATCAGTCTGCTTCCCGCGTTGGGTAAAATAATGGAGAGAGTCATCTTAACTCGTATCCTAAGTCTGGAGAGCGTATCTCAAGCGATACCAAAGTGGCAGTTCGGTTTTCGTAAGGGACATGGTACACCAGAACAATTGCATAGAGTTGTGAATTTTGCACTGGAGGCTATGGAGCAGAAAGAGTATGCTGTGGCTGTGTTCATGGACATACAGCAGGCTTTTGACCGTGTCTGGCACAATGGTCTTCGTTGTAAGCTGAAGCAGCTATTGACTCCACAACTATTCCAGCTAGTAAGCAGCTTTTTGGCTGACAGGTCGTTCAGCGTTATTGTCGATGGTGCCAAATCCTCAGAAAGACTGATATGCGCAGGAGTTCCGCAAGGTAGTGTACTTGGACCAACTTTGTACTCTATATACACAGTCGACATGCCGAAGCCGTGTGCAGTACGAGCAGTTGACCCTCAGGACGTTCTTATCGCAACATATGCCGACGACACCGCTGTTCTTACCAGGAGCCAGTCTCTTGGCACTGCCGCCGAGGCCTTGCAACAATATGTCAGGAGCTTCGAGATATGGGCCCGTAAGTGGAACATTGGCATCAATGCTAGTAAGTGTGCGAACATGACATTCGCTACAAGAATTGGATTCTGTCCAGGAATTAGGATGTTGGGATCAATCCTCAGTCATGAATAGCACTACAAGTATCTCGGAGTCATCCTTGACAGATGCCTAAACTTCGCTCGGCATACAACAATGTTGCAAAAAACAATCCTGGCAAATGCGGCGAGGATGTCGTGGCTGTTATCGCCAAGAAACAAGCTCTCTCTGCAGAACAAGGTTTCCATATACAAGGCGATATTGTGCCCAATTTGGAAGTACGGGCTTCAAGTTTACGGAGTAGCCGCCAAGACAAACATTAACAAAATTCGAGGATGTGCAATGCGCCTTGGTACATGCGGAATAGAGACATTGAGCGTGACTTAGGCGTACCTATGGTTGGTGACGTACTGCAGCTACAGGCGGATAAATACTGTCAAAAATTGACCTGCCATCCAAACGCGCTTGCCCAACGCCTACAGAGGTATGCAGGCAGAAGACGCCTGAAAAGGGAATCTTCCTGCCAGAAGAATATCTTAATTTCTTAATTTAAATATGTAAAAATGTAAATATCAAAATAATTTAAATAATTCTATGTATTATATGTATAACTATATTATAAGATAGTCAAGTTTTTATATTAATGTATAATTAGGTTAAGCTGCCATGAAGGTAGTAATGTACTAATTACAAGCAAACAGTACAAATCTAAAATAAATTGGAACCTATTTAAAAAAAAAAAAAAAAAAAAATTAGAACCCTTAACCTAAGCAAATTTACGAATTTCTCAAGCTAATAAAGATGTTTTTGCTTAAATAAGTAAACAATAAATCACGCAGATGGCAGATCGAACATTAAATTAAAATAAGCAAAGAAATTGAAAGAAAATATAAATGTTTAAGGAGTAAATTATATATAAATGTATACTTAAATCAGCATTCAAAATAAGCAACTCTTTCTTTCCTTGACATTCAAGCTTCAAGCTATGTGCCTTGAAGTACATATGTTGACTGTTAAAGCCAAAAGTCAAAACTCTAGGCTATGCACTTTCTTGCAACACGCAAGGCAAGAATAAAATAGAATCCCACATTACTTTAGGGTGCAGTTGTAAGGCAAAAAATCAATAAGGTAAAACAAATTGTTAGGCAAGCTGAACAATAGTTACATATATAAGACAAATTCCATGGGTAATTTAGGCTTACTAAAGCAAAACATTGTATAAGACGCTCACCTCGAACACGAAACTAATGTAACCCGTCAATTTGGTATCGTTGTCATTGAGCACCTCGTGCATGGAACGCAGCGTGGAGCCCAGATAAACATTGATCGTCTGGGCGGGCAACAGACCCAGAAATGTGGCCAGATGATAATCTCGTGCTTTAATTGAACTAATCTGGAAAAATTGTACAAATTTTATATAAATTGAGGGCATATAAATAAAGATTCTGTGATGAAATCTTATCTAAGTAAATGAATGCATTCTGTTGCAATATTATTTACTTGTTACTTTAGTATAAGTAAGTATGCATATATGCATGTGTGTATGTATGTAAGTATGTATGTATGTAAGTTTGTATGTATGTAAGTATGTGTGTTTATTGACTTTCCAAACTGAAAGCATTTCAACGGCCATGAAAACCAGTTTGCACAAATTTCAAGTTCAACTTTTCATTAGGCTTACAGCTGTATTATAAATATACCCTGTAGTATTGATTGCAAAGGGGTGTATCAGTGACGCACTAAGCTTACTTTTATACTTGACACATTTACATGGCATCTGTATTATTTGAGAGTATTTAAGACTTACTTACAGGGTATTTTCAGTAGTTAAAAGCATGTCTAATTGATACTTTTATTTGTTGCAATCATAAATGAATTTGTCACCCTGATTTTAACACAGACATAGTTCATAATTTCACAAACATGTTAAGGTAGTTGAACAAACTGATTAATTCACGTATTTTCAATACGCATTCCAAGTGTGTAAATAAACGAATGAATACACAAAACTTGCTTTAAACTCAAACCAAATGCAAACAGACGCTTCCATTCAAGTATATATGTATATAGAACAATTGTGAATGAGTAAATACGTGGGCATATGTATGTATGTGCACAGATGTCTATGTATAGACATAGAGTCCCTGACTGATAGTCGCAAGTCGAAAGTTGTAAACATTTTTATAAGGTTGTCTCTCAGTTCAAGAAACTGAAGCGACACGACAATGACAACAACTGTATAGAGATATATATTTATATAATTTTAGATATATCGATATACTGTATAGTCAGACTTACTCCAAATATGACATTCTGCAAGCCAAATGGTATCGGCGTTAGACGCGTGAAGAGCACCACACGAAATGCCTTGGGTCCAGATATAACTCTCAGAATTGCTCTTCCAGTCTCATTCTTGATCAATCTGAAAATAGCATCAAGCACAAACAACACAAAACAATTAAATCAACGAAGAAATGAAAACAATTACATATAGAATAGCAGCAGAGTCGTCTTGTTCTCGAAATAACTAAGAATAATCTAAGATCTGTTCGTATAACTTCGCTTTCTATTATTTCCTCTATTAATCACAAATGAACTAGTTCCGTTTAACAATTTTGAACTACTTTTGGTTAAATCAACAATCTTTATTTATCATGAACCAGTTGACAATCTGTCGCGTTGCATAAACCTGTTAACAAACCGCATATTTGTCTCAAATTGGCAGCTGTTTTAATCAGTTATTGCACTAGCTTTTAACTGGGCCCAAACTGTACATTCATTTCCCTTGTTACCAATAAACTGCATGCCAAATATCAGAAAAACAGTTGAATGTAAAATTTAAATTAATTTTTTAATATTAATGAGCAATTGATAATCGAGTTTAGCGATAATAAAGTTTATTATGTAAAAAACTATGGTTAGTAATAGTTACTTTTAATGGTACAAATGTACCATGCACCAACACGGGTACAATTTAATATTTTGTAGTATTCTTATTATTTATTCTTCAAAATTGATTGATTTCTGATTTATAGTTACTATCGATGATCATTAATAATGTTTGTATTTATTTAAATAAGAAGTAATACCGTTGAAGTAATTGGTACAAATTGAATCAAAATGGTACATTTTCTTATTGAAATGCGGTATAAACTATTTGGTAGTGGTAAATTGTTTCTGAATTAATAGTTACTATCGATAATCTTAAATAATGTTATTAATAATTGAAGTAAGAAGTAATACTGTTTAAGTAATTGGTACAAATTCAATAAAAAAAATGGTACATTTTCCAATTGAAATGTGGTACAAAATATTTGGTAGTGGCTAATAGTTTCCTTATTACTAGTTGCTATCGATGAGCTCTAATAATATTCGTTTTATTTGTGTTTAATAGTTAATGTATTAAGAGTTAATATCAATGATCTAAAACATGATTCGCATTCAATGCTTCGCCTAATTTGGAAATGTGTTGTTAAGAATATTTAACTTAATTAATTATTATATGCACGAATGTCTAACACAGGCCGTTCTTAGCCAGGCGCCTATAATTGAAGCATTTATGTGTTTATCAAAGGTAATTAGAGTCAATCAACCCGTGGTAGCTGACAGTCAACCAGTTTATAGCATCGCAACCCAAATTAACTTGGCTAAGTGTGGTTCCATGGTTTCGATACGTAATTTAATGGTCTGGTTGGTAATTTGTTGTCCATTTGTTTGATTTGCTGATAGCTCCTCTTTTGTATTTGCTGTGTTTAATGAAGGAAATGATTGCTTCAATAAATCTCAATTGTGTGTCAAAAAAGTTGATTGAACTCGCTGGAAACTGACTGATCGTACAGTTCGTATCTCATTTCCTTGAGTAACGAGGCTTGTTGAACAAACTTTAATTGTGGCATTGCAATTGCTAACATTAATATTGAAATGCAGCACATTGAACACAAGTAGTTACTATTGTTATTTATAGCGTCTGCTTTTATTGACTGATAAAGCACTTGAACCATACGACGTTTCGCTTGAGTAGCAAATATATATAAATAAATAAATTAAAAGTTCATAATTTGATAAGAAGCGTTATTAAACTCATTGCGTAGTTTTCAAAACTTTATGCTAATTTTACGTATTTGTAGTTGACGAGAATCAAAGTTTTGGAAGCTTATTTTAGTTAATCATATAATAGAATCAATGCCAATTAATCTTACAAAAATATTTACAGTAATCGTAAAAAATGCAGCGTTGCCACCTTATTAATAATATTAATGTGGCAATGCTAAATTCTGTTTTTAAATAAATAAAAATATGAATTTTTTAAATTGGCCACTTTTTGCAAGAGACCTGCCAACTCATTAAAAAATGTGCTGCCTATTCCTAGCCATGGCGTTGCCACATATGCAAACAATTCACATATTTAGTTAGCGAGTTTCAATTCCAATTGCTTAACAATTCACAAATTAATCAATCTATTTCTTCTAATTTTTATCCTATTTGCATCTATATTTTTGACAATCGTTGAATCAATAAATAAAAATTTTGTTATACAAATACTTAGGACATATACCACATAATACATTGATTTTTAATGCCTCTGCTGACTCAAATTGCTAGAATTTCAAGCTTTAGTGTCTGATATCTGGCCGCCTTATCACAAAAGCCTCTTATCAAGCCCGCCAAGTTCAGTTACCGTGCAGCGCAAGTTAAAGAGTACTAAAGCACTTTGTCTTCTTCCTCGTTAATAGGCGAACATATTACGCTCGTTACTTAGTATTCCATTCCGTAGCCTCTCCATATCCCGTCCCTTGGAGGTGCAATCTGCTGTAAGTAGTTCCACTTCATGATTCTTCGTGATGCAAATGCTATCGGCGAGAACACAGAGCATGCCACGAAATTCTGGATAGGCTTGATAGTAGTCATGGGGAATACAAATGGACAACTGGATGGAAAAGACATTCCCTGGCTTAAAGGGATAATTGAGCAGTTCTTCGCTGCTCTCATTCAAATCCAACCCAATGTGGTTAATCAGTTTGGGGGAACGGATAAATCTCTCAGCTGCCTTGAAGATATCCGACACATTGCTCACATTGGAGGACAGGACACGATGCTCTCTCAGCTGCTCGGCCAGCAGCGCCAGATACACGGCATGAAGCTTCCGCGGCGAACGGACAATGGAATCGCATTTGCCGATCAATGTAAACAATTTGTACTGCAGCTCAAGGAGCATATTATAGATGACCTTCTGGGGTGGTGTGAAGCGTCCAAAGATGGGCCAACTTCTGGCAAGGCTGCCACAATAACCAGCATAATGACAAGCCGCATCCATGAGTAACATGCCACCCAAACCATAGGCCAGTTTGGGCTCATAGGGCAACGATTGATGGGCGTATCTCTGGTGACATTTGTAGGCGAATAGTGAACGTATTTGCTCCAAGGACTGACGCGGTGTATGCTCCGAGATCAGTTCCTGCAACGACTCAGATGCAATGAGATGGGCACGTTTAATGGCATCCATTTCCCTTGCGGATTTAAAACTTCTCGCATATTGCACTAGGTGACGTGGGCAATCTATGGAGAGCTTGAGATGATCGGCCAACTCACTGATGTATTTACTCAGTGTACTCCCGTCCAAGCTGAACCACAGCTTGACACTGGCATGAGTGCAACGACGACAGAGCAATTGCTTCAGTTGCGGCAATGTTACCATCTGATCGACATTGTAACGCTTGCAGGCGATCTTTGCCAGCGCTGGATCCATCTCGCGTTCCCGCCTTGGCTCACAGAGCAAGGTGTGCAGTTCCATTTGACGATTGCGCAGCACCACAAGCACCGCACCCGGAAGCAGACAATCGCAGAGATACAGAAACTCACTCCTCTGTCGGAATGGATAACCTGGCAGAGCTTCGGCTCCAGCGACAATCAGCACATGTGTGTGTCCACGTTTCCTTTGTTTATCCTTGCTGAGATAATTCATGACAATCGAGCGATGTTGGTTAATCTCCTCCGGCAGCAAAGCCTCCGCACACCACGGATCTCCCTTGTAATACTCTCTGACTGTCCATTTTGATGTCTGAGTCTGTCGTAACTCTGGAATGGACAGTGGCTTACAGTGCTTCACGAACTCGGAGACGTCTATGGTGGGCGGTGGTGGTTGAAGGACTCCAGAACTGCTTTCCAAGCAGATTGGACTTTGTGGTATAATTAAAGTGACCCACGGTCTATAACTTTTAAATTTAGTTATTGCACTTAACATAATTGCTATCTATTAAAATGGTAAACAAGTTCAGTAAAAAGTCAAGCTGTAATTAAATGACAATTGTTTAAAATGTCACTTAAAACATTTGATAATATTTGCAGCTGGAGACATTTAAGAGAGCCTTATAGGAAACAGCAATAATATGCAATAAAGCTCACTATTTCTAACTCACTCTAACTAAATGAAGCTGGAATCTTACTCTCTTACTAATTGTATATATCTTTGTTTAGTATATTATTTAGTGTCTAGTGTCATTATCAGTTGCATTACTTACTTGTGCACGGCAATCCGATGCCGCAAGCTGCGTATTGTGGCATGAGCAATGGCAATGCCCACATTTGCACCTAGTATGACAATCAACCAGCCTTTCCACCAGCCGAACAGGTAACCAGCAGTTATCAGCAGCACAAGGTAGCCCACCACGATGGGGGAAACTGACGAGGGTGAAGAGTGCCATGAAGATGACAAAGATTAGCCAACAATTTTGTGTCTCGATCCAAAAGAGCATTGCTTTCGCATAATTGCGTGTGAGGTAGCCAACGACCAGAACGAGACCCAGTATGGAAATGGGCACCAGATAGCTGAGATACCAATTGCGCATGATAAACGCATGGATACGCATGCAGCAGGAGTTGCGACGCAGGTATGTGGAGCGATTGGTGTTGCGTCGACCAGGGACGCTGCCACTGACATTGCCAGGGCTGGGATTAATGAGGAACGCGTCGCATTCGCTGCTTTCCTCATTAGTATTCACAGCACAGTTCGCAATGTTGGCCGGCACAATCTTGGAAGTGTCAGTGGCTTCCAGTGGGAAGTGCGTACTGCTTGTGCCGCTGTAGCTGTTGCTCTTGATCAGCTGTGGCGAGGCCAGGGGAGAACAGGAACTAGGGCTGGAGGAGGTGGTGGCGCTAGCAGCGCCATCAAGCATGGGCGTTTTGTATTTGTACATGTTGGTGTTGTTGTCATATCTAAAGGTATTGATATTGTTGCTGTTGTTGCTATTATTATTATTGTTGCTGCTGTTGCTGTTGCTGTAGAGTGTGCTCGATGACAGCGTCGTTGTTGTGGCGCTCATTTTGGGCTCGCAATGTTCCAAAATATTTTACGTTTTACTGTTATGTATATTGCCCTTTCCCCCTTTCTCTTCTTCCCAACTGCTGCTGCTTCTTCTTATTGGCAATTCGTTTTCTCTTTCACTTTGAATACATTGCTTTGTTGTTGTCATTCAAAATTTCACTCTTTCATGCCCGAACTGTGTGAATTTTGATATTTCATAAATAAATAGATAACAAGGCCTTTCTTATAAGTAGGCTGCGAACGGGAAGCTGCTGTTTGACACACTTTTTAATTTATAAACAGAGCACTAATTTAATTTATGCCAATAAAATTTGGTTGTTTAATTTAATTAAATAATGAATGATAAATGAGTCACAGACTTTTGGCAATTTTGTTTGGAATTCATAAATGGATAATATAAATAATTTTAAATGCATTCACAAATTGTATTCAATGTTTACGAAATTTGGTTGTAAAAAAATACATAAAGCGTCACTGCGTCAACACGTCCCGTCCTCAGTGGAAAATAAAATCAAACTAAAAGCTGCAGTGTGACCGCAAGCTGTAACTGGCAAAATATCCACAAACAAAATGCACAAGAAATAGCTGCGTTCGATTCGCCGAAGCTTGCATGCTCTACAAAAATTTAAGAACTTGAGAAATAATTAAACTATTAATAAATTAAAAACACATTTATTTAGATACTATCAACAATTGAAGACGTATATTCATTCCAGATCACTGGGCAGTTTCTTAGAGTTGCGCGAAACGCTGGCTATACTGGACGCATCCTGAAGCAGCACCAAGCGGACAAAGGCCAAGTTGATGAGGAATGCCTGGCCGAGAAGTTCACGTTGATAGCGTTCTACCTTGGAGTACATACCACGTAAACTTGAAGGAAACTGCACTTGGTCACACAAGTAAATTTTCTCGCCATGTTCCGGTTGCTCCTCCATGTTGTAATGAGTGCGCATCATGCCCAGAATTGTGTCCTCCGACGAGACGCGTTCTGTGCCCACAAGATGATTGAACAGTCGAGCTGTAAGAAACCGCCGCAGGTAGAAGAGATTTGTCTTGGTCTCGTTGGCATTTATGCGGGCCATCAAGGCATAGCTAAGCATTGCGGTGACTTGAGCTTTTTGGATGTTCACATTCTGCTGATCAATGCTGCCCGGATTGCTGCTGGCCTGTGCCATTTGCGGATTCTCCAGAACATAACAGTCTGCCTCGGGGATTTGATGGGCAACATAGACACAGCGACGCACCAGCTCAGCCAGGTGCAGTTTCTTGTCATTTATCTCGTGATGCTGCCAGTGACTGAGTACACAAGGTTCATATTTGGTCTCTGGTAGCTCCAAACGTGCCCAACTAACACTAGTAACACCAATCCGCACTCCCACACTTGACGTAATAAGCTGACGCTGTTGCTCATCTATTGTGGGCGTTATAAACGGTGCCGTGCGAGAAGTCTTCTTAGTTTTTTCTCTAACTTCACGATTGGCAAGCGGCTCCAGCACACTCTTGTAGAATTTCGTTGCCACTTTTAAACCAAACCCCTCCACATAGAGTATATCACTCAGCTCAGCCATTGGCCCATTTCGTGCTTTCCAGTTCTGTAGTTTGTTGGCGCGTGACTTTGTTATGTCGTAGCTAAAGATAGAAAGTAATTAATTTGCAGGCTCCAAGTAAATATTAGTAATAGAACCTTAATAGTTGCTCGGCGCTGTTGTCATTGATGGCGGTCAAGATTTGCGCGCGCTGCTCATCTGTATAAGGCGGTAATTCTATGGGCTGCTCTGCATCTCTGACGATTCCTTCTGCGGCGGATGGTTGATTGGTTATCTGACGCACACAATTTGTGCTTAAGGAACGCAGCACACGTTTTATATTCAATGAAAGCATCGTTTAATTGAATGTTTCTTAAAGTTGCATGCTCCACAAATTACGCAAATGCTGATTTGTTATTGCCGGCACCAGTGTGACCGTGCAGTAGCTGTGCACAAATATTCACATGAACAGCTGATCGCAGCTGTTGTTGCAACAGCTGATTTGCTACATCAAAATATCCGGAGTCCGGACAGCACCATTATTCATTCATAAACAAACACACAGGCAAGCAGGACGTAAATTACGCATTTGAGCTCGTAACGCACAACAAACAGACAGCATGCAGTTTTCCTGGATGAAACTAGCGATTTATCTGCTTACTTTTCTGACATACGCATACTCGGGCTACGGATCCAGCACGATTGTGCATCTTCGGGATGCCATCATTGCAGCGGAGGCAATTTTTGGTGACGTTTTCAAAAATTTCATCACAATTGTCCGCAAATTTCGCACAGTACATGAGGTCTTCGATGCGGCAGTTGAAGAAAACTGTGTGTTTCAGTGCCCAGTACCCGAAGGCGGTGGCACGGGTAAGTGTTTGACGTAAATTGAAATTAGTCATTATGTAAATATGGTAACATCACACTGACGTGTTTCAATTTGTCTTTAGCGCCGCGAGCCGTGCAAAATAAGTTCTATGTGCCCATTGCTGACGGCTGCGGTTCTTTGGGCTTGAGAATCAGCACGGATTACCTGCCCGCCGTTGAAATGGAAACCTGCTGCAATGAACACGACAAGTGCTACGACACCTGCAATAGCGATAAGGAATTGTGCGATTTGGACTTCAAGCGATGCCTTTATAGATACTGTGATAGCTATGAAAAGTCTATTGCCAGCGATCTGATGACCAAGGGCTGCAAAGCGGCTGCCAAAATGCTATTTACCGGTACTCTAACACTGGGATGTAAGGCGTACCTGGACTCCCAGCAGCGTTCCTGTTATTGTGCGCCCAGCAAACCGACTAACTTTAATGGCAACAAGTATGCAAATAGCAAAGAAAAGCAGCAACGCAAAAATTATGGCTGGAAGGATCGTAATGAAATTTAGTACATGTGGGGGATATGGGAGTATGAGTTATTTGTTGTCGTTTGTAGATGTTTTGTGTTAGTTTTTAATTGCAGTTTTAATTCCTGCCACCTGACGAATTTTGACTAGCGTTATGCCAAAATTAGCATAGGCTCAGTATTTATATATCAAACATACATAAAATAAATCTCATTTTTAATTTAAACTAATCGTTGTCGTGTCATTCTTTGAAGATGCTACAGATAATATTGCTGCCGTGACGTTTATGTATATATTTTTAAAATGTATCTCGAAAATGTCAGTTATTTTTCAGATCTAAGATATCGGCCGTTGAGCTAAATTTAGTACATTCTTATCGATAAGTTGAGTTATATGTTTACATTTTTCAACACAGAACGCGCACATTGAGAAATTGAGCAGCACTAAAACTTCACAAGCGCAGCAAAAAAAAGATTTTGCAATTTTCAGAAACTCAATAAATGTTGATGTAGCTAGACATAAAGTAAAGCTTGCAATGGGCTACGATGTCAATCGCTTTCAGGGCGAGGTAGACGAGGAGCTAACATGCCCCATATGTTCCGGGGTGCTGGAAGACCCGCTTCAGGTTTGTAAACAACAAATATAAAACTGTAACATATTCATTTAGTGCTTCAATTGCTTCATTAGGCGGTCATGTGCGAGCATGCTTTCTGTCGTGGTTGTATCAACGAATGGCTAACACGTCAACCCACATGTCCAGTGGATCGCAATGCACTCACTACAGCCAATTTAAGAGCAGTGCCGCGCATATTGCGCAATTTGCTTTCCAGGTAAGTCGCCCACACTGAGTTCATATGTAAAATTTTTACAACGTACTGTTTAATGACTGTTTACATACATAGACTGTCAATTACCTGTGACAATGCGCCCTATGGTTGCTCTGCTGTGCTTAAGCTGGATGCTTACAATTCCCATTTGGAAGAGTGCGTACACAATCCGAAGCGTCCATTTCCGTGTGAAAAAGGCTGTGGTTTTGATATACCGAAGGACGAGCTTAAGGATCATAATTGTGTGCGAGAGTTGCGCACGTTGATTGTCAAGCAAACGGAACAAATGGGCCAGTTTAAGACAGAGCTAACTGATCAACAGCTGACCATAAATGAGTTGAAGCGGGAGTTGCAACTCTTTAAGGATTTTATGCGAGCAATGCGCGTGTCTAACCCGGCCATGCGCGCCATTGCTGATCAAATGGAGCGGGATGAGGTAATTCGCTGGAGCAGCGCACTCGCCAGAGCGCGTGTCACACGCTGGGGCGGTATGATCTCCACACCAGATGATGCATTGCAGGTGAGTTCAGATAAACCACTGTTAACTAACAAATACATAAACTATATATTTAAATGTTCACAGCTTATGATTAAGCGTGCCCTATCGGAATCAGGTTGCCCGCCTCACATTCTGGATAGCCTCATGGAGAATTGCCACGAAAGACGCTGGCCTCGCGGCTTAAGTTCGCTGGAAACGCGTCAGAACAATCGGCGTATCTATGATAATTATATCTGCCGGCGCATACCAGGTGAGTGTTGGGTTCATAATGCTATTGAAAAGCACCTGCCCTGACTAATTAAAGGCTTTGTCATTGCAGGCAAACAGGCGGTGCTTGTCCTAAGCTGTGACAACGTCCACATGACTGAGGATGTTATGGTAGAACCAGGACTGGTTATGATATTTGCACATGGCATCGAATAGCTCTTGGACAATTAGCAACAGCTACATTCAACTACATAATTAGAAACTAAATACTATATGTATATCAAACAGTGCTCAGTTTTGTTGTTTCCTTGACCTAATGCATAAGTCTTAAGCATAAAACAGTAACAATTGTCATATTAATCATTTTAGCATTAAGATAAACTCTCGAAACGCATTATCAGAAACGGGGGAAACAAACCATTCAAGCGCCTCATGACAACTTTCAAGTTGTAGCAAACAAATCAATATTGTTTTTATATACATACATTAATGTATGTATGTACATATTCCATTTACATACATAAAGATAGCAAACATATTTTTTTAATTAAGAGATCTCAGCAAACAAATTTTTGTTAATGTTCACTTTATTTTTCGGTCGATGCATAGATTTTGTGTCTAATAATTAATTATTTGTGTCTTATTTAGGAAACTTAAATCATTTACTTAATTATTAATTAAATTAAAGGAATTTTTAAGAGATTAAATATTCTAATTCTAATTAAATAGTGCAATGACTTTTAATCGACATCTAACATATGGGGTTTTCTCTATTAATCGAGAACGAACTTTAGAATTTGGGATGAAATATCGGAATGGAAAATGAAGAGGGTAAGTTTTGTTTGTCCTTGCAACCCTCTTTAAATTATTGCTAGTGTGATATTTATAATCCATATCCGTAATTTTCTGTTGAATATCACATTTTGAAAAGTCTCAAGGTTTGACTGTTCGCTCACACAATAAAATATAAAACAACTTGAAAAACTTCATAAAAGTTTAAGAGCATTTTAATGTAGAGTGTCTGACAATTTGACAGTTGATATCTCGCAGTAACAGCTGCGCAATCGCTATGAAAAGTTCACTGGGTTGCGCTGCCTAATCTCTCCATCGCCCCAACCCACACACATATATATACATATGTATATACAATACTCACAGACAGACAGAAACATGTAAGAGTTCTGGACATCATCTGTTCCAGAAAAGGAAATTCAAAAAGCGGCTTCCAACAAAAACAACAGCAAAAAAATCAAACTAGTTCCTGCATGAGCTTTGAGAAAACGAAAAACCGGTTACAAATTTTGTAGACTTGTTTTTTCCGCAATATTTGGTATACAAAAACAAAATTTATTGTTAAAAATTTTGATTTTGTTGTTTTGCTGTTTTGTTACATTTGGCAAAAAATTGATTATCATTTTATTTAAATATTTATAAACGCAATTAACGCTTTGCTCCAAAGGGGGCGCCCCCTAGCGTTTGGAAAGTGAGAGTTTTAGTTGAATAAACCGCAAGCGGCGCGCGCAGCTTCCAACAGTTGTTTCTGGCGCTGCGTAGCTGTCGGACGTGCTCAGTGCCGAGTCTTTTATTCGTCCATTAAGTTAAACAAAAACCAATAACGAAATGAATTTGTCAATTTGTATGCTAATCTTGGCAACCGTTTGCCTAGCAGCGACGTCAGCAGCACCGCAGCAGAGACAACGCAACGAGAAGCAGGTTCAGGATGGATTGCGTAAGTATCAATTAGTAATCGATTCTCATCGAATAATGCAAATGTAACTGTAACTAAGCAGCCATCAAGGGCGCCACAATCGAGGAAGTTGTATTGGAGTCTAATCTGCATATTAAGCCAAAAGCCCGTTTGAATGTGAGACGCGTGCGTTCCGCACTGGAGGAAACTCTTAGTGGAATCTATGCAGCGCACAAGCGTGTGAAGCGTCAACGCAATGTTCAAGCTGGTACCAAAGCCGGCGCTGGACGCACTCAATCTGGTGTAAATGTTGGCGTCGGTCCCAAGGGCGGCACTGCCGATGCCAATGTAATCCTTAAACCACTAGGTCCTTTGGGTCCCAATGGCTACAACCAGGAGCAGACGGCCTCAAACGGTGCGGCAAGTGGCAACTTTAACAATGGCTTCAACTCGGGTTCTTCAGCCGCCATTGGCCAAGCTCAGGGTTTCCAGTCACAAGGTGCCAGCGGCTCCTTTGGTGCCTCCTCTGCCGGCACAGCCACCCAGTCGCATAACTTAAGTCCCTTTGGCAGTAACAATGCGGCCGGTGCTTCGCTCAGCCAAGTCTACCATCTGCCCAATGGCCAAACGATCAATTTTGCGTCTACAAATAATTTTGCCAACAATGGATTAAACTCGGGCGCCAGCCGAGGTGGAGCTGTATCTGTGAGTGGTTAAATGGATTAAAGTGTATAACATGTTTTGTGAAATTAGAGTGGCCTTTTTATAATATTTTCTAATATTTAAAAACCCGTTTTAACATTTATGCTGGGATGACACTTGCAATTATTTATAAAACTACTAAAATTCCTTTCAAAATATACCCAGAAATCCTGAAGCTTTGCCAGCAGTAACATGATATAACTTTATGCTACTATATGTAAATCAATAAACTGTCATTTTGATAAAAAATATTGTTTTGGTTTTATTGGTTTGCTAGGGTTATCGGTTATATGCTTAATCGGATTCGCTTTCACTCTCCGATTGAAAATCGCCCACTTCAATGGAGAAAGTGTATTCCTGATCGCAACCCAAATACGAATCGCTCATATAGTACAGGGTATAATCATGCTTGCCGGGGCTGGGCGCCACAAAGTCCAGCTTAACCTTGGCCTTTTGTTGCAACGTCAGGCGTTTGATGGAAAGCAGGGAATTGGTCTTGGGATCACCAATTACCACCCACCAGCCCTCCTCACGTTTCTGCGGGAAGAATGGTGCAATCACCGGACCAGTAACCTCATCCTCACGCTCCAGTTGAACCACCACATTGACCGTTGAGCCAGAATTGATGCGATCCTTGTCCACGACCTCGTAGTTGAGCTCAATGTTGGGATAGCGATTACAGAATCGCGCCACATCGGCCATTTGTGCATCGGACAATTGCAGCAGTCGTGTTCTGTCCTCATCCTCCAGTTCCATAATGTCGAACACGGTTTCAATTTTCTAAATAAACAATTTACGATCAGTTGAGCTCTGAATTAATTCCGCTTATATCGCTTACCTTATCCGTGCAACGTTTGATAATCTCGGCATTAAAGTGTGGCAACTGTCGCAGATAGGAGTCCTTGCTCCACATAGCTTGGGTAACCATCTGTGCCAGTTCCATGGCAGCCACAGCAGGCGATAACCAGCCATTGGAACTCAGCACATCCACGCAAGCCTGTATTAAGCGTATCGCCTTGCTTAGGATCTGTTCAGTGTCTCCCTGCAGCTCAGGGTCTAGCTGCAGCCGTGACAGATGCGCCTGGAGCATCAGGTTGGTTTTAATATGAGGATCATTGAATCTGTAAACGAATGACACATCCATTAAGCAACTTCAAATGGGGAAATTAATTATAAATATATTTACTTGGGCGCCGTTTCATTGGGTCCCGTCAGTTTGTTGGGCAAGCGCTGGGAGAGCGTGCGCAGAACCTTCTCCTCATGATGCCTTACGACAACGTCCTCATACTCTGCTGCCGATGATATAATCTCCAGCAGACCACGCACCTTGGTTTTACTATTCAACGACAAACTGAAGAGCTCTATATGGAAATAATAATGTTAATAAAAAGTAAATCTAGGAATATATATACACATTACATACCAATCGTTGTATAATTAATATAATAATATGCGGCAATCATGCCCAGATTCAGTGGCAGCGTGTCCATATCATCCTCTACACTTATGCACTTGGACTGTTCCAGATCACTGAGCGTGTTCTCCACCAACTCTGACAGATGATCAGACAGATGGCGATGCGTGACGCCCTGTAGATTGTAATAGTTGGGATTCTGGGTTAATCTCCGATAGAGGAATGTCCATGTGAGATAATCAACGGCATCCTGTTTGTTCTCAATGGTTTTGGTGACAACCTCGGCATTGAAATGATCATGCATGCGATGATCTAAATGACTTTCGATGGGCAGCGGTTCATTGACGAACTTCTTGAAGAAATCCTTCTTGGAACTCTGACACATTAAAACACACTTGGCATCTGCATCCTCATTGGGTCGATTGGCGCGTCCAATCATTTGCAGCACATCCGTAATGGGATAATCCTCATACGAATGATTCTTGCCGTTGTAAAACTGTGTATCCATAATGATTGCGAGATGAGCCGAGATGCTCATGCCCCAGCACAGATCTCGGGAGACAACAGCAAGTTGAACCGCTCCCGAATCGAAGAGTTGCTCGACCAGTCGATGATCGGAGGCGCACAAACCCTCGTGGAGAAAGGCCACACCTCGCACAATCGTTTCCTTCAAAGTTTTATCCGACATGCGTTCTAAGAAGGGTTGTATGTCCTCCTCCTCGGCATGGAAGAAGCGTTTCGGCTGCAGATCCGAGTCAGCATACGTCATGATATCGATGGCTGTAAGACGCGACTGTTTGCGGGATGAAACAAACACAATCACAGGCTTATGGGCGCTGTATTTGAGTATCGCATTGTAGACGGGCTTCGACATGGTCGAAATACGTGTGGCGTTGTGGGTTACATTGAATCCCTGAATGTGCAGTTCCAGCGGTATGGGCCGCACACTGGGATGGAAATTAAATGTTGCATTTGGATTACAACCCAGCCATTGTGCCACATCTCGGGCATCGGTCAAAGATGCGGACAGGGCCACAATACGAATCTGTTTCTCAATCTGTGAGCTGATGTAACGCATGCGGGAGCAGACGATCTCCATGACGGGACCCTCCTCGCCACCCACCAGCTGCAGTTCGTCGACTATGAACAGGTTGACCTGCTGCACATTCTTACGCTGTTTCCAGCGACGCGACAATACATCCCATTTATCTGCCGTGGTTATCACCAGCTGTCCCTTGGCAATTAGCTTCAGATCCGTGCCCGTTTCCCCCCGTCAACTTGACCACCTTGATGTCCAACGCACCGAACTTGGCATGCCAGTCGGCAAAGACCAAATCAGCGAGAGCCTCCTGGGAAACAAGATAAACACAACGTCCATCGCTGCTTTGACTGAACAAACGCATTATGGCAAACTCGGCAATAGTCATCTTGCCAGATCCTGTTGGTGCACCCACGAATACATTGTCATCGCTATTGTAAACCGCATTGAAGACCTGCGTCTGGATGGGATTGAATTGCGGGAAACGTTGCGTATAGAATGCCTCAAATTTGGGTTGACGCAGGGCGCTGATGGGCAACGGTTGTAAATCGAGTAATTCCGTGGGTGGCATATTCTTTTCGGGCAGTATGAGATGCCTAAAGGATACCGGCAATTGCGTCTCGGCGCCAATCCAACGATCCGACACAATCCTAAGGAAATATTGCGGCGGCAATGGCTCAAAAACGGGCACAAAGAACTTCAACTGATGCTCATCCTGGGCATACTTTTGCTTCAACAAGAAGAACTCATGATGCAGTATCAGCTCGGAGTCCACATCCTCGATCAATACCCAGAATCCCTCCGACTGCCCGTGCACCTTCTCATCCCACTGGAAATCTGGCGTTATGGTCAGCTCCACACGCAGTGTGGCTCGAGTAATGGGCTGAATGTGTGTGGACAGTTCAAGTTTAGGAAACTGATGAACAAACTTGTGTATGGTCTTGCCCAGCTTGGGCACTCGTATGAGTTCACCCAGCTCATGGGGCTCCAGATCATAGAGACGGGCCCAGGGGAAGTGTTTTTTCTCCAGCTTCTTGGCAATTTCATCGGGCATCTTCTTGAATTGGCGCAACGGAGTCATCGATTGCCACATGCGACGATCGATCATCTTGCAAAGCGTCAAAGTTTTATCCGCCAGCTGGGCCCATCCGCGTGTCAAGACAATCTCAAAGATGGCACGCATGAGTCGCGCCGCAGATTGGGTAATGAAAACCATGTCAGACATCAATGCAAAGCCCTCCAGCTTCAGTTGCGAAATGTAAGCCTGGAGCAACACATTCACCTTGGCGCTATGCTCCTCAATGGACTCCTTAATGGGTATGGGCACGCGTTCCATCAGCTTCTGCAGCTCCAGTTTCTCCTCCTCGCGCACGGAGATGTGACGGAATTCAGATGATAGTGAGAAGACGCGGAAAAGTTCAATCTCGCTAAGAGTTTGCTTCAGCAACTGATTGTAGGTCAACATTGTCTCGTGCGTTAGATAATAATGCGATGCAATGCGTCCAAGGTCGGTGACCTGAAAGTGTCCCGTCTTCCGTTCATATTTAACTAAACCGCTTCTCTCCAAGCAACAGGCGGCCGTGTGCAGTAGATCAGCACGATGTTGTTCCAGCAGCGGATCTGCATCGATTGCATCATGCGAGACGCCATACAAGGTGGGATTCCGTAGCATACGAATGTAGAGATAAGTGTAACCCAGCCAATTGACTGCATCCTGCATATGCTGCACTGTGCCCAGAACAATCTCAGCATTCAACATGTCTGGCAGCTTGGAGATGAACTGTGACTCAATGGGCAATTGTTGATTGAGCAGCGATAGATAAAACTGCAGCTCACTGTGGTTGGTTATAAGTATACCCTCGCCCTTGGTATCGTATTGTGGACGACCGGCACGACCCAGCATCTGGAGCACATCCAAGGCGCTCAACTCAACCCAGCGACCCTTCTCGGGATTGTACACTTGGGTGCCCTTGATGATGACCGTGTGCGCGGGTAAATTGACACCCCAAGCCAAAGTTGCTGTCGACACCAGCACCTGAATGTGCCGATCTGCAAATAGATCCTCCACTAGCGTACGATCCACACGTGTCATGCCAGCATGATGTATGGCAAATCCATAAGGCAGCAGTTCCTTTAGCTCTGCATTCTTCACCTGCTCGGCTTCAGTGCGTAACACTTCCATGCTGGCTGATCCCTCGCGTAGAAAACTTCCCAGAGTGTCCTGCTCCAAGCACATGTCACGCACTGCGCGTGCCGTCTTTCCAGTTTCCTTGCGTGAATGTACAAAGACCAGAACTTGATTGCGTCCCGCGTGCTCCATAGTCTTCTCATAAACAATCTCATTCATGACTTGGAAACGCTTCAATGCCTTCTTCTCCGTCACACCAATGTATTGCTGTTCCAGAGCCACCGGACGATAGCTATTGTCAAAGTAGAAAAGTCCTTTATCGGGTTTGACACGCAGAAACGTGGCAACATCTTGATAGTTGGGCAGCGTGGCAGACAAGCCCACCAGACGCACATCCTCCTGTGTTGTCTCAATGTTTCGTATGGTACGTGCCACCAGAGCCTCGAGCACCGGTCCACGTTCGTCGTGCAGCAGATGAATCTCATCGATAATCACCAAACGCACCAAACTAACAAATGTCCGTTCTCCGCCCTTACGCGTTATAATATCCCACTTCTCCGGCGTGCAGACAATCACTTGGGTGGCTGCAATTTGCTCACGGGTTAGCTGATGATCTCCCGTCAACTCGGACACTGTAAGATTGTAACAGGCGAGGCGACGGCCAAAGTTACCGACCATTTCCTGTACCAAAGATTTCATGGGAGCCACATAGATGATCTTGAAGTCTTGGGCATTAATGGTGCCATTCTCATTGATGTGCTTGCCAATCTCCCGCATCATGGTGAGCAGAGCGACATTTGTTTTACCAGCACCTGTCGGAGCGCACAGCAACATATTCTCATCACTGTCCAAGGCGGCCTTGTAGAGTCGACTCTGAATGCGATTCAGTGTCTTGAATCCCTCGAAAACAGGCTGCACATACTTTGGCAGCTTGTCAATGGGTTGCAGTTCCTCATTTGCATCAAATGGAACTTGTTTCAGGGCGGGCACATGCACTTCCTCATAACCCTTACGCTGCTTTCGGTAGCTGCCATCGGGCAGCTGGCAACGCTTGTTAGCCATGAAATGCGAGCCCTGTGTAAAGGCTAACTCATCCAGCTCCAATAGTTGACGTACACCAGCAACTTGACCAGCTGCAGCAGCGCCGTTATCATCTGCATCGCCCTTTCCACGCTTATTAGCACGTGCATCCGCCTCCTCCTGCTCATCGGCTTTGCCGGTATCCAGTTGACGCAAGATCTTGGCCAGTGCTGTATTTCCCCTCATCTTTTCACGTATGCGCTGCCGCTCGCTGTCCGTTTGAGCGGACGCCAACATAGTACAGTAGAGTATCATTTGGCGATTCAATTTCAGCTGCTTGATGAAGTCAAAGCAATCGTAGCCTAGCAGCAACACAAGTTGATTCTCACAGTCGCGTTCATCGGCAGCATCCTTCAATATCTTGAGCACATCTGCTGCTTTGCTCTGCGAGACCATTGCATCCTTATAGTACTTGCTGAGACAACGCTGCAGCCAGTAGGCATCTATGTCCAAAGGATGAAGCAAACGGTCTTTCTTTACGTTACTGGCGGCCTCTTCGCTGGCAAGCTGGGAGTCAGAATTTGATTTGAATAAGCGATATTTAGATGAATAAACTATACTTACATTCTCAGCATGCAGTGTGTGATCGATGCGAGCCTCCTCGCCTTCGTCCTGCGCATCATCGTCCCGGATCTCTCCGTACATGTCATTGTCGCTCTCCTCTTCAGACTCTTCAAATTGCACATTTATGCCGTACGTTTCATCAATTTGCTCATCGTTGTTGGTTGCTGCAGTGAGTGCATTTACAGCATCGCTGCCAAAGTCTGTGATCTTCTTGCCTAAGTTTACAAGCAAGGCAAACCGCTCGTCGGTTACTTCGCCCAACAAACTGTCTACGTCACGTTTACGCTCACGATCTTTGAGTCGGTCGTTTTTGAGTACAGCCAGAATCTCATCAGCTGCGCCACACAGAATATCGCGCGGTTGATCGCCCAAGGCTTCCTGTATAAAACTAAGCAGTACTTCGTAGGTCTGGCGCGTCTCCTGAGTCTTAGGGCGGTAAACAATTCCAACCATTTCGTCAATGCCCTCCGACAGAAGCGTAGCTCCTTTCATGCGCTCAAAATCGTACTGTGCCTCGTCACGTTTTTGGCGTTTCACCTTGCGCTCCTCCGTTTTCTCCGGCTTTGTGCGCTGGTAGCGATCGCCCATACGGGTGCCATCCAATTTACCCACCAAGGAGCATACCTCACCTGTGGCTTCATCGCGACGTGGTCTTTCGATTAGACGTACATCAGCTTGCAGCACAAGATTCGAATTCTATGGAAAAAATATAATATTAAAAAATCAACAAACTTTTTTCGGCAAACGTTTACCGCATGTGGCGGCACCTTTTTGCAAACAGTTTTCAGCTACTTACCGCTTTGTACTCGTACTGCAATTGACGTGCTGCGGCATCCGCCATGTTTGTTTATTGTTTTATACACGTTATTTTAACAAAATTCACGTATTTTTGCAATTTTTACGCTATAAAAAAATTTCAGGCCGCTGTTTATTTGGCAATCGCGGGAGAGGGTTGCATTCGATTCGATATACTTGTCATCGATTGTAACACCGATTTTGTATTTATTCTGTATACCCACGGTTGCAACATATTTTGTTTTAAATTATTATTAATTTTAATAAAGATGCCACCGATTGTTTATTTGCTCTGGTTACACCGTATTACTGTAAACAAGAGCAACGCGCGCGATTTAAATTGTCAATTTTCATTTTATTTCGCTGTTTTTTTTAAAAACTAGCGGCCGTCTAGAACATTTTTTTTGTACCGTTCGATTCGCGCCCTCAAACTGAACGGAAAGCGCTAAAAAAAGAGCAATTTTCGGAAAGGGGCGGGGCAAAAAAATGAGTAACGGAAGTTTTTTTCACTTTTCTTTTTCTGATTTCTTTCTTATTTACGGTCCGATCTTGCTGAACCTTTCGGCATAGCTTCTAAATAGTGTTCTTCACACACCTGCTAACTTAGAAGTGTCTACGTTGAGTGGCGTGGGCGGTATGAGTTTGCTTTTCAGGTATGATTTTCTAGAGAGTGGAGTGAGGTATCGACAATCTAACACTAACTCAATCTAGAGAGGATATTCAGTAACCTTCATTCCAAATTTGGTGTCTCTAGCTCTTCTGGTTGCTGAGATCGACGCGTTCATACGGACGCCCCTTTTTTTCCAAGTCGCAACAATTTTAACAAAGTCGGCAGCCGTGTCCGATCTGGCCACACCGTTTTCTGTGTAAACAAAGTAAACAGGTGCTCGCTCGCCGCTCTCTGTAATTTTTTTGTAATAAATTTGAGCAGCAAATCGATAAGCGCATCAGTTGCTCTGCGACCTCGTCAGCGCGAGAAACGAAACCGGGCCAATTAATAAATAATAAACAACAACATACTGTAATGCTGCCGATGCCACATACAAATCAGGATCTACGATGTCCCGGCTACTGCGATTGTTGCTTTCCCAGCTCCATTGATGTGGCCAACCACAAAGGAAACATACCCGATCTGGTGACGTGCCGCTGTGGCGAGGACAGCGGCAATGGTTTGCAGTGGCAGTGGTACAACGATGATGAATCCGATGCACATATCGTTGGCAGAGACATCATATTCCATCCAACCTACAGTCAGGGCACGGCCATTGCACGCGGGGAGCAGCCGTTGCAGCACGACAAAGTGCATTTCTGGGAAATGCGAGTCATTACCGCTCTAGCGGGCACAGATGTGGTAAGTGCATCTGCAGGGATTAAAATAGTCACCAAGATAAGCAATACTTTTATAGATAAGATTAATAGGGACAGTCTTGCCGCTGACTGACAGTCTAGAAATAAGGAAATCAGTGCATGGCTGCTGTCAATACATTTAATGCTTGAGTTTAACTGATAAGCAAGTCCATTCGTCATCTAATCCATTCATTTTACAAAAGGTCAATGCAAGCAAACGTATTTATATTATATTATTTAAACATAGTACTTACAATTCCTCTTACTATCTGTTGTAGATGTTTGGTATAGGCACCGACAGCGTTAATTTAGAGCAATTTAAATTTCATTTTGTCTCTGCATTGGGCACTAATGCCCAATCCTGGGGCTATTCATACAATGGAAAAATACAACACTGCGGCGATCAATTGCCCTATGGCCAGAAGTTTTCGCAGGGCTGCTTGGTGGGCATCTTCTTGGATCGCACCCGTGGCCATTTGGAGTTCTATTTGAATCGCCGCTCATTGGGCGTTGCCTACACGAATATTCCAACAGATCAACATGTCAAAATCTATCCCATGGTATGCTCCACAGCTGCCAAGTCAGTCATACGGTTGATTAACTCCACATCACAGCCGGCAACGTTACAGTTGAGAGCATTTCAAGCACTTGTCAAGCATCCAGAAAAACTTGAAGAGCTGCGACAAATGCCCGGCTTGAAAAGCATCATGCAGTCGTATTGGTTTCTGGCGCCACCCGTGCGGTACTCCAGATCATCAAGAGATCACGAACTTGACCTGGGCGACGAGGCGGTGCTGTCCAGTTCCAAATTACGCTTAAGCAGAAAACAAAAGTATAGAGGTGAGTTCATAGGAAAACTATTTGCAATATCTGAACAAAGTATTTCCTATGCTATTAATCAATTTAAAAGTAGTAATCATGTGGACTGATTAAAAATGTATCAATTTGTGTTCATAAATAATAAAGATAATTTCATTTTCTTTTACTTTTTTCAAATCACCCTATGATCAGGGTTAAGAGCAGCGCTTTGAATATCATTGTACGTCGTGATAGCAGTTAATGATTCCATCTATTTACACCAAATGTTTAAGAAGTAAATACAGTAAACTATATCTTATCTTTAGCTATTCTGTTAAATAAATACGCAAGATAAAGCGATACTAAGCTATTACATTTCTCTACAAACAATATAAATATCTAAGTACACATTTTATTCACAAATCTATCGCAATAATAAAGAACTTAATATAATATATTTATTTATTTAATTAAATCTTCATATTGCTGTCGAGAATTGCTTTGCCAATTAATAGGTTTCTATAACTATTTGGTTTTTTTTTTAACACAAATCAAAATCAAGCTGCAACCTTGTGAGAGGGACCCTAGACAATTGACAGTTAATTAAACATATTTACAAGTATTTGATATTTTACAGAAAGCGATGATGTCAACATCGATGAGGATATATATGCGAATGCCCATAAAATACCGCTGAGACGGAATGACAGCGGCGATGAGGAATATGCTGCCTCCATACACGAGTTCTGTGATGAATATTTTCATTATTTATTGTAGGTTCCGTTCTCTTGCTTCTTGGCATTTATTAATTGAAAATAACAATGTACTTTAAATACATAGATAGTTCAATGTCTATTGTTTGCGATGCAGCGAATAATAATACTCTGTTTATATATATTGTATATATATTTATAAATTCCATTGCTTTTCCTTTTTTTTGTTTTTTTTTTTTTTGCATAAACACAGTCTGATTTAGTTGTGACAGACTGTAAGTATGTATATATTTATTTAAAAAGTATTTGCTTTAAATATATATTTATATATCATTAAGTTTTTCTTTTTTGTTGTTGTTGTTTTTATAGTATGTGCGAAAAAACTATTGAAAGTTTCATTATTGCAATTCTGCTGATGTTGTGAGGTGGCGGGAGGGAAAGTGTTAGGGGGGCGGGGGGTGTATTGGATTGGATTAGTTTTAATAGAACTTATAAACAAAACTGTCACTTAATTTAAGTGTAAATAACTAAATGTTAGTTGCATTCGGCACCGTTCGACGCACGCTTGAAGATGATGCCCAATGGCAGCTAGTCCATGTCATCGTCATCATCATCCGATATGGTGTATTTCTTTTGTGAGCGCTTGCGACGCGTTTGCTTCTTGGATGTGGTCGCTGCCCCACTGCTTGCCACCGATGCTGCTGTCGACGATTGCGTGGGCGTGGCCGGTGCACTGGCCAATGATTTGTTAAGCTTTAGCTTCATTTTAACTGCCGCCGCTGATGTGGTAGCAATTTCCTCATCATCCGAACCATCATCGCCATCATCTTCATCATTATCCGAATTGTCCGAGCCACCGCCACCGCCATTGCCGTGCGCCTCGCCCGTGTTTTCGCCAGCGGCAACAGCAGCTGCATCCGCTGCCGCTGTTATTCTTTGCCTGGCACCAACAAACACTTTCTGCAATGCTATGGAATCCAGATAAATTAACGATGCCTCCTCGTTGTAGATTTGCGCATTCTGACAGAGTTGCGTGAAGTCCTTTTCCAGCTCATTGAGATCCGCATATTTGCAGTCCTCGATGCGCTGCAGGATCTTCTTGATGTCCACCGGCCGCTTGATGACATCATAATAATCAGGTAATCGCTGACGGGAGGGCAGCTTCATGAACGGCTCGGAGAGGGTACGTCCGTCTTGTGTGTGCTTGATGACAGCGCTCATGATCTTGTGCATTTGCTTCTTGGAACGTTTGTCCAGATTCTGACGGCGTCTGCGCTTCAATATGAGTGAATCATCATCGGATTCATCCTTGCGATTCTTGCGCTTGCGACGCTTACGCTTCGAATCAATATCCTCCTCCTCCTCTTCGTCAAACTCGGCGCCATCATCGATAGCCTTTAGCCACTCTTTCTCGGTCAGGCTGTCCGTGTAATCCACCTCCTTGCGCTGTCGCGAACCGCGTCCTACATAAACCAAATAGTAGCTTGAGTTTATATCATCAAGGGATGCAAATGAATCACTTACCTAATATGGTATCCTCATCGTACTGGTAATGGAAACGCTCCACCTCGTCATCATCCTTGGTTAGCCAGTCGGGCAGCTCGGACTCATCAATTAAACGATCTCTGCCCGGATGGATTTCCTCATCCTCCTTCTTGCGCTCAATATCCATTCTCTTAAAGATTTCAATCTCTTCTTCGCTGCGCGCAATCATCATATTTATCATCTCATCATCAGGCACCTCGTTCTCCTCCTCCTCCTCGTTGTCATCCTGATGCAATATCGTTTGCAGGAACTGTTGACGTTCGCTGCCCGTCGATTTCTGATCGAACATGCCCGCCTGGATAACTTTCTCGTCCATGTTGAGCTTGTAACGTGCTGCGGCGAGAATACGCTCCTCCACAGAGTTGACCGTCATTAGACGCAACACCCGCACCTCATTACGCTGGCCAATACGATGGGCACGATCCTGAGCCTGCAGATCCTGATGGGGATTCCAATCTGAATCGAAGATGACCACCGTGTCGGCTGTCTGCAAATTGAGACCGAGACCTCCGGCACGTGTGGACAGCAAGAAGACAAAATAATCTGAGCCTTTGGCATTGAATTTACGCAAAAGTTCGCCACGATCCTCGGCCTTGGTGGTGCCATCGAGACGCAAATAGCCAAACTGACGCCAACCGAGATAATCCTCGATAATTGTCATGCACTGAGTCATCTGACAGAAGAGCAGCACGCGATGATTGGTTGCCTTCAGCTTGGGCAAAATGCGATCCAAGAGCTCAAATTTACCCGACACACGATATAGATCGGGACCTGCAAAAAGGAAAGGACATTAACAGATCTCAATAGTTAATACAAGCAAAGATTAATCCTTACCAGAAACTACACCATGTCCGCCAGTGTGATCGCAGTACTTCTCCTCGATGTGCTGGAACATGAATGGATGATTGCAGAGCTTGCGCAGCTGAACGATGGTGTTCATCAAAGCCTTGGCGCCCCCCCTTGCCATGTTTACCCTTCTCGGAGCCATCGGTGAGCAGGACACCCTTGCTCTGCATGTGCTTGTAGAGCACACGCTGCAACGCCGACATATCGCACTTGATAATGTACTCGACCTTGTCGGGCAACTGATGTTCCACTTCCTTTTTGAGACGACGCAGCAGGAAGGGACGCAACACCTTGTGCAAACGACGAATAATCAAAATGGTCTCCTCCTCATTCAGTTCAACCTTCTCGCCGGTGGTGGCAAAGGGGGCATTGAACCATTGCTCAAAGGTGGAGCATGACTTGAATATGGAGGGCAGCAAGAAGTTGAGCAGCGCCCAGAGCTCTGGCAGTTTATTCTGCAGCGGAGTACCCGTAAGTAGCAGACGATATGGTGCAATGTAGTGTGTATTGAGCACCTGCGTCAATTTGCAATGATGATTCTTCATGCGATGTCCCTCATCGATGATCATGTACTTCCATTGGATTTTGGCCAGCACAGCCTTATCCTTGATTACATACTCGTATGTGGTGAGCAGCACATTGAATTTTGTGGCTCGCATTTGATTCTGCAACAGGCGACGACCCTGTGGACTTCCCTTGTAGCTAACGACGCCCACGGCAGGGGCCCACTTCTCAAACTCCAGCACCCAATTGGGCAGCGTGGATAGGGGAACAATGATCAGATATGGACCCATGACCTTCTTACGATCCATCAGATATGTGACCAGGGAAATGGTCTGAATGGTCTTGCCCAGACCCATCTCATCGGCCAGAATGCCATTCAAATTGTTGTTGTACAGCGAGACGAGCCACTCGAGACCCTTCAGCTGATACTCCTTCAGCTGGCCATTGACCATAATGCTGGCCTGCTCATGGACCTTCTCGTGCACAGTGTGAGCAATGCTGTAATAGGTCTGCTCCTCGGTACGATACTCATCATCCTCTACCTTAACTTGGGTAATCAAATCATTGGATTCGGCATCGCCTGGCTGTACGGACTTGTCTGTGGTATCCTCAGATCCCTCGACGGCGGCATTACTTTCCGTTTGCGGCAGCTCCTCGAGCTTTGGTTTCGTTTTCTTCTCCGGCGTCTCTTCGCTGTCATCGTCATCGTCGTCTATCCAATCCCAGCCAGGATGCATATTAAGCCAGCGATGCAAATGCTTCAACATGGGTGCATCATCACCAGTTAGCTTCTTCCCACTGCATTGTTCCACAACAATAACACGCATATCGGCCGCAATGCTGCTCTCATCAACATTCACATATTCTCCGCTCATAAGGAGCTCCTTCTTATACATCTGCAGCCGTTTGCCCTCCTCCTCCTTCTTCTTCATCTGATCATCCTTGTGCTGCTTGACCATCTGTGTGAGATTGCTGATATACTCGTCCGTCTGCGATAGAAGGAATGCCAAACGTTTGTCCTTCTTCTGATCGATAAGCTTGCGATAACCTTCCTCATCCTCGGCCATCAGACGACGCATACGTTCCTTCTCAATGCGCTCCTGTTCCTTCTTCTGTTCACGCTCCGCATTCGCATGATAATTCATCACCGCCTTGTTCATGCGCGCCAATTGAGCCTTGAAGAGGAGTAAAAACATTGGATTAATGATTTCTGAGAAACTTGATCTAATCCCAATCCATTTACCTTATTGTTGCGATGAAATTCACGCAGATCCTTGCCATGCTGCAGCACTGCAGCAAGGAATTCCAGATGCTTCTGTCTTCGCTTGCGTTCCGCCTCTAGTTTCTGTTGCTTCTCTAGCTTCTCGGTGGCCCGTGCCTCGCGCAATCCCTGACGTTTCGTGCGCTTGTAGAACTTCATATTGATCGCCGTCTCCAGCGTTGTATCCCGCCGGGTGCACTGCACAATTTCCATGCGCAATTGTCGCTGGAAGTTCAAGACACGCAGCGCACGCAACTCAATGGCCGCCTGCAGACGCAGATCCTCGGACATGGTAGCCGGCAGACGTTGCAATTCCTGCATGCGCAACGAAATGCGTGCGGCAATGCGATTCTCACGCTCTTGCAACAACGTTATGGGATCCAGACCCACCGGCTTGGCCACCGTGGTCACACGATTCGGCTTTGCCATCGGCTGTTGCTGGCCAGGTGGTGCGCCTGGCCGTGGTGGTCCCGGTGGCGCCACCTGACTGCCGGGCAGACCAGGAGCCGCGGGACGCACACATTGCGGTTGCATGGGCGTGGGAGGAATCAAAGGTGGACCACCAACGGGACCCATGGCCAGGGGTTTGCCACCATTGGGCAGCTGATGCTGCAGCTGCTCTGGCGGTGGCTGCAGTGGTTGTTGCTGCGGCTGTAGTTGGACCTGCTGCTGTTGCTGCTGCTGCTGCTGTTGTTGCTGCTGTGCCTGCTGTTGTTGCTGCTGTTGTTGTTGGGCCTGCTGCTGTTGCTGCTGCTGTTGTTGCTGTTGTGCCTGCTGTTGTTGCTGCTGCTGTTGTGGTGGCAACGGTGCACCACCAATGAGCGGTGGCTGTGGCTGCAACGGTTGTCCTTGCATATGCGGCGGAGGCACTGGCTGCAATTTCTGGCCCGGCACAGGCTGACCATATGGGCTCGCCGGTGGCGTGGAACATTGCGGTGGTGTGCCCGTCGCAGGCGGCTGCTGTGGCTGCATTGGTGGTTGTCCCGCATGCTGTCCCCGGGGGGCGGTCCGCCAGGTATGCCCGGCGGTCCAATCGGAGGCGGCGGCTGTTGTTGTTGCTGCTGCTGTGCCACTTGCAACGTTTGCAGCATTTGTTGCATCTGCATGGAGATGGGTTTGTTGCGTGCCAACATTCGATAGGCGGTGATCTGTGTGCGCAACAGATTCACCTGATTCCCATTCAAATGCTGATGCTTGGAATTGGCCCGCATGGCCAGCAGTTGCGAATATCGAGGATCCTCCTGCAATCCCTTCTCCTCCATCGAGTCAATGGCGCGCTGAAGAGCATGCAAGTTCTCCTGCCCGGAACGCTCCGGCTGACCACCGGGCGGACCACCAGGCGGTCCCTGACCAGGCTGCGCAGGCGCCTGCAATGAAAACACATACTTCATATTGAGATAAGACAGAAAAGCATAAAATGGGCAAAATGTTAAGATCAATAATGCACAGTGGTATGAGTATGCATACTAATTGTATTATATAAATAATATAAATACAACATATATTATAACATATAAAATAATACATACAATAAATTATATAAATAATATTATATAAATAATTATAACTATAATAATATAATAAGAAGATATAAATCCTCTTCCTCTTACATAGTGCATTCTATCTACATTTAATAATATCTATTTAACAATACTTTTCACATGGAATTCTTATTTTTATAACTTTCCTTTCAAATCCCTATTTATGCCACTGTCCGCTCTCTAAGTGAGTTAAGCAACATTTGGAATAGCTCTTGTCGCACTGTGCGCTCTCTTATTTAGTTAAACATCATTTGCAATCGCAGAACAATTAAGCAAAAGCTCTTAGAAATGCTAACAACTTATCTAAAAAAATATCTTAGTTAAAATTGACATTGGAAACCCGTTCTAAGTTACGACTTCTCAGTGTGAGTTCAGTTGGAAGGCTGGAGACAACGTACATTGAAATGGCAAGCGAAGCACAGATCGAGGAGCTTTACAAGTTCATTTACCCGCTGGCAGTTCGAGCTGGTGAAATCTTGCTTGAAGGCTATCAGAATGTGGGTAAATCAGTTGCCCTCAAGTGCAATGAATTCCACAATGTGGTTACCGAATATGACAATGAGATTGAGGAGTTCCTCATGTCCAGCATACTGGCCACATATTCCGATCACAAGTTCATTGGAGAGGAGGACACACATAAGAATAACAACATAACAAAGCAACTGACAGAGGCTCCCACCTGGATCATAGATCCCATTGATGGCACCTCCAATTTCATTAAACAAATTCCCCATGTCTCTGTCTCAATTGGACTCTCGATTAATAAGCAAATAGTGCTGGGCATTGTGAATAATCCTGCCCAGCAGAAGCTCTACACGGCCAAGTTGGGACAGGGTGCCTACTGCAATGGGGTGCCTATTCATGTGAGCAATTGTGAGCATCTCAATGCTGCCAATGTGGCCTACGAGGTGTGTCTGCTTCACGAGCCAAAGATAAGAAACAAACACATTAAACGCATCTACTTTGTGGGCTCACAGGCGAGACGGTAAGTAATCCTAACATCAAATACTATGTGTATCCAACTGACAATATTTGCGTTCAGTTTATTGGGTTATTCCGCTGTCGTTGATTCACTTTGCATGGTCGCTGCTGGCAATTTGGATGCATTTCATATTGAGGACATGTATCCATGGGATTGTGCGGCGGGTTATTTGCTCATACGTGAAGCTGGCGGCGTTGTTACCCATCCTTATGGTGGACCCTTTGAGATTATGAAGCCCGACTTAATATGTGCTGGGACAGAGGCGCTACGAATGCAAATTGAGCAACTCATACGAAAGGCAGATATGGCTAAGTCTGTGGGTGGCGAGGATGTGGATGAATAATTCTTTATATTTTTGTATCCAAAATGTTTTCGAATGAAAAGACTTTCCAATTGAAAAGTACATTAATAAAACCTATTTAACTTTCATTTGAAAGTGTCCCACTTTTAACACTTTTATCTCTCACACCCAAAGCATTTCTATCTAGTTATGTTATATGTGAAGATTATCTTAAAGATTACAAATATTTAGTAATGCTAATGAAAGAAATGATTAGGCTTATCATTTATATGCATTCGTATACAAATTCACAGAGTAATATTACCCCTTCCTCTACAAAGTTCAAAGCTCAGTGTATACCAAAATAAGCTTTTGTAAGAGCTTTCAATAGCTAGACAGTCATACAGCTGAGCTCGTAGAATTCAGTGCTTAGTGTCAGTTTGTCGAGTCCAAAACAAGAATCATGAGCAGTAACCCAATTAACGAGTCCAAATTGAAGGAATATTATGAGGTCGCCTTGGATTTGGTGCAGAAGTGTGGACCTCTGCTGATGGAGGGCTATACGAAGCCCAAAACGGACTATAAGGTTAAGGCAGACTTTTATGATTTGGTCACCGTTTATGACAAACAGATTGAGGACACACTAATTGAGGGATTGCAGTCAGCGTTCCCTGAATCGCTGATCATTGGCGAGGAGGAATCGGCGGCTTCGCAACGTGAGGCGGAATTAACAGATGCTCCTACTTGGATCATAGATCCCATCGATGGCACTACGAATTTCATACATCGCATACCACATTGCTGCATTTCTGTGGGTTTGGCCATCAACAAAGAGCTGGTCGTTGGCATCATTTATAATCCGCCAGCCAATGAATTGTTCTCGGCGTGGAAGGGTCATGGTGCCTATCTAAATGGCCAACGCATAAACACTTCCAAAATAACAAAGGTGAGAGAACGATTATTATATAATTACTGAAAAAAATATTGCAATAAACCAGATAAGTTATCCCCCCAGTGTAAATTGTGACTTTAACTGTCTCACGATGATGATTCACTTAAATATGTTAAATTCGTTTAGTGTTTATTTTATACCGGGTACAAAACTTTTCATGCTCTCTGCGCTCTCTTTGCTTACTTGCCTACTCTATTCTCTTACAGATCAACCAAGCTGTGGTCGCCTATGAAATCTCATTGATACACGCTGCAAGGGTGAGAGACAAGAACTTGAAACGCATTTACAAGTTGGGCTCAAATGCGACTGCGTAAGTAAGAGAGAGAGTGGGAGTGGGAGTGGAGTGTGGATATGAGAGCATAATAAAAGCTCTTTTATTCTGTTCTCTTTTCTTTTTTTTTTGCACAGCACTCGCAGCTTTGGCAGCGCTGCTCTCGCCTTGTGCTATGTGGCGACGGGACAATGTGATGCTTATCACGTTGATGACCTGAAACCTTGGGATATTGCAGCTGGAGCTGTGATTCTAACTGAAGCTGGAGGTTGCATTTATCACACCAAAGGTGGTAAATTTAATGTGATGAAACCAGATCTGGTTTGTGCCGCCACAGAGGAGCTGGCCAAAAATGTTATTAGCCTCATTGAGGAGGCGAATGAAATAACGGAATATACATTCAAGTGATGATGCGTTGACTGATTATTACCAAAAGATAAATAAATAAACCTGTATAACTGGACTTTTTATATTAAATGAAAGCGTAAATTGTTAATGTATTATAATTGTACTTTGGAAAGGAACAGAAGAAAACCTAATAATTTGATTAATTACTATGAAATCAAGCTCAAAATGACAATGGAGGACAAGTAAAGAAATATTTTTATGAAAATTGCAACGAGATTTAAACAATTAATGAATGTTTTTATAAATATATAAACAATGAAAATGAGATTATAATAGTTAAAATAGTAAAAAACTATGTCAGATTGAAAAAGCTTTACAAATTTTAATCACAAATATTCTTTAGGAGATATTCTTCTTAGGAGATAAATATTTCATATCATTTGAGCATGACTTGTACTGTACTTTGTTAGCTTTTTTGTTTCATTCTCTAGTTTTTTTTTTTTTTTTTTGTTTTACCTATTTGACTATTCTATGGCAAAGACACATGTCTGTTCAAAGATAAAGACTTCTATTTGTAGTTGTCAATTCAAACAAGATAAAACGGGAGCGACAGACAGATTTCAATTTTCAGTGCATCTCGGGAATCGTATGTCATCATATCATAGCGTTCTGAGTGTTTCAGTTTATTGAGCACGTAAATCAAAGCTCAGTGTAAACAAATGCGACAGAGTGACAGTAAGACAGTAAAACAGAGAGAGAGAGTGGGAGAGTTGACTGTTTATGAAGCTTCGCTCGATGAGATCAGTTGTCTGACGGCAGTTGTGAGCGGCAAGTGAACGTAACGGATTCGTAATTAAAACATTGAATACATTTACAAAATGTTAACGGAAATTGAGGAATTGTATAACTTCATCTACCCGCTGGCCGTAAAGGCGGGTGAAATTCTATTAGAAGGCTACGAGCGTACGGAAAAGAATGTGGATATTAAGGGTGCATTTTATGATGTCGTTACGGATTATGACAACAAGATCGAGGAGTTTTTAATGAGCAAAATACTGGCCACGTATCCGCAGCATAAGTTCATTGGCGAGGAGGAGACGGCAAAGAATAATAATGTATCCAAGGAGCTAACAGATGCACCCACCTGGATCATAGATCCCATCGATGGTACATCGAATTTCATTAAACAAATTCCACATGTTTGCGTCTCGATTGGGCTCTCGATTAATAAGCAAATTGTGCTTGGCATTGTGAATAATCCTGCCCAGCAGAAGCTATACACAGCCAAGTTGGGACAGGGTGCGTTCTGTAATGGCAAACCGATTCATGTGAGCGATTGTGAACGCTTAAGAGATGCCAATGTGGCCTATGAAGTCTCCTTGCTGCATGTCCACAACGTGGCCAACAAGCATATTAAACGCATCTACCATGTGGGATTACATGCCAGACGGTGAGTCCATGCAGCAGTCAGACAGCAAACTCAAACTAGGAGTAATCATATATCTGTTTCTCCACAGCTTGTTAGCCTATTCATGTGTTGTGGATGAGCTATGCATGGTGGCCGCTGGCAACTTGGATGCTTTCTATATTGAGGACATGTATCCTTGGGATTGTGCCGCTGGCTCATTGCTGGTGCAGGAGGCTGGAGGCGTTGTCACGCATCCATTTGGTGCTGCTTTCGATATCATGAAACCGGATTTAATTTGTGCCGGCACCGAAAAGCTGCGCAAAGAAATTGAGGATCTGCTACGCAAGGCGGACCTAGAGAAATCTGTGGGAGGCGTTGATGTTTAGAATGTCGCAAAGAAAACTAATAAAAAAAATAATAAAAACAACACGGAACAGCAAACAAATTAAGCTTAACAAGTTGAACAATTAAACAAATATTCATTTCAAAAGCTCAATTGAATCTCTTTAACTCTTTATCTCTGAGCTCTCATACTCTCACACACTCGCTCTCTCATTCTCCCACTTTTTGTAAAGCTTTGCAAATGCTCTGAGTTTTGCACTAGGAAATAATCAAGATTTCACTTTGTTTAGTACTTAAGAAGCTATCGAATCATTCAGTTACATTCAGAATTGCATTTACTTTTTTTTTTTGTCTATCTCTATTTGAGTATTTCTATGGCAAACATTATTTGCGAGACAAAGCTTAAGGAGTATTACGATGTTGCTCTGGACTTGGTCATTAAATGCGGTCCAATATTTGAGGAGGGCTATAATAAAGCCAAAAAAGAGGTTATGGTGAAGTCGGACTTCTTTGACTTTGTCACTGTCTACGATCGACAAATTGAGGAAAAACTAACCGAGGGTCTATTGAAAGCCTTCCCGGAATCCCTTTTCATTGGCGAAGAAGCATTGGCAGACACAAAGGAGTTGCCAGAACTGACGGATGCCCCAACATGGATCATCGACCCCATCGATGGAACCACAAATTATATACATAGATTTCCACATTGTTGCATTTCAGTTGCCCTAGCGATTAATAAGCAATTGGTAGTGGGAATCATCTACAATCCGGCGGCAAATGAACTCTATACGAGCAGGAAAGGTCATGGAGCATATCTAAATGGCCAACCCATTCAAGTATCCGGAGCAACTACGGTTGGTATCGCTGAAGGAAGCGACATTGTTTCGACTCAATTATCAACCTATACTTTCAGTTATCCAACTCTGTGGTAGGTCATGAAATTACGCTTATTAATGTGGCTTCTTGGCGGGACAAGAACATCAAGCGTGCCTATAAACTAGGCTCAGTTGCTGCTGGGTAAGTTTCGGTTATAATCAGGATAAGAAATATCTAACTTATTTTGTTCATTGATAGCACTCGGTGCTTAGCCACCGCTGCCTTGTCCCTGGCTTACGTGGCAAAGGGCACATTAGATACGTATCACGTGGAAAATCTGAATACCTGGGATGTGGCTGCGGGCGTTTTGTTGGTCCGCGAAGCTGGCGGCGTTGTGTACAGTGCATATGGCAGCGAGTTTAATGTGATGCAGCCAAATCTTGTGGCGGCTGGTAAAGAATCCCTTGCCCAAGAGGTTATACAACTTATCAAAGAGGCGGATCAGATGAATGACTATACGTTCACTTAGACTAAGAGCTTATTGCTGCACTTACATTGGGCGGCATGCCATGGGTTTGATATCCAATCGGTGACATATTCGGTCCAGTTGGCGGCATTTGCATTCCCATATGCGGCGCTGTAAATGAGTTAAGCAAATATTATAGTTGGCAATAAAGATTTTCAAATTGTATGCATACTCATGCCCTGATGATGTGGCGGCATATGATGGCCCGGTGGACCCTGTCCGGGTGGTCCGTGCTGCATTGGATGCCCATATGGTCCGGCTGGATGACCCGGCGGCGGTGGACCTTGCATGTGCGGCGCACCAGGTGGTGGACCCTGCGGTGGGCCCTGAGGTGGCTGGTGCGGATAGGGACTGTGCGGCGAGGGCGCAGGGCTTTGCGAGGGAGGCGCCATAGGGCTGGGTGCCTGTGGTGGCGGCATCGGACTGTTCGCCGGCGAGGGCGAGGCCATTTCGCTTCGTTTTGTTTGTATTCGTTTTGCACTGGACAGCCCCTAGAAATATTAGCTAATAAGTTGCGCAAACGTTAGTACACTGTGTTTTTGCATCAATTTTAATATTATATTGCTCTACGTTTTGCACAAAGTCCATTAAAATGTATATAAACTGTATATGTAATCGTAATTCGGCTTTGTTGCTCTCCCTCATCACACACTCATTTGGTATTTCGCACATGCCAAAAACTCATATTAAAAGTGCTTGCAGGTCCGCTTTTGTACATGCCACATATAAATTATTTTTGAAAACTTCAAATTCCACAATTTTTACACAGTATTTTTACCTATTTGCACAATTTGAATGCGTTTTATGTCCCACGATTTTCACAATTTTTATTGGACGAAAGACGCGACAATGGCGGACGTCTCTGTATAACAAAATTAAAAGCGTGGCAACCCTATGCGCCGGCAATATGTGGCTACGTTCAACAAAATATTTTTAAGTTCAACAAATTCAAATAGAAAAAGAATTTGATTTGTTAATGAACAAACAATTTATGTTTATTAAATGCAGTACAACAACAGTTTTAAGAACTAAGTATTTTAAATAAAAATATTTATGTGTTGCTGAACGTATGCCATGACACGTCATGTTTACGTTCCCTGTGAGTGGCAAAATTCTGTCATTTAGTGAAAACAAGAGCAGAATTCGTTTAAAGAGCAATATAACATAATTAGTTAGTTATAATTAATACTTAAGCATTTAGAGGCACTTAGCACGTTGCAATCGAGCTTTAATCATGGGTAGGTAGGCTGCACATATGGTAGCACGGCCCAACGCCACAACAGTTCTTGATTAACAGGGACAAGTCTGCCGCCTGTCATAAAAGTCACCACCTTTTAATTTTTTTCATCTTTAATTTTGTTGCTGCAGGTGGGGTGCTCAGTTATTTTCGTGGACTGCTCGGATCCAGGGAGATGCGTATATTAATACTGGGTCTGGATGGCGCCGGTAAAACAACAATACTTTACAGGCTCCAGGTCGGTGAGGTGGTAACAACGATACCCACAATTGGCTTCAACGTGGAGCAGGTTACATATAAGAACCTTAAATTCCAAGTCTGGGACTTGGGCGGACAGACAAGTATTAGGTGAGCATCTGTTGTGAAGTATATATAAAATTTTAGACAAATATATATGTTATTATCTTTATCTATTACAGGCCCTATTGGCGTTGCTATTATAGCAATACAGACGCCATTATATATGTTGTGGACTCGGCGGATCGTGACCGCATTGGCATTTCCAAGGATGAATTGTTGTACATGTTGCGGGAGGAGGAGCTGGCGGGCGCGATACTCGTTGTGCTTGCCAATAAACAGGATATGGACGGCTGCATGACCGTTGCCGAGGTGCATCATGCGTTAGGTTTGGAAAATCTAAAAAATCGCACATTTCAAATATTCAAAACTTCGGCTACCAAGGGCGAAGGTCTCGATCAGGCCATGGACTGGCTATCCAATACGCTACAAAGCCGCAAATAGTCATGCCCGCCAACCCAAAAATTTGCCTGCCCCCCCTTGTAAAATTGTCCAAAGTGTCACCCAGAGAGAGTTGGAAGTTCTTTAACGCTTGCGCAAAAAAAAAAAAAAAAAAAACAAAACAAATAATCCAAACACACACACAACTTTGTAATAACTTCTAGTAATATAATAATTAAATTATAGGTTTATAATGTATGCAAATATCAGTTTAATTGTGGATACTAACTACCATTCAGGCAATCCAAAGCGTCGCACACGCTTCTCCTGAGTGTCCAGTTCCATGCGCACCTTTTGCCGCATATAGAAAATGGGACAATCCCGATTGGAGCATATCACCTCCTCATGTAGCGAGCCCTGACAGCGCTGGCACTCTGTCCACAGCCGCGAAAAGGTCTCCTCCAAGCCACGCTTGGAAGCCACCTCTTTCTGATAGAGTTCACTCATCTTGGGCTCACAATGCGGACACAAACCCGCCTGCTCGTAGCCCTTGGGCATCAGAGACTTACAGCCAAGACAGGCTGCCTTTTTGGTCATAAAACCGGCCAATCCACCCACCTTGGAGGTGACCACAGTCCGTGTACGTGTATGCTCACCCTTGAGCAGCACCGATTCCGCTTTGTCCCCCAAAATGGGTTCAAATATGCGCAGCAGTGGCTTGGACAGCTGCTGCTCTAAATAATAATTGGCATCAATGGGCACGCTGTTCTCCAGCACATAGAGGGGATCCTCTGCCTTTTGATACGCCGGCGTATTCTTGGCAGCTGCACATATTACATAAGGAACTCGATCACCCAATTTGGGTGCTGTGCCCGCATCACGTTTCTTCATTTTGGCTGCCAGCTCCACATGCGCCTGCTTGGCAGCATAATCCGTTTTGGCCAACTCTTTGGTAATGACCAGCTGGGAGATGTCAATGCGGTTGCATAATAGATCAGCAATTATTTGCTTAGCATAATCCACAGCGCCTTCGGGATTGCGTTCGATGAGCAGCTTCTGCAGGCAAGAATTCATAAGATTGGCCACCAGTGGCGAGTTATCCCGACGCACTGTCTCAATGCCCTTGCAATCCATTTTGTCATACTTATCCGGCTTTGTGAAGTACAATCCTGCATAGCGTTTCTTGTTGATCAGCAAATATGGATAATAAACCTTCTCGAATTCCAGTTTAATGGGACTGACAAACTTTGCGCTAACCAAATCCGCCGCCTCTCTGCCCAGTTCCATGCTGCGCTCCAAGGTCTTCACACCAAAGTTAACCATAACCGAGTCCGTGTCACCGTAGATAACCACAGCATCGTTTTCATAACCATTTTGCCGCGTGTAATGCGATTCAACTTCATTCTTGGTCAGTTCAATCATGGTGCGTCCATAGGCTGTGACGCTGCCAGAGATTTCCAAGCATGGCAACTTTCCCACCTGTGCTCCTGTGAAGCCATACACGGAGTTTGCAGAGATTTTCAATGCCAACTGTCTGCCATCCAACACTTGCCGCTTAAACGGATCCTTTTCCACTTTTAAATCATTCTTGGCACGCTTTCGAGCAGCCAGCAGAGACTCCAAGATTTCCGGTAACAAGCCACGTCGCAACTCGGCCTTGACAAAGCTGTTATTGGCGGGCGTGCGCTCCACTTGGTCATCAGTCAGGCCCAGTTTATCCTTGGCGCCAGGCAGCAGCAATGTGGTGTAGCACAGATTGTGGGCCATCATTATACTTGGATACAGAGAGGCGAAATCGAGAGTGCTTATGGGATCCGCATAATAGCCTCTCTTTGGCTCGATGACAGTGGCGCCCTCGTATTGCTCGTCGGAACCACTCGATGTGTAGGAGGGCATGATGAAACCCTTTGTTTTGGCCTTGCGCAGCAGCTGGCTGAGCACTTTGATTTGCTGGCCACGTGTGAGCAGCGATTCTAGAGGCACACCTGTCACACGTGCCATTTCCATGTAGTTGACAATTGCCATCAGTTTCTCCAGCAAACGGAGCGGTAAATATGCATCTTTCAGGCAATACATGGCCAGACGACGTCGGGTCTGCTCATCGCCATTCTGCAGATCTGTAATGATGCTATGATGCACATCCTCCTTCTGTTCCTGCAGGAAATGATAGCTCACAGCGTTGAGTGTGTAGGAACGTAATTTATAATCTCGCAGCAGCACAAAAAGCAGATCAAATGGCACACGACCCTCAAAGTTCACATACTGATTCTCTCGCCTGCCCATTTGCTTGGACTGCAGCACCTGCTCCTTAATAACCGAGCGTATGTTCTTAATCCTTCCCAGATATTCAAAATTCTTGACCTTCAAGTGAGCTGCTCGATTCAACAGATAGGGTATATCAAAATTATTGATGTTGTAGCCGGTGAGAATGTCGGGATCCACTTCACGCACAAATGCCGACCATTTGTCCAGCAACTGGGTCTCCTTGTCAAAGCACAGCACCTGGCTGCCTATTATTGGTGCGCATTCCTTTAAAGTGAATACATTTCGAATAAATGGCTCCGATTCCCCCTGTCGTATAACCATATTGGCTATTTGTATAACTGGATCCATTTTGGCCTCCGGAAAGATTCCTCTGCGTCCAGCGCACTCGATGTCAAAGCTGAGAATGCGCAGAGGCGCCACTTTGGACCATTCACCCTCCGGTTCATGTGATATGAACTGATCATAGGCAACATCCACTTCCAGCTGGCAACGCGACTCTGGTGCCGGCTTAGAATTGCGTCCACGCAGACGCCAAGCACCCGGTGGTAACTCAATCCAATTGCAGCCCACAACATTGGTTTCTACCATGAAGCGTATATCAAAGTCTATGTTATTCTCAAAGGCGCGACAGTCCTGAAAGTCAAAGGCACTCATTATGACCTCTTTCTTCAGTAGCCTCGATGCGGCGGCCACAAAGCGTGGCATCGTCACGGTTATCTTGATATACAGCTGCTTCTCATCGCCCTGATAGCCGTGTATGTTAAGACGTTGTACCAACTCCACGGCTAACACAGCCTCCTGCACATTATCCTTGTTGTTACGTATGTCAGCGATAACCTTTTTGTCCAGCGACTCATGCAGCTCTGAGCAATGCCGCTGTTCAAAGTTACGTGGCGCTGATATATAGAAATATGGACAATATCCATGCACATGACAGCACACCGAGTTGCCCTGCATTGTGACGCCAAACATGCGCACCACTGGCACTGGGCCTAGCTGGGCACCCGGCATGCCTGGCAATGGTTGTCCCACATAATTCTCCACGTCCAACTGCTGGAATATCAAACTGTCTTCGCCAGGATTTAACTCAGGAGGCGCTGCACGTGACCAGCGTTCGCTAGTCTGTTGATTCTCGGGCCCCTCGCCCAGCAGCAGTGTCTGATCCAGTTCATCATTGGGCTCAAATGCAGCCAGCTCCGCTTCGAAACCACCGCCCATTTCATCATCGTCATCATAATTTCTGTAAGGTCAATTTCTAGATAAGTATCAGTTTTGCAATACAAAAACAGATTTTTACCTGGGCTTCTTGGAATGACCATTGGCTACGCTGTTGCCATTGCCATTGAATTTGCGTTTATTATCCATGCTGTTTATTTTGTATAATTTATATCGATCTAACAACTAAGCTACAAACAATTCGCAAATTAAAAGCCGTAAAAAACGCGGCAACAAGGCGGGAAAACAAGAGGAATTTGCGAATAAAACAACTGTTTAGTTTCGAGCAGATTGGCAGCTCTCACTCATTAATCAGTATTTAAAATGCTAATATTTAATACACTTAAAAAATATTTGTTGTTTTGTATAAAATAGATACGTAAACAATAAAAGCATAAGGATTTTAATGCAAAATCATTAACTGTTTAAAATAATCAAACTTTTAAATGTTCGTTTAAAATAAAAAGTCGTAATTTTTATTTTATTTGAATATTTTAAGGTATATTTTTTTTATTTTCTTTACATATTAACCATGTTAATAAGTTGCCAATGAACTTATAAGGAACATGCCTCTTATAATTGTCTTAATAAATATTTTTAAATTAAAAATCATGAAAATGATGCAAAATTGAATACCTCATAGCGTTATACTTGTAGTATTTTTGCTTCTTAGTATTTTATGTGTATTGCATTTCGGCATTGGCTCGAAACGGTCACGCTGGGAGTAGCAGATATTTTCGTATGTAAAACGCATTAAAAACTAATAATTGTGTAAATATTTAAGGACTTTATAGTGCGTCTATGTTTGTTTCTTAGTCAACGCTTAATGAGCTGCTGCTGGCAATAATACGCAGCAAAATGCTTGCCCTGTGAATATCAACCAAATACCTTCATTACCTGGTGGGGGTGTGTGTACGTGTGTGTGTGTGGGGGATGTTAAGTGAATCACATTCACACAATTAATAAAAACACGCTGGAAAAATGTACCAAAGCGCCTGCAATGCGGCCACAACAGGCTCCTGTGTGCCTGGAGCTGGTAATCAGACGGATAACGATCGTCAAGCCGCGCTGATAGCACAGCAACCACCCACAGCGCCCGTGGAACCTGATTACAGTGGCTTCGATATCGTTAAAGCCACACAGTACGGTGCGATAGCACGCGTACGTGAGCTCGTTGAGTCCGGTTGGGATGTTAATCAGCCGGACAGTGAAACGGTCACTCTACTCCACTGGGCTGCCATTAACAATCGACGAGATATCATAAGATATTTTCTAGAAAAAGGCGCTACCGTTGACGCTGTTGGCGGTGAGTTGAACGCAACACCTCTGCACTGGGCCACACGACAAGGGCACTTGGGCGCTGTGGTTCTCCTCATGGCTGCAGGTGCCGATCCGCGTATAAGGGACGCGGAGGGCTGTTCCTGCATACACATTGCCGCACAGTTTGCACACACCGCCTTGGTGGCCTACTTCATTGCCAAGGGCGTGGATCCGGATTTGCAAGATCGCGGCGGCATGACAGCGCTCATGTGGGCTGCCTGGAAGGTGAGTAAATGTGTTTAGAAATAACGTTGATTATACAATTCTCTAGCAATCTAATGGTGGCACTTCTGCAAAGGTTGTTAATTTGATTATATATGTTATTATTAACCAAAAATTGAAGTATTAATGAAATGTATATCTTTTCTTTTTGTTTAGCTACTTATGTAACACTAATAAATAATATTATAATTTTTTTATATAACCAGGTGTGTGCTCTGGATCCAGTGCGCTTGCTGCTCACATTGGGCGCCAATCCCGCCATGGTTGATTACACACACGGCAATACGGCTCTGCATTGGGCCATATTAGCGCGTAATGCAACCGCAATATCGACACTGGTGCTTAAGTCGAAGGCTTCGCTGGATGTGCCTAATTTGCGAGCTGAGACACCGCTTACCATGCTGGAGGCTCAAACAGGTGCCATTTGGATTGGCAGCAAGGTAATGGATCGCGTCAGGGAAGCATCACACACCTCACAACAGCGTCGCTCTCTTGTCTCAAAATTACGGCACGACAAACGCTTACGCTGGTGGTCAATGGTCGCCTGTCCATTTACCGCCTTCTATTTGGCCGGAATTGTCTTTACTATCAACACGCTGTACATTATCAAGTTTTTCCTGCTCGGCTGCCTGTATGCCATATTCCATACGATTGGTAAAACCCTGTTTGATGAGCATCTGATGGCGCTGCTGCCACTTTCGGTTTATTTGGCCACCAAGGCTTGGTTCTATGTCACTTGGCTCATGTATATCGACGATGCTGTGTCATTAGCGACCACCATATGCTTCCTAATCTCTTCGCTGGCGCTATGGGTATGCTTTCTCAAATCCTGGAAGGGGGATCCTGGCATTATACGACCCACTAGAGAGCAGCGATTCAAGGTAAAGTTGATAAGTGAAAAAGATAATTATACATTTCTTTTATTATTTTTTATAATTGTTTTTCCATTTACAGACAATTATTGAGCTGTCGGAACGCGGTGGCATTGGCTTTGAGCCCGCTTCGTTCTGTTCGGGCTGCCTGGTGCGTCGACCCATACGCTCCAAGCACTGCTCTGTGTGTGATCGTTGTGTGGCACGCTTCGATCATCATTGCCCCTGGGTGGGCAATTGCATTGGTCTCAAGAATCACACTTACTTCATGGGTTTCCTCTGGATGCTGCTCATCATGTGCGCCTGGATGCTGTACGGTGGCTCCAAATACTATGTAAATGAGTGTAATGTTCACTTTGACGGTGAGTTTGTGGTTGTATACTTTGAACTAGCTTGCAATTAATTATGATTATTTAATACGTTTGATAGATTTCCTCACCGCAATGCGAGCGATTGGCAACTGCAATGCCTGGGTGGGCTGGGTTATGGGCAATGCTCTGTTGCACATGTCCTGGGTCATTCTTTTGACCATTTGCCAGACCTATCAGGTGATTTGCTTGGGCATGACCACCAACGAGCGCATGAATCGTGGTCGCTATCGCCATTTCCAGGCCAAGGGTGGACACAGTCCGTTTACGCGTGGACCGTTGCTCAATCTGATTGATTTTCTGGAATGCAATTGCTTTGGCTTGGTGCAACCGCGACGCATTGATTGGATGAACTACTATGACTTCGATGCCCAGGTACATCAGACAATTGAGAAGGAGCCGCTGCTGCGCGGCGAATGCGCCGATACCGATGGACTGGCTGGCGATCATCAGTATGTGTAGGATAAGTCCCATCGGGATGCGAAGACGCTTCAAATGCCCATTGCGCATGTTTAATGTAATATGCGCCGGACAATGCTTTAGATATGCTCCCCGATTAGCTTTGTATTATTTCTAGTGATTTGTAATTGGTACGCGCTGCTGCAAACACAACGATCTAACAACAATAACACAAGATTAAGAAAAGGAACAACAACAATAAACGAATGGAATGAATGAAAACCAACAAATAGAACAACAAATAGAGTACAACATCTATCAGCAATGACAAATGACAAAAGACAGAAGACAGAAGCGTCGTCGCAGACCGATATCGGATCGAGTAGATTGGGCAATTAATGCCTAGATACATAATATATATGTACATATATTGTGCATGTATTTCACCTGTAATTACAAAACTGTACATTTTTTTCAGCATATTTCTTAATTTAACTGGAATAACACATTTTTGTCATTCTCAAGTATTTGTAATACCAAAAACTTCAACCGATCAAACAAAAAGCGAACAAAAAAAATATACATTTAAATATCGCAACAAAATCAAAAATGAAAAAGAAATTAATTAATTTAAAGTCGTGCAATACTTCAAATTTTCAATTCCCACAATGTTTAACAAATTGTAAAGCGCACAGTAAAAAAAACAACAACAACAACAAAAGAAGATGATGAAACTTAAATATGTATTCAATATGATGTGTATTCTAAAAGCAAGATTATATAGTTAAACACATAGGTTGCAGTTGCCTTTGAGTCAGCTTGGATCTGGATCTGAATAATCGCTTTGAAATTAATCCAAGCTCCTCTCCATTAAGCAGCTTTCACAATGAACCAAATGAATGAACAAAACACCAAACAAGCAAACAAACAAACAACAAAATACTTTAAATGTTTATGAGAATACGATTTGCATACTTAATAGAAAAAAAAAATTAAAAACATTTCTAAAACGCGATCCGATTCAATGTGCACTAGTCTAGTCAGCAATCATTTAAGTAAATTAAAAGTTATAGTGCAACAACAAAAGGCGATATACATATGAAGAAATATTGCATAATAAAATATACATATATATATATAAATATTTATATCGATATAGTTATGAAATTATGTACACCTATGATCAATGATGGAATTTCTAAAAGTGCAACAACCTGACAACACACACAAGACAAACAAACAACAACAACAACAACAAACAAACAAACAACACGTAGCTAATGAACCGTTTCTAATTGTGACACGTTACTTAAATGCATTTAAATTTAAATAACAATTTCAACTATATTAAATAAATCAACAATTATGTATGTATGTAATGTAATGACTCAAAAACCCTTTTCGATGTATTTTGTATTTGAGATTATACAAAACGGAAACGTACTTTTCACTCTGCGATTTGCTACAACTTATTTGTTTAAACATTTTTATATTCATTTGCTTGCCTTGTTGTATAAACAAACGAAAAAAGAGAAAAACAAGAAAAAAACAATATAACAAAGATAAAGAGATGAAACGCTTTTAAAAGACTATGATGAAATGTATGAAGTAAAATGAAGAGTCAGGCAAACAACACCCTAATATCTAAGTGTTTTTTGGCCCGATTAACAGCAAAACAAAATTGAAACAACCAAAAATTCATTGCCTATGTCTTTAGTTTAGCCACTAAGTTCAAGACAAAATATGTGTATTAAATAGTATGTAGAAGGAAAATGCGAGGTGTATGTAACAATGTGCGTTAAAAATTTAATAATAATAAATAGAACTTTATTCCGTATTCAACAAAAGACACAAACGATGTGGTTTTTACTTTAATAGGGTATTGGCCACGGGCATCCAATTTGTATTTAAGATACAACGTCGATTCCATCCAAGTATTCCTTATTGTTCATATAAACTCAACTAAGAGATCCATCAACTTGTCCAATAATAACTTTGCTTTGCACTATCAAGTTTTTGTCCACTAAAATCCACCCACTAAAAAATACCCCTTACCCCGCCAAGTTCAATAAAAATTGCAATATCTTTTTTGGGTTTTAATGATTTTTTTTGTTGATTTGTTGATGACATAATTTTTTGTAGATTTAAATTGGTTTTTGTTTTTTGATTTTCCGACATTTATGCATTACATTTATAGGCTCGTTTTAAAAATAGATTTTTTCCGTTTTATGATAAATTAAGTGTTGCTTGGTTTTCTTTTTTGGTTTTTAATTTTTCTTTCTTTCTTCATTTATTGTTATTATTAAAATTAAAACAGTTAAATATATGCATTATTAAAATACATTATCGTTATCGCATTTTATACTTAAATTTCGCTTGTGATTAGTTGCTATCGTTATTACAATTTCGCAGCAGTGTAAATGATATACAATGTTATGAATAATTATTATTGTTATTATTATTATTATAATGATTTGTTGTTGTGGTCAAACAATTTAGTTGCTTCATTCAATGCAAATCATATGAGAGAATTTCGCGCGTTTGCAACGTGACGAATCGTGTGTTTTTTCTGCTTCATTCTTTGTTATCAGTTGATAAGTTAAAAATATAAAAGCTTACGCACTAAAAATGTTTGCAAAAACTAGTTGAGAATTAGTATAAGTAGAAACGTGACTGAAATCGTTCGATCGGAAAAGCCGTTACGGCACTGGTCGGCGTGTGTGTGAGCTTGTATTGTATGTGTCTATGCGTGTATGTGTGTGGGTAGCGTTAGCGTCTTTTGTTGTTGTTCTTCGTGTTGCTGTCAACGGTTGTGTAACGGTATATAGTCGCATCTATATACAGCATATATATATATATGTATGTATGTATATATATTATATTTAGGTGGGTTTTGGCGTGGCCAGCTTGAGCTCAATATATAAGTGTTATACTGTTATACATAGATGTATCATACTATTTACTTGGTCGGAGTAGAAGCTTTGTTGTAAATATGTTTGCTTTTATCATTAATTTTCCATTTTCAAATTCTCTTTCAACTTGCCCGCCTTGCACATTAAACACAAAACATGTCCGCACCGTACGATGGAAAAGTAATTGATAGAAGGGGGCATACACAGAGTAGAGGGGAGAAGTATTGCAATGCGTTTTATAAGCGCACTTGTTAAAAGAAAATTAAATTAAATCAAAGTTTAAGTGTATAATAAAATGTGCTTTTCAGTTATAAAAACTATACTAAAAAGCCATTTAAAATATTAAAATAAAATAAAAAACAACAAGCTGCGTTTATGCGTAACGCAATATCAGGATGTGTGATATTGATTGTGATACCCTGTAGTTGGCTTAAACACTGTCTGCAGTTTGTATCTCGAGCTAATTATGGATATGTTTGCTTGTTTTTTTTTGTGTTTTGTGCATAAATATGATGTGAGAGAGAAACCTTCAATTGTGCCTGCAACTTATAAATATATGATATTGTGCAACGCATAAGCGCAGCTTTGTTTTTCCGCCAGCTAACTGCGTGCATTGCCGCAGACTTTAGATGCCCAACAAGTGGCGTACTGCCAAAGACAATAACTAAAACAATTATGTATATAATCATAGATTGAAGCTAAACACAGTTTGGGGATTGTGCTGCCCTTGTTGTGCATACCTTAAATGAATTAACGTTTATGCCAAGCTTCGTATGCGTGATTTGGCAGGCGACAAGCAGATGTATGATCATGAAAACGTTCTTTGACTGTAAACGGAAAGAAATCACGTATAGGAACACATCGCATAAACGTGGTTAATAAATTTACGAAATATTTATACATGCCTTAGCTTTAGCAAAAATGTATATATATATATATATAGTATATATATATACATATATATAAGATGTATATATATAAATTGGTTTTTTTTTCTTTCTTTCTTTTTTTTTTTGTAGTACACGTAGATTTTTTTCATTTGTTTTAAGTGTTGTTGATTTTTTTGCTTGTTTTGTTTTTAATAAAAAATATATATAAATATATGCTATTTTGAATTTGATTTTATCTCTCTGCTCATATGTATAGTTATTCTTTTTTTTTTTTAATTTTAATTTTTATTTTTATTTTGTTAGCTGTATTAGATTTTCCCTTTTCAATTTGTTTTTTTTCTTTTCTTTTTAATATGCGCACTTAAAATATGTATATTTATATTTATATATAGTGTATATAAAAGTTCAATGATTATTAGTTATACATACTTATTATGTATAGTTTTTTTTAGTTTTTCTTTCATTTTTGTTTATTAAATTAGAGGGCAGGGGAAATACCCTATACAGAGGGTAAAGCGTGGCCTTTCTTTGCTTTCTGCTTTTCGCATATTAAAAAAAATTACACACGCACACACATTGATTAAAAACCAAAAAGAAAGATCGGTAAATAATAATAAATAACAAATGTGCCTTGTAAATCTATAGTATTAAAAAATAAAAACTTGAGCTTAGTCTAGAAAGGATTATGATAGCAATGCGTTAAGAGTGGGCGGCTATTGGGGCGGGGCTTTTCTGCTAATGAGTGTCTCAATGTTGCTATTGTGTGTGTGTGTGTGTGTGTGTGTATTGCTGAAGGCGGCGCAGGATTATGCTTTTCATACTTTGCTTAGCTTGCTTTGCTTGGTCTCATAATATATATAGATATATATATATATATATATAAACTTTATCATATATTTATAAACATTAATTCCCACTGATGTTACGTCTTCTGCAGCAGCTCGCTTTGTGGGCTGGGCGGACTTGACAGCTGCAACTGTTGCTGTTGCTGCTGTTGTTGTTGTTGTTGTGGTGTTGTAGTATTTAGCATGGTCGGTGCCGACAATGTGGTCGCTTGTGTAATAACTGTTGTGGCAGAGATGGTCTGTTGTTGCTGCTGCTGCTGTTGTTGTTGGTGTTGTGGCGCCTGTTGCAACTCCTGCGTATGCTGTTGATTTGTTTGATTGTTCAGCGGCTGATTTGAATTGCAGAGCACCGAGTAGACGGAATCAACTTTGCTTAGCTTCTCAAAGAGCGGTATCAGCTCACGCAGCTCACAGTCGGTCACATCATCGAACCACGACTTGACAGGAACCTGACAATTACACAGGCATAGACTCATTAATTACTTCAATAAACGATTATATATTTGTGATACACTTACTGCATTGTCTGGATGAAATATATAACTGGCCGGTGAATTGTCCACTATGACAATCTTTTGTAAATCCCGTCCCAGACGATTTAGATCCTTAATGTAATTACCCCTGTAATAAACGCATGATTCCCTAAACAGTCTTGCACGAAACACATTCCATCTGCAAAAGTCGAGAATGTTTTACAAATTTTTATTATTATGAGTTCAATTTTTAGTTTTCTACACTTCCTCTTCATTGCTTTTATATATCTTTCTCTGATTAAGTTCACAATTATCTATATCTTTTCTTTATATGCATATCTTACTGTATTTACTGCGTCTTTTATAAGTTTTCTTTGCTTTTGCAACCACAACATAGAATATCTGTTCTCCTTCATGATATCTACGCCGTAACCACGATCTTGGCAATTAACTATGGTTTACGCTTGTTCTCCATGGTCACTTTAACCGCACTTATGCCAGTTTAATAGTATAAGATATATATTACCCTTGATCTACGCCTTTAATTCAATTAAATCTATATACATACATTTGTTGGCACTTGAATTTTAATTAGATGGCAGATAATTTAAACTCCATTTGTGCTATCTTTTCTTTACAATTCATGGTCTTCTGTCTTTCATGGCAATTTGAATTATTGGTTTGAGATTTCAGGTTCGCTTACGTTTCATCTCAACAAATATCTTAGTTATCCTATTAATTTCTGTCTTTAGTGTTGCCACCTGCATGCAGATTAAAGTAGAGTGTTGCCACTTATGTAGAACTGCTAATTTTCTATATTTCCTATGCTCTTCCTGCTCTTTGGATTCAAAATATTTGCAATATAAATGGTTTGTCTTAAGAAATGTGTATAATACTTTGTACTACTACGTATTATTTTTAGGGTTGTAGTTTGCATTTTGATTAACTGTAGTTGAAATTGCAATTTCGCTATCTTTTCTTTACAATTCACGAATTACGCCTATAAATTTAAGCATCTTAGCATTATATAAAGAAATCTATACAAGTTTATCTACGCAGTTGTTTTTCCGAGTTGCAACTTGTCTTCAAAATAGAGTGTAGTGCTGCCACATGACTCGTCTTCTCTTTACAATTTATTGTATTCTTCTCTCTTGCAATCTTGCTCGTTTTAAGTATTATGATCTATAAATTCAAAGAACTAAGCTCTAACTGCACAAAATCTATTTAAATTTGTTGCCACCTGGCCAGCGGTAGACTGAAGTGTTGCCACATAGTAAAAACAATACTTTCGTCATGTCACTCAAGTTATAGCTCTCTCTCTCCTTCTCTCAGCCTTCGTTTAGTACTCACTTGTCTAGCAGATCGGCAACAGGATCTGCATATTTGGCTAGTGATGCTGTAAACAAAACGCACTCGTACAGTTCACCCATCTTTTGCAGAAACTCATCGACATGCGGTCGCTTTAGCACATAGACCTGATGTATGGTTCCATCGATTTCGACTGGTACTACGAAATCGGCATTAGGTATGGGCTATATATATATATATATATATACAAATATATAGAAAAAGACAAGTGTTATAAGTAATTGGATATAATATTATAACAATTAACTTACCTTAAAACTACTATGCACTAGAGTCTCGTCCAAATCGATAACCATGCACTTTCTATGCATATCGGAGTGCCTAACCTGAGGTAGTAGGTACCTTTGTTGGTCCGGTAAGGGTGGCGGTGTTGTTGAACCATCGATCTGTGTGCCATTTTGATTTGTTTTCGTTCGATTTCGTCGCCAGCAGCAAAGTAACGATTGAAATATGCCCCGTTTCTGTGGTTTTAGGCGATCCACATCTTCTAAAATGAAATTAAATAGAAATATAAATTAAATAGCATTTAATTTAATTTCAATAAAAATTCAGAATTAAGTTAAGTTGTTTTTTACTAGCATTTCTTCACGATCAATTTAATCTCTAGCTGCAACTTTACACATAACATTGGCTAACACAACTTGCAGTCAACTGACCACAATCAATTTAAGCCACATATTGATTAATAGGCCTTGAAAATGCCCGACAGGGCTTAAACAAAATGTTATTACTACTTTTTTGTTTTATTGGGGCTCGTGATTACAGTAAATTATTGTATGCATTTCTGAGTGAATGTGCATTGATTGTTTCAATTAGAAACAATTAAATTCCTCTATACACTGAGCGAAAATAAGGCCCAACTATATATATACACAATATATATATTGAACTTTATTTATCATTAATAATAAAAATAATAATAACGAAAGAAATATAATTCACATGTTCAATAATTGATTATCATTTAATGAACATTTATTATCAGTCTGTCAATCGATTATTTACAGTGCAAATATTATATTCACGTGAGTTTTTTCCTAAGTCGTAGTGATGTCAAGTTATCGATAAGTTTTTAAGCTCTGTCGACAGTTCTCCATTGTTCAAATATCATAATAAAATCTATATATAGAGAGAAAATTATTAATTATAGACATTTTCATTTCCATTTCCATTTAAATACAAGTTCTATTTAACGAATACGCCCCCTTTTCGTAGTTTCGTAGTGCCCGAAGGTTTCGCAAAACAATTTTAATAGCTAAATAAATATTGTTTAGATCAATAAATGTTGGCCTTATACGCATCAATAAAAATATCTATATAAATATATATCAATGTTTATTATAGATGAAAATGCAAATTTCCTCATTTATATTTGATTTTCTCTCGCAATATGCAAATCTTTTGAAACACTTTCAGTACGAATTTTGTGTGTGTGAAAATGTCTTAAAATAGATATCAAACGAAACGAAACAAAATGAAATAAAATAGAAAAATATATATAAAAAAAAGGAAAAACCCAAGAACGACAAATGTGGGTGGAAGGAGGGGAGGGAGGTTAAACAAATTTAGCATGCATACATGCGTTTAATCGATGGGAAATGCTATAATTGCACACACACACACATACAGACACACAATAGAGACATAGACAGACACGCACACCTTGTTAGAAGTAAGAAGGTCGCCGATTGACCTTTAAGCCCTGTGGTGTAGCTTTAAGCCAACTCATCGCTCGAATTGCATTTGTTGCTGTGTGTGAAACAAAGAAAATAACATTCAAACCGCACTTGACAGGCAACAGCAACAACAGCAAGAACAACAACAAAAACATGAATGGAGTGCGGCATGTTGCATGTGGCTGAGAAAGTAGGATTCAGGCAGCTAAGCTAGACGTTAGTCGGTTCATTGAACCAAGCTTAGAAGCGGTATCCAGCAAACAGCACTCACTACTCAGCACCTAGTATTAAGTACTAAGTACTTAGTACCCTTAGACGGTTCCTAGTCGGAGGACATTGTGAAGTGCAACTGTACTTGAATATTTTATGAGTGACGTCGTCGTCGTCGTCGCATAATGAAAGCCCTGACAACAAAAATAACGAGTTGAGAACGTGATAGAAGCATACACACACACCCATCCACACACACGTGTATACAATTATTAGGCAGTTGAAAGGTGAAACGCTGTGTCCTGGCATAAGCCTTAAAGTAGCTCCACACACTTCAGGCCATATTTTACATAACTTTGCATAAAAGCCAACCAACGAGACAGAATATGGTAGGGAGTTTTGATTTGTCAATTTGTTGCCTACTTGTTGAACTGACATCCGCAACATTTTGGTCGTTATTGATAGGCAGCCTATCTATATTTAGGTCTGTGGGTTCTGCTCTTGATTGATGCGCAGGCAGGCAGGCAGGCGGGCAGGCGGGCACAATGAGGGGGTTCGGCTTCGTTGAGCATGCGAGCACAGCCCCCGCACTCCTTCACCACTTCTCCTGCTCTACCTCTCTTCCTCTCAACAGACTCAAATAGGCTTTGTTCTATTTTGATGGCTTTAAATTGAATTATTGACAATCTATCTTTGTGTGTGTGTGTGTGTGTGTGTGTGTGTGTGTGCGTGGGGATTTCTATTTATTTTATTTTCTCTCACTGATTTTCTTTATTTTTTGCCTGTTCATATTTATAGCAGCATTATATGAGCACAATTTGTTTATCAGATTTTAATAGACACCAAATTTGGCATGCAACTGACCGTAATAATCTCAAAAATTCAATTCTGTGGGCGTTACATGAATTGTGAAATGTCCAGAGTCACGATTTACAAATTTCATTTTGTTACAAGTGCTTCAATTTAATAAAAATAATAATAATAAATCACTACGTATGTAAAAACTCCCTCAGTAATTGAATTTAGTTGGTATATATAATAATTAATTGCATAACTTGGTAAACAAATTGCTTATATAATATGAAATTCAAGCCTTTGACAACTTTTTTATTGATAGAATTTGCTTAAATTTTTGAAAATAGCAGTTAAATTGACAGCTGAAGAGATGAAAGACAACGAAACCGACAAATTGTATTGTATATATATATATATATGTATTGTATATATATATATATGTTCATATTTAATTGACCAACTAGTAAATACCAATGTAACTAGTTCATCCTTGAGCATTGACATTTCTTTAGTAAGCAGAGTTAAATAATTTCCCTTTGTAACCGCGAACTAGTTCACTTATTACTAGCTTCAAACAACGGTACCACTTATGGTACAATTGAAACAAAAATATATACATTTCTTATTAGTTAGTACATTGAATCATTTCTATTTAAAAATATTATTTTGTTTTGTTTATAAACAATGCAATATGTTTCTTAAAATGGTGCACAATTATAGAAAATGGAACTTTATCATTAAAATATGGTAAATTTATTATAATTGTATAAAAATTAAATATTTACTTCATTAAAAAATTGTATATTTATTATAATTCTATAAAAATTAAATATTTACTTCATTTTACGCTAATTACGCTATATATAGAATATAGAAAACCACAAACAATAGACTATCTTTACATGATTGGTACCCAATTATCGAAAATGGTACATATTTTCTATAGGAAGTCTGGTACAACCGTGAGTCGCAAGTTCACATTCGACTTTGAAATAATTCAAAAAGCAAATGAAAAGAGCACAGAGCAGCTGTCTGCGGCTCAATTAAATTTGCAGATTTATGTAACTAAATACAAAATAATAATATATAATAAAAACAATATTGTTGCATTAATTAATGCAGCATTATGCAAATGTGAAATTCGCAGCAGACTGTTTAACGGCCTTACGCGTCAATTGGGAAATACATTTTCGCAGTTTACGTTTGCCGACGCGGAATGGCAATGAAAATGACAAGCGTTTCTTTTGTTTTTCTTTCGTTTCTTTTGCTTTTTTTTTGACAATTCTCAGCCGCTACACTTGCCAGAAAAACTTGTATATAATCGACTCGCTATGTGTCTGACGGTATTTACCATTCATATACCCTAACTGCGGGTATGACAGACTAGCTCGATCGCTACAATTTTGAGAGAACAACTTTCTATGCATTAAAGTCTTTATTCTATATTATTATTTCTTGTTTATTATTACTATTATAATTCATTAATATTTATATTAAATTAGTGGACAATTTTTGTTAAATATTAAATGTATTTTACATAAAATTGAGCTGTTGTTAATACTAAATTTGAGCATATTCAAGTTTCTGCAGGTTCCATAATAAATTGAAATTCAGATGGCTTCAGAAACGATCTGTAAGTGTATTAAATCTTCAGCCACTTCAGAGAACACCTCTCTCTCTCTCTCTTTTTTTCTCTCGCTTGTTGATAATTAATTTAAAGCAAACATCAAGCAATAAGAATAAAAGGAAGGCGAATTGAAACAATGCACAAGCAGCAACGCCCCGAACTTTAAACAATTTTTATGACATTCTTATCTAATCGCGTTGATATTGTGTTTGTTATCTGGGCATACATATGATATCATTCACAGTTCTTGTGCGCGCTGGCCTTAAATGGGCACCAGCTCGACCTTCAGCATATTTATGAAGCTTTTTTCTTCAAAAGTTTCGAGACACACACACACACACACACACACAGTCACAGACAAAGACACATAAATGTGATGGCGAGCGACCTGTAAACAGTTTTGTTCCGTTTTTGTCTGTTCAACTTTGCACGTGATGTTTGCATTTGCACAAAAGATGACGCTTTGGGGGTTGGAATTTACAAAACCAACTAGCAAAGTACCAAGTGCAGAGGTCAATGAACTCAATACCGCAACCCCCTCTTAAATTTAGATAGACAAGCATCAATTGACCTTTGTTTCATTTGAGGGGATTTAGAAAAGCACCAAAAATAAATTAGTTATCGCTTTTTCAGCTGTAAATACACATACATACAGACATTCATGTGTATCTATGTACATTCATCCATCAATGAATACATATAGGAAATGCTTTCGGTACCAAGACCATTAACATTTTTGCACAGCACGCGGCACGCACATAATCTTGTAGAACTTATGTATATATATACATACATATCTAAACAGATATCTATCTAACTGTATGTATACAATATTTATTTTAAATAATTAAGTATTGCACCGTTTCTACTAATGATTTCTTTCTTCATCCGTTATAAATGTGAAAATGTTCGACTAGCAGTAAAAATAGTTTTGTAGTTTATCTTATGCATTTCACATTGAAGAGAAATGGTTGTATATCTTCCCATTTTGTCCAAATTATACATAATTTACAAGCAATTGTGTGATAAAAACATTTTAATCAACACAATAAAGCAACATATTCAAGAGCTTTTTACTGGTACCAGATGAAATATTAATGGCATTTTGTGCATAATATTTTAATAGATTAATTGATAACAAATACAATCAATTGTGTGATAAAAAAAAAAAAACAATATAATTATCGCACGAAGAGCAACATATTTAAGAGCTGATGAAATATTAATGGCATTCATGCATAATATTTAATAGATTAATCGATAACACATTAGTTGCTAATCGAAAAGATGACAGGTTTAGTCTGACAGTTCTTATACGGAACTTTTTAGTTTCCACGCCAAATATATTGTATTAATAGTTTTTGTGGAAGATATTAATCGATAGCAAATCAGCTGATAATCTAAAAGATGACTGACTGAAATAAACATAACTTTTCAGTGTGATCATTTCTCTGTGAATTACTTAAACACTACATTTATTTTATATATTTAACTGTAGTATAACAGCTTATAGACTTCATCTTGACAGTTTTTTGCGTACATTGTTGTTGTCATTTATGGATTTGTTTACATTTGGAAAGGTAAACTATAAGCAGCTGTTCGCCCCAACTATTAAGGCTGACAGCTGTACAACAGAACAAGTATTAAACAACTACGATTAATTGAAATCTTAAATATCAATGTAATGCAATTCGTTATAGAATGAAGGAGAAATACGAATATGCTTATATGTATATATATACTTATATATATATGTATTAGTTGTCTGTCAACAGATCGCATTGATTAAATATTAAAATTTATAATAACTATTTTTTGTCCATATTTTTATAGATTTCCATCAAATATATTATATATTTGATATGTTAGTAACTAGATTTCCAGCTGTATTATTAACACTTTTGCGTTGACAAATTAATACGTCAATAATAAAGTATTTTTTGTATAATTTGGAAAGGGTAAAACGCGCATTTGCTTTCAATGTGTGCGTGTGTGTGTAAGGCATTTGCTTTAAAGACCTTGAGAATTGAAAATCACAGGCAGCTATAGCTAGAAATGAGATACTAGAGCGTTTGCCCATAAAAACAAAATATATGTATCTATCTAAATATTTAAACACGGGCGGTCGGGCGTTCAGGCAACCAGACAGCACTTAGGCGGCACCCACACTGAAAAAATATAGGAAAACAACAACAACAAAAACAACACATCATATTTCAACTGTTGCCGGTTCTAAAGCTCTGCGCTCTTCTCACCCACACACAGCCCAATACGTAAACTATGTAGCAGTTGTGCGTGTGTGTGCGTGAAGTGATGATGACGTCGCCGTCTCTTTATTGTCACAAAGCTCAACAAGTCAAAAAGTGAGGAAAAGGCCTACGCAACTTAAATACATAGATATGCACACGGAAGTGCCCCCAAAATAGTAGATAAATATTTGAGTTTAATTTTGAGTTGAATTGGCAGCCCTGTCTAAAGCAACTGAGTGAAGCAAACTTATTAGGCAAAGCAACGAGAAATGTCAATTAGCACCTAACCGCAAAAATGTTATATATGTATATATATGTTTTCACAAACATACATACATGTATGTTTATATACTGCATATGAGTACTTATACATATGTACATACAGACACATGCACACAGTATAGTCGTCGTCTGTTTTTGCGACCGCAGATTAGATTAAATTTTGTTATTACTTTAAGGCGCTCGGTCGTTTTGCCCCGGCCCCACCCCGCAGTTTATTCCCTGCTGTTGCACAAATAAAAATGAAATAAAAACACACATACATATAATAAAAAAAAAGGAAAATATTCACACATGCATACATACATACATACGTACATAGATGTGCAACTTTTCACTCTTTTTCTCGCAACAAGCGCGCGCGCTCTATACCGTTCATTCAAGCTTTTTGTAAGCTACGCTTTGTTATTCGTCTGTTGCTTTGTTTGTTTGTTTGTTTGTTTGTTTTCACAAAAACTAGTCGACGTTGACTCTGTCAATACCGGTTTCGCCTTCTCCCTCTCGCGGTTTATAATCTTCGTTGTAAAAAGTGTGCAATTTAATTGCGGTTTCAATTGTTTCTCTCTCTCTCTCCCATATATATACATATATACATCTGTATATTTAAGTATCTTTCTCTCTGCCCCTCTCAATGGCTAGGACATGCATAGGTATTTAAAGTAAAGCAATTTGCTCAGCACTTATTTTTTTGTTTGCGTGCACTTGGAAAATGTATGACGTCACAGTTGATTACAGGTGGCGCTTTAAAGGCAGCAAGTGGCGACGTCAGAAGTTAGCAAGTGGTTAGATCATTCACAATAGGCAAGAAAACAGCTGCGCACTAATATACAAACACACAGTGTGAGAGTGAGAAAGGCAACATAACTATATTGTCGTCGTATCGAGTGGGGGCCTCAACAATTAGTAAGGTCAGGGGGCTGTCCAAACTTCGTGGCCAGTTGTCCTTTAAGTCATATTTATTTCGTCTTTGTTATGACGCCGTTTGAGATATCGGATGACTCATTGGCTTTTCATAGTGTTGTATAGTCTTTGTAGTTTGTTGTCTTCTTACCTCCTTTGTCATTTGGATAGACATTCAGTTGTTCATCATCGCGGGAAACTTGTGTTATTATTGATGTTGCATCCATTACACAGCGTGTTGCAATTTAAACGCTCCTTTTCCCAAATCCAAATAAATTATACAGGTCGAAGTTTCGAAAGCGTTTATTTGTAAATTTAGCTGCACAAAATAATACACATACACAATATTAATACATTTTTGCACACAATTTCCTTAGAAAACTTCATGTTTTCTTTATATAGAAACACATTTATACATATGTATATGCGAGTGTATAAAGCAGACTGCGACGTCGACTGTGACTGCGACTGTTGCCTGCGCCAGACAGTGGAATTTTACAATTACGCTTTGACAGCCTCATTCGTTGGTTTCGACGTCGCAGAATGCAAATGATTTTCCCTCGCGATATTCACCTTTTGAAGCGTTACATGTAAAAATGCACTTTCGCCTTTTGTTACTTTATCATAAATAATTAGAAATGTATTAAAAATATAACGGAAAACAACTTAAAAACACTTTCTTTTCTTGCACTCCTGTTGTTTGGGCACATTCTTTATTTTTCTTGGCGTCTACTTTTTGCACGCAGCTTCTTGGCGTTTTATTTATAACGCACTCACTCGACACACACAAACACCAACACACACAGAGAACACAAACACTGCTTTGCTTTTCAACTGTTTTCTATTGTTATTCTAGTATATTTTTTCGATATCACTCTCATTTGAGTATTAATTAGTTATTTAATAATTAAATATAATCAAAACTCCGCGCAAAAAAAAGAAAAAAACGTTTTCCGTGCCGTTTTTACGACAAATTGTGGCCACGGTTGCGCTGAAACTGTTAAGTGACAGACACACATACAGCATGAACACTTAACGTTAGGCTGAAATGTTATTAACAGAGACCAAAAATTAATTTCACAAAAAAGTACATAATGGTTAATACGAGATATTAAGTTAAGCAATTTTGGTGTGGAATTATATAAGACATTTCAGATTTTATTAATTTTTGAATAATCTTGACAAAAAATTATAAAATTTAAATTTAACATCTGCTAACCAGCTGCAAATTACATGTCTGTAAATAAGTAACAGAAGCATTTCAAGGTTATAACAGAGCCTTAGTGCAGCACAATTTCTTTCTCCAGACTATCGATATAAGTCGATTGATACTTATAATAACTAAATGTAATCAGGATTGTCGGAATACATGCATCCTTCAATGTTAAAATTTAAATTGACTGATCGTGACTAGTGATGACAAAGCACAGCAAGGTACGCTGCGAAATATCGGTATTAAAAAAGGGATGGTACTGTAATGCGCATATCAGCGTTGCCACATTACTTATTCAATCCCCACATAACAGGTTGTTCATTTACAGAAAAATTTAACAGAAATTACCTGTTTTTGTTTCTTATTAAATTATTTGATTTTTTAGTAGATAGTTTTGAATGATCTATTCCAATAACTGGCTAGTAGTAAAATTTATTACAAATAAAATTACTTTGAAGTCCGTCATCTGTTATTTACATTACAGTAAACTGCTGTTTTGATGTCGTCCGTTGACAGCTGTTGCCTGACCGCACAAAATAAATTAATTTATATAATTTCTAAACCTAATTATAAACTATGCCGCGCAACAGCAATGCTGACCGGGATAATCCCTGCCTAAAGGTAAAATAAGGTAAAAACAATATTTACTTAAATAACAAACCATTTAATTGCAGGAACAAGAATTATCATATAAATGCCTTAATAAACACAATTTTGACCGGGAAAAGTGTGAAATTTACTTTGTGAATTACAACAATTGCAAAGAATTCTGGGTAAGTAACCGATAAATAACTATTAATATATCGCTGAACGAAAACTATATCTTCCGTAGAACAAAGTACGAAGTGACCGGCGTGCCAAAGGAATTGTACCTTATCTACCGCCAGTTGAGGAGCGGGCGGACATAAAGGCAGAATATATGAAAAGCAAACCAGCGAGAAATTAATGTGATCATTCTTTTAATTATATTTCAACAATTTTATATTATGCTGTGTATTGTGTTGGCTGCTACGATTTTAAATCCCGGCATCGATGCTTCCAGCATTGCAGCTGACAATTCCATTTCCAGCGTTTGTTTTGGATCATCAATAATCAGGAGCTTTAGTTGGCCTAAGCGATATAGGCAGGCCAGTCCCTTAGCAGTTATATTAGTGCCGGAAATATCCAGAACCTCAAGGCGTGGAAACTCACTGCCAGAGACACGATCCAAGCACCAGTCATCAAAATTTTTTACATTATGGAAGGATAAAAACTTTAGGTGCTCCAAGCACCGCAAGTTCTCCAATCCCTCGTAATATAATTGCATGTTGTCACATCGCAGAGCTTCCACTTTGTAGGTTGCATTGAACTTATTGGGTAGATTGAATTCGCCATCTTCAGAAGCACGATGCCAGGTGGGATCATTTAGAAACTTGACAGCGCCACCGCGATACATTATGAAATGGGCAGAGGCCAATTCGGGGCCTAAAATCTTGTGGCGTTCGGGTATAAACTGTTGCATGTGTCGTTCAACGCGTTCCTGTCGTTTACTCCACCATTGCTTCATGTTCTTTGGGCTTAGATCAAGGGGCCGTTGCATCATGACAATAAAATCCGAGTTTTGCTCCGAGTTTGAGAATAGTTTTAACTTACTGTTCCAATCTTCTGGCCGATCTCCAATAGGTGTGCGCCAGTTTAGTTGTTGCTTGTCCTGGGCCAGCTCCTTACGTATCCTCTTGACAGTCGCGCTGATTTCACTGTCAGGTTCTTCACTTGGCATTGTGGTTGCACATCGACGCATAGCACCAGCACATGGCTGTAAGCGTCTTAAATAGCCCGACAATAACATTTTTTAATTTATCTAATATAATTTCGTATTAAAGTAGATTTCGGAACAATAACAGAGAAAAACGTAGTCAGCTGCGACAACAGCTGGATGTTAAATGTTGAACAATATGGCAACGTCAGACAGACGCCATTTTTTCTGTCTTTTCCAGCCCTGGCCGACTGCGAGAAAAAAACGTTTGTGCTATTGCAAACGTTTGTAATTATTTTTATAAAAAAAATCCACCGAAAATTCAACTGAAGGTCAGATAAATGCACAAGAAGTGCAATCCAAAACGTTGAACAGAAGAAGTGCAACAACTGTGCATATAGGCTGCTAAAAATTACTTGTGATTCAGCAGCTAAGGCAGGAGGGCCACGGTAGCGTCAGCAGACTCCAACCTCTAATAAATATCTACACACAATTCCAAACACAACATGGTCAATACATCTGGCAGCGAAGATGGCCAGTTGCGCAGCCCCAACGACGGACACTATATCAGGTGTGTACAGAAATTTATTGAAAACGCACATAAAATTGTTGCTGCATACACACACAGACAACACAACACAATCATATGCATGCGCGCATGTGGCTGTGTGTGTGTGGAAGCTGCTGTGTATTGAGTGCGGTATCCAACAATTAATTTTTCTATTTGAACGCATTATTTTGTGATATTTTTTTTACAAAAAGAAAAAAAAAACAAACCAAATATCCAATATCCCGACACGGTTTAATGATCAGAAGGTTGCGCATTGTGCAGGTCCGTTAATTTACATACGTTAAACGTTAGACATAATAACAAAGGCTCAGACGTCACAGCGCAATTTTTGCATGTGAGGTCTGCGTGCTACATAGAAATATTGTATTTTAAACAAACATTTAATTTACTTGGTGTAGTATATGGAAATTCAACATATTTTATACTATTTGAATTGTATGTTTGATTAAATACGGCTCGCAAACAAAGGTCTGTATCTGTAACGTCGCTGATGCGCCGAGGGAGGCAGAGAGAAATTTGGAGCCCCTTGCAAAACCTGTAGATCACTCAATCGTGAAACCCGCACAACAACAAATCCTTACGCTTGCTTTTTGAGAACATTAGCTATGTACAATATAGACATATGTTTATTGCCTACCAAATGTTTAATAATAACAACAACAAAAATCCAATTTATTGACATTACCATAATTTTATAAAATGAACCGTTTAATTGACTTGAGTTTTTTCATTGCAAATAGGCCAAAAAGTGTGTACTTGTCCCAAAATGACCGAGGCGCGCGATGGCCAACAACTAAAACTAAACTTAAAAAAAAAAAAAAACAATAAAAAATACCAAAAATACAAATACAAAAATATAATAATAATAAAAAGGCGAACGCAAGAAATGAAATTCAAATTTAAAGTGTGCTCAGCTGCTCAAGTGTGTAAAATGGCGCAACGGCAGCAAACAGGCCCAGGACACGGCCCCCCTCCTCAAACACAATATGAATAATCAAGCGAATGTCCGTTTAAATGAGAGAAAGAGAGAGAGAGAGTGATCTCAAATGCTGGCGGTAAATCGATAACAAATTTCTGTTCAATAACAATGCTAATGCCTTTCAAAGTCCTGTCATCTCTATACGTATATAAACATATATTGTATGTCTTTTTGTCCCACGCTATTTCAAAATATCTTTCTAGCAGATTTTGCAGTCGTAAGTTTACATTTTACAGCCCATCGGAATTCAACTCAATGCTCCATGGAATTGTTTAGCTAATTGCCATATTTCCTAAGGGGTTGGCCTTACAGGTAAGTAATTAATAATACAGTGGAACCTTGAATAACACGAACAATGTAATCATCTATTTTTTTTTTTTTAAATACAATATAACTTCTATATGATTTGGATATATATATAAGACTCTGTACATAAAATAAATTAATTCTAAATCGTTTAGTTTAGTTTAGTTTACGTCCATGTCCGGATGTGCTTTGTCATAATTATCATCTGAATATCATAATTTGAGTAATCACCATCTCATGCATTTTTTTAATATCGTTTCATTAACTACTAAATTTAAGAAATAATCTTATTTTTCATAATGAAACCCAAATATCCCAAAAGTACTCGTAAGAATTTTGTGTATTATTCAAGGATCCACTGTCTAGAACTATTGCACATATACAATACTACTCTGTATTATTTGCTAATATGTACTACACCGAGTATTATTTGTTTTTATGATTATTATCAATATATTCAAGCAGTCTTATTAGATCTAAAATATCTCTTCCCATGCGACCTTGAGATTTAAAACCGACGGGCAACGTAAAATGTAATCAACGACTGCAACAATTCCCATAGTAAGGATATAGGATTAACAACAACATCAAGAATTTGTTGAACAACCAGAGCGCGCCTCGTCAGCCCCATTCAGAAACTGGTCGCACACACTTTCGGGGGAGAACTTAATCGATCTTCAACAATTTTTTATAATTGGCGTCGTAATTTTTGTAAATTTTTTCTTCTCTCTACTTTTAGCGGCGATGATGAGGAGCACGACGCGGATGCTCTGTATATACAACCGCCACAGCCAACTAGCAGTCTGGGACGAGATGCGGCGAGTACGCGCCGTGATAAGAAGAAACATTCCCGCGATCGTCGACACAAGGAGCGCAGCAGTTTAGAAAGTGTCGAACGGGAGAGAGAGCGAAGGGATCGTGAAAGAGATCGCTTTGAATATCGAACACGGGATGATCTGGAACAGCGTTATCATCAGCATCATCAACATCGCAGTGAGCGGGCCAAGCATCATTTGAGCCATGCCTATCATTATCAACAACAGCTGCCCCTGCCACCGCCGCCACCACAGAGCTATGCCCATCATCATCACCATCAGCATCATCATCACCAGCAGCAGCAACAACAACAGCAGCAGCAGCTCATGAGCTTATCCCGTAGCGGGACACGTGCTGATTATTATCACAGCAGTCGGCATGTTGATTATGTGGATTTGGAGCAGCCGCCGCGTCGTGCAAGTAAACATGGATACGAGCAAGCCAAGGAATCCGAGAGCCTGGAGCAGGATCTGCGCTCGCGTCTGCTGAGCAAACGGCACAAATACGTCAAGGACTATGAGACGGAGGAGAACTATGAGCACCAGCAGCAGTCACATAGTCGTCGCAAAGATCGCGAATCACGTCGCAGCAGTCACAGCCACAAGTTACGCCATGGCCAGGTCATTGAGCTGCTGGACAGTCCAGAGTCAGCGGCTGCACAACATCACCGTAGTAAACAACAAAGACGTGCCGAAGCAGAAGCGGCAGCAGCTATTGCAGCACAACAACGCCGCACAGCGACCAACGATCCGGAATTGTTGGCGAGACGGGAGAAAATCTTGGCTGCCGAACGTGAGAATCGTCAGCGCAAGCAAATTGCTCGGGAGGAGTTGGAGGCACGTCGTGAGCAGCTGCTGCGGGAACGCAATGAGCACAGCGATGCACTTAGTCCATCTGCTGTGGCGGCTAGTGTGACAGCCGGCTTACACATAGTCAAGCGGAAACAAAAAGTGAGCGTTGAGGATGAACATTACGAGCGTAGAAAGCGCAGCAAGCAGTCAAGTGATGAGGTCAAGCAACAGTCCAAACAAAATGATATTGAAAGTGAGGCGTCCGAAGAGGAAAGTGATTCCGAAGAAGACGAGGAAGACAGCGGCAGTGCAGAAAGTGGCAGCGATTCAGAAGAGAGCGAGGAGAGTCAATCACATAAGAAAGAGCGAAGCAAGCGGAAACACAAACAGGTGGATGATGATGAAGATGTTCCTTTACCCGATAGTCCATTGAGCGTAGGTGCCCTCTACAAATCGCCCAAGCAGCGGCCACGTTCACGATCCGTCAGCTCCAAGAGCTCACAGCGCAGCCACAGCAGTGTGAGCAGTAATAGCAACAGTCGGAACAGCAGCCACAGTCGCAGCAGTCGTAGTCGTTCGCGTTCCCGTTCACCTGCCAGCAGTGTGGAGGAAAGACAACGTTCACGTAGCAGCAGTACACGCAGCGAGGAGCGGGGCATGGCACAGCAACAACAACAACAGCAGCAGCAGCAGACGGTGGACATTGTCGACTCTAATCTCACGGAGAAGCTGCTGAAGGTGCCTGTTGAAGAATTGCCACCTTGTGATGACAAGGGCATCCCTTTACCCAACTATTATCCGGGTGTGCAGGGCTGTCGTTCGGTTGAAGAGTTCCAATGCCTCAATCGAATTGAGGAGGGCACCTATGGTGTTGTCTATCGTGCCAAGGATAAACGCACCAACGAAATTGTCGCTCTGAAGCGTCTCAAAATGGAAAAGGAAAAAGAAGGCTTCCCTATCACATCGCTACGTGAGATTAATACTCTTTTGAAGGGACAACATCCAAATATTGTTACCGTACGTGAGATTGTTGTTGGCTCCAACATGGATAAGATATTCATTGTGATGGATTATGTGGAGCATGATTTAAAATCGCTTATGGAAACCATGAAGCAGCGTAAACAGAGCTTCTTTCCGGGCGAGGTTAAGTGCCTCACCCAACAACTGTTGCTTGCTGTGGCGCATTTACATGACAATTGGATTCTGCATCGTGACCTGAAGACCTCAAATTTGCTGCTCTCCCACAAGGGCATACTCAAGGTCGGTGATTTTGGTTTGGCCCGCGAATACGGTTCACCATTGAAGAAGTATACCTCGTTGGTGGTCACATTGTGGTATCGGGCCCCAGAGCTATTGCTCTGCTCACCGGAATACTCGACACCCATTGATGTTTGGTCCGTCGGCTGCATCTTTGCCGAATTTCTACAAATGGCACCACTCTTTCCGGGCAAATCGGAAATCGATGAGCTTAATCGTATATTTAAGGTAAGATATAAATTATTATTCCAGGATAATCACATGTCAATCCAAATTTGTCTAATTTCTGTGTAGGAACTTGGAACACCCAACGAAAAAATCTGGCCTGGATACTTGGAACTGCCGGCGGTCAAGAATATGTTAAGTCAAAACTCACAATTCACGGATTATCCGGTGTCGCAGCTACGCAAGCATTTCCACGACAAAACCTCTGATGCGGGTCTGGCATTGCTGCAGGGCCTGCTTACGTACGATCCGAAACAAAGACTGACTGCTGATGCGGCGCTTAAGCATGCCTATTTTAAGGAGCTACCATTACCCATCGATCCATCCATGTTCCCCACTTGGCCGGCCAAGAGCGAGCTGGGCGCCCGCAAAGCGCAAGCCTCATCCCCAAAGCCGCCATCAGGTGGCTCACAATTCAAACAGTTGGGACGAGATGAGCCCATGGCAACAGCTGCAGCCGGGGGCGGTGCTGGTGTCGGTATCGGTGGTGCTAAGCTTGCCTCGGGTATTATTACAGGTAACAAGAAGAGTGGCGCAACGGCGGCCAGTACAGGATTTGTGCTTAACGCAGGGCTAACCCAACGGCAAATGGCCATGGGACCGGGCTTCAGTCTGAAGTTCTGAGACAGAATTGTGTGTATACAGATTTTTAGCCAATTCGCGTAATTGTTATGTATAGTTTAGCGTGTAAGTTAAAAAAAAAAAAAAGAACAAAAAAGAAACTAAACAAACAATATCATTTAATGTATGTGTACAAATATTGTTCCAAATATAATTTAAAAGCCATACAAAACACATGAAACACATAATAAATTCATCGATTTAAACAGGATGAAGAAAATTCAAGAGACTATGAAGAATAAAATTTTATCTCTTAATTTTATTCGTCGCCCATTTGCCCATTATAACTTTAATGCTTAACCTAATATCGAATACTTATTACAGAGGCCTAGGTTGACCATAAATAAAAGTATGTATTTTGCCACTGTGGAATGTAATCCTTCAGAGGTCCAGCCACCACCTTAGCAATGGGAACATGGTCCGCAACAAAGCCAACAATCCTTTCAATACGCGACTTGCTGTAGTTCTCATAGAAGGGCGAACGCACAAGGAAGTACATCAGATTGATGCATCGTCTGCTAAGCTCTAGTTTCTGTTGCTTGGACATTAAGTGGCGATGCTGGCGATAGACATACACACTATACAGGTCAATGGATAACGCAATCATGTATTGCTTCCAGCTACGTTGGCCAAATACACCCATGGCCGCCAAATGAATCAAAGGTTTGGCAATGTATAAGTATTCGGCCTTCAACAGCTCTCGTGGGATTTGTGTTTTGGCTGCATCCGCATTGTCCAAATGAAGCTTGAAGTCACGATATTGTATTGGCGGTGCGCCTTCCACTTTCCTAATGAGGCGTCCAGAGCGTTTTAGTTGAAACGTTATGGAATGCTCCGACTGTGGAAGACTTTCGGCGGCAGAAGCCTGTTCTTTTCGCTGTTTGGAGAGCGTACGACGGTTGAGAGCTGTTAAGGGTGGTGAGGTGATAATGTCCAAAGTCGAATGTTTTAGAAGAAACAAACGGCCAGCTGCCTTGACGATTTGTATTAGCGCTATCACCAACCACTTGCCCGTCTGGCCAAAGAGGCGACGTGCTGATATCTCGATAAACACCTCACAGTATTCAAGCGTCGTCAGCGTGACCTTTAGACGATAGCAAAGGCCGGACTGCAGCCGGATCACAGAGTTTTCGTTAGCACCACGTGCCTTGTCGATGATGCGATCGTTGTAGAACACCAGGATATTGGATAACGTGTATACCAGCTCGGAGAGCACATTCGAGTTCGATATGCGACCTATATTAATATGAATTGCATCACCAGACTCTTTTCTTATCTTGATTTTAAAAGAAACATTACCTGCCACAAAGTATGATACCCACTTGGCTGTTGTCTCAAAGTCACCCACTACATCGGGATTTTTGGCCACCCATGCCTCGTAGGACTTTACTAAGCCTTTTAGCTGGTCCATTAGTAAATAAAATACTTCAAAAGTTTAAAAAGAAAAATAAATTCAACGCCGCTACTTTGTTTTGTTGTTGTGGTGGGAATGCATTGGCTGACCGTATTTCCACACACTCATATCGATAGGCAAGGTAATGTAAACACGTATCGATATCGGTATTTTGTCATTTTGTGGCGCCATTGCTAACATAAGAAATACTGCTATGTGAATGAAAAAACTGTAAATTTATGCCATCCCTTGCAACAATTACATTTATTTATATTCAGTTTAAGCTTTAAAATTATCCTTCTCCTTGCGCAACATTCCCATGGCCGCTATGGGATTAGTCTCTCCATCGGCATGTTGTTGGACTGTGGCCTCATTTACGCGCATAAAGGGATTCCAAGTTTTCTCTTCACCAATTGTCGACGGCACTGTGGGATCTTTTGAAGCACGACGCAATTTGGCCCATTCAATGCGATCTTGTATGATCTTACTGTCTGGCTCCACGTGACGTGCAAAGCTCATGTTCTGCAATGTATACTCGTGGCCGCAAAAGACTTTCGTCTCATCCGGCAATGCCGCTAGTTTGGTACACAATGCATCATACATTTCTTCAGCAGTGCCCTCAAAGAAGCGACCACAGCCGCCTTGGAAAAGAGTGTCTCCGGTAAAAACAGCGCCATCAGCTGCCCCATTGGACGGAGTTACATGATAGCAAATGTGTCCGCTGGTGTGACATGGAGTCGACAAACAGCGCACATTAAGCTCGCCAATGTTAAAGGTATCATCTTGTCGGACTTTGTGATTCATGGCGCCGATTCTATCATCTCCGCCGTACACATCTAAATTGCCAGTCCACAATTTAACCAGTTTCTCATTGCCACCGGCATGATCCCAATGATGATGAGTAGTTAGCACCTTGTTAAGCGTAAGATTTTCATCCTGCACGGTCTTGATGACCAGCTCGGGATCAACGGGATCCACGACGGCAGCCTCCCGTGTCTTATTGTCGACAATCAAATACATATAATTGTCCTGCAAAGCTGGCAGGATTTTTACATCGAAGCCAGTTAGCTTCACGTCCTCCTGTGTGCTATGCATGCCTCTAAAACCGACTGTCCGTAACTTTTGTACTGCGAAAAGTGGTGGGAGGAGTAGGGGGCAAAGTGAGCAGATGAATTAAAACGGATCAGTAAACGGTAAACACACACAAAGGGAGACAAACATGCAAAATAGAACAGAAAGTAGAACAAACATACAGATAAGATTAAAACATATAATAAATTACAATTGACGCGACAGTATTGGACACCCAGAAACCGCTTAAAAGATCCAGCACCAGCACCAGAACGAGACACAATGACTGCAACGCCTTTCACTGCTGATTTGGACGAACCTCGAAAATAGTATGAAGTCAATTGAGTTTCAATGCCGGTAGCGACACTTTTCCACATCGATGAAAACATTTAGGCGATTCGAATTTTGTAATATTGGCTGATGCTGGATTATTAAATCTAAGGCACTAAAAATTATTTACTGTTAGAATTCGTCAGCAGTCAGACACAAAATGCCGGAATAAAATGGATATTTCTTTCTTCTCCTTTCTGGCTGCTTTTACAGCTTGCCAAAGCTTTAGCAGCGCGATAACACAGCAATCGATAGGTGGGAGACTACAGAAATTTGCAAAAAATTACAGTCTGTTAACAATTGGACACAAACCTTAATTTATGCTTAAATGTGTGATAAATTACATAAATAAATTCTTTTTACAACAAAATTTCGTTTGGAGAGTCAAGCAAATGAATACAAATATTTCCTACGTAATATTAAATTATATTAGCACACCAAATTTGGTGATTAGCTTCCACATGCATCCATAACAAATTAAGCAATTACGTTCCACAATTGTTCTGTAATGATTGAAATCTTGCTATATAATTTAAAATATATATATTTCTGTATATCTCTCGCTTTAAATGTCAATTAAAAAAGCTGGAACGTTCATTTGTTTAGTTGTTATCAATAGGGAATGTCTGATATCGGGGAGCTGAGTTCACCCCATTCGGAATCGCAGTTAATTGAGGTGGAGGTACATCATGTTGGTGTCACAGCCAAATTGCAGTCGCCTTTAAGGAAGTTGTTACCCCAATTGAATAGCTCGTCGGATACGGAACTGTTTCAGAAAACCAAATCTCAATACAATATGTTCGTCAACGAAGGACAAGGCGATACCACGACAACAGCATTATCCAGTCCCTCGCATGTGCTCTATGAGATGCATGCCGAGCCGGAAAGGAATGTGATCAAACCGAATCGCATTGAATTCCAACGATATTCCAAAGTGAAACATGCTAGATTTGCAGTGCCACCTCGGAAAAGGCCGAGCAGGCCAAAGCAACAGTCGGCAAGGGGCAAGGAAGTGCAGAAGGAGCAGCGCGCTGGCTTCTTGGATCGCATTGTCGCCTCGCTGGATAATATGTGCAAATGTCAGCCACAACATGCTCACAATATCATCGATGATCTGCCCTCTCCGAAGTGGAACAAGAAGGCGGCATCACGGCACACATGCATTGGCATTTATCCGTTTGAGCATGGATGTGCTGATTACTTGAGCACCACAGACACGCATCCCAAGATCAACTCGATTGTGCTGGCAGATCGTGCCACAACATATGCTACACACTTTTGGGCCGAGTTCTTTGGTCTGTTGCACATTGGTGTCGCCTTTGTGGTGGCCTTTGTGCTCCAATGCTATAGATTCGTCTTGTACTCCTTGATCAATACGCTAATTGTGGGCCTACTCCATTTGACCTCGGATTACTTGGTCAAGCCAGCATTGACAGTTGCCTTCAATGGTTTCCTGCAACCGCCCATGATATTCCTTTATAACATTATGTGTTCACTACGCGATATTTTGGAGCCCGTCGCGGATACATTGAATAACTTTCTAAAACCACTGGCGACGCTTGGAGGAAGTTTGCGTCTGATCAATGTCAACTATCGAAGTGTGCGTCGTCTGGCCAAGGATGTTTGATAATCGTAGCAATCACTTTTCGTAATGTTTTCTCAAATTGTTCAAATGTTTTAATGAGTTTCTTTATGTTGTGTTTAGTTTAAATTTCAAATACGGCTGTTTCATTCCACAATGTTCCAGTGGGAGGAGCCACGTGTGTGTCAACCCCCACAAAACTTCTCTATCTCGATTGCTTCTCTCAGAGCAACAGGATTATATTGTGTGCATACCTTGCTGCCATACACAAACTTACGTAAATGTATATGTGTGTGTATATATGTATGTATGTATGTATATGTTTATATGAAAAGCATATCGGATTACATTGTTTTCTCTCCTGTTCATATAACAACTGTGTAGCCATAACGACCTTTCGGGGACTTTAAGGGTGCGTAACACAGCGAGAAGTGCGCTCAATTACGCTGTATGAAACATTTGTGATTTATTTGCTCATTTTGTGGCTGTGGCAAACAGAACATAACAACAACAACAACAACGGGGGCACAACACGACAACTCGACAACCGACATATGCCCACTACACCAATATGCTCATGATTGTTTTAAAGCGACTAATTGTATCCCCAGAGAATATGGGATACGCTCAATAATTTACAATTTGGCCTAATAAAGGCGTTAACAAAAAAATAAGGCCAGTTGAATTTAAGAATATTTTACATTTAAATCTTTCTTACTCTTTACTTGATAACATCTACAGTTTTACCAAGAATTTAACAATTCGCAATCAATTTCAAAAATCTACAAATGATTTTAATCAAGGGATTAGTTTTTGCATTTCCTTTAGCGCGAATATTAACAATGAAATTCTTGGCAAAACAAAATAAAAAAGAAAGAATGAAGAAGAAAGAAGAGAGAATAGTAACCCTATCTCACCTTTTCGAAAGTATAGAAATACTATAAAAACAATTGAAGCTCCAATGTGTATACAAATAGTTGATGTAGTACGTTTTATTTGTTATTGAGGTAAATGAACACCAATGAACAAGAAGCTATATTAATGGGAATTAATGAGATTGTTCTTGTTCTTGTTGTAGTTGTTGTTGTTGCACTAAGGATCAGTTTACAGCGCACATTCATTGAGCATTGGCCCGATGACACCCACAAAAATACAACCCCTTTTGGCGCGTACATCCAATTAGCTGTAAAAACAATTTTCCTAGCATATGTTTGAAATTAATGTTTGAAATTCAGGAGCATTGATTGATTTCCGTAACTAATTACAACAGAAAACTGAATATTATTAATTGGTCTTGGTTTTTTCTGCCTTTTTGTGTTGTGTGTCTCTTGCCTATAAATATACACGAACGTCGCCCATTAACATAAGTTTGTAATTCTCAACATTTCTATTAAACAATCGACAACAAGGTGCGAAAATCACATTCTTCTTTCATAGACGCAACAAAGCAAACCAAACTCCTACACACACACACACACACATACTACTTGTATACAAAACACACAATAGAGTATCCTGAGTTTGCCCATTATTGTGCGATCGACAAGCGGATAAAGCAGAGAAAGGATCAGACATTTGATGAATGAGAGACGAGACACATACACTTTGCAGACGTTTTGTTCAGAATTTTGGGATTACAGCTGTTAAGCTGTTTGGTGGGTTTGTCACATTTTGGTTGCTCTATTTTCTGGTCTATTAGGCTGGGATTACTCTACAGGTTATTCGTTCTTAAAAACTCTGTATGGATTCTTAGCAAGAAGTTAAGCAATTTGTGCGCATTTTAGTTCTAACAATAGAAATGCGAATAGACAATAGAAGTTACGTTACATAAGAAGTTATGAGTAAGCGTTTTCAATATGCATAATCGAAATGAGCATAGAGATATGGATTAGGAGATAAAAACATTTCAAATTCCTACAGAAGCGGAAGCAGTAAGAATTGAGTACTTTATTATACTCAGTACTTGAAGATTTAAGATGAAATGCTCTTTTAATGAGTAAACTTACGATATATTCATTAACAATCATAAATACAACGATTGCATCATTATGCAATCAATATATAAATATATAAATTAAGTACCGGGTATCTTCTAGTCGGCGATTCCACTCTAAATTTATAACTTGTCCATATTATATCATATTTTTAAAAGATATTTTAGAAACTGTGTATTTGCATAAAATTGCATCACAAAATTATATCAAATATAGCCCCAAAGAATATCCTCGATTCTCACTTTAAATGCAGTTTTTATAAGCGGCTGCATTATTACGAATTGGACACCAATTGGAAACTCAGGAAAAAATCTGCCAAGCTCAGCACAACATGATAGTGTGGGAATTGAAAGCGCGTCACGTCGCTTCGCGTCGCATCGCATGGCTGTTGAGCATTTTGATGCTACTGAGTAACATATTATTGCTTGGCAGCTAAGTCCTGACACGTGATTGTTATAATCAAATAAATAAAATTAGCCTAATGCGATTACAAGCTCTATTGCGGTCAATTAAAGGGCACACACACACCCTCATTTTAACAACAGTGAAAGCTGCCTGCTGTTAAGCTGCCTGCGAAACGGCTATCGTTTATCGATAACAACAAGTGCACCTGTGGCGATGTCAGCGTTCCAACAGCGTGTCGTCGTTGTCACCCCTCCTCAAATTGATCGCGATCTGATGCTGTGACAAATCAAAAATCTCCCCTGTATACATACATACATATGTATGTTTATGCGTGTGACAGGCTCTGGGATTTTTGATAGTGTGACGAATATTTGTCAACCCTCCTAATTTGATGCTTAAATTGAAATCTTTTCAACAACAACAAACAGCTATAAAATGCTACTGCTCCTGATGCTGTTGCTGCTGCTGTTGCCGTTGCCGGAGCAACCATTGTTTAACCTTTTTGTGGATTTGCTGCTGTTGTCACCTTTGTCATGTCACTATTTGATCACACCATTGAAGTGGCGCACTGTGATTTCGAATGCTTGTGAATGAAAAGAACATTCTGTAATTGAAATTTGATGCCATTAGATGACAAGCAGAAGCTACAAACCATTTTTTGTTTCTTTCTAATTCGTTTTATTTTTTTTTTTTTACAATGCGCCCTTTATGAGAGAGTCTGTTTGCTGGCTGCCTGTGGCAGGGCATCGTGTTGCAGCAAAGTTTTGGTGACTTTAAAGACTGATTTTATATGCAAACTCTAACAAAATGGCATTAAGCAATGCCAAAGAAATTTGATGTAAATTCTACGAATTGCACACGGCATTCATTAGATACGAACAAAACGAGCTAATGAATGAGGTCATGACGTTTTTTCAATTCAAACTTTATGCTAAATGTTAGATAACATGTGCAAAGATACGTATGTACGTATGTAGGTGTGTGTGTATGCTCGGATGCCTCTGTCTTCTCATTGGCAATTCAAAATGGCGGCTGGCCTGACTAAGCAACGCCCACTTGCACAGGACAAAGCAATGCGAATAAACCACCCCTAATTAGCAAGCTCACGCACACGCTCACGCAGACGCACACATGCATAGCAACAACGAAACAGCTAACAGCTAACGACACGTTCCAATTCCAAACGTTTCAAACAGCCGCAGGCAAAACGGAACAGCATAACAGCCTCAGCCTCAGGCGTCAGCCTTGAATGCAATTCATGTATATGTTCGTTCATATGTTCATTCGTCTTCGCTGCTGTCGCTCTCTTTGCCACTTGCAGTTGAGTTTGAAAAGCGAAAGCGTCGAGTTGCCGCCAACGGGCAGCGGTTAACAATAATATTTAAATTGCATAAATACCATATATTTGAGCCGTTGTTAAACGCTATATTTTAATGGAAAATTTCAACATTTTGTGTATTAAAACTAAAACGCAATTCAAATAATTGCGGCTTTTAAGCCAAATAAAAAGGAAAATAAAAAAACGAAAATTAAATCAACTTTGTGCTGTTTCAAGTGAAAATTCGAAATATGTTTGAAAAAAATATGGATACAACAAATTTATCCGTGTCGATCAACGGTGATTTGGACTCAACGAGCTCCGCCGGCACTTCATCGGATCATTCAGCCGTGCAACATGATAATATCAGTTCACCCATGGCTTACGGTTCGCTCTTTCTGCCAAATGCTGGTAAGCTCCAACACATATGGCCAATGTCTTATCAGTTTGGCTAGCCAAACGAATAAAAAAATATATATATATAAATTATATACATAAAATTGATATCAAATTACTTGAAACAGGCGTCAATGAGGCGCTGCATAAACAATTAATGCCTGGGACTATTGTTTTATGTTTTAATTTTTTTTTTGCTGAAGATTTCACATTTTTGAGAAGCTGAATGAGCTTGGCAATTTGTTATAGTGAAACATATACATACACTGCAAGAAAATGAGAGATATTAAATGTGAAATGCTTATGCACAACAAAGTTGAAATTTAATACACATATTTATATAATTTATTTAAATTGAAATGTATTCTTAAATCTATAATTATTTAATAGTACATTTTCTTACAGTGCATGTAATGTATAATTGAAAGTATAAACAATCTTAAGAACTCTTCGCTTCACTTTTAATGGGAACTAAAAACAAACTATGAATGAAATTGTTGAGACTCTAAAAGAGCTTATTGGAAATTCTCATAAATATGTAGAATTGAAACCTAGCATTCTTCGGTGTAAGTTCTACACAATAACAATGTTTAATCATGTGTTTTATATTATTTATTATGCGATTACATAGCAATACATAGCACATATATAAATATATATTGTTTATATATATGTAATTATGAATATATCGCATGTCGTTGTATTTATTTGCTTTATGTCTCTTTCTGGTCAATATGATATATGTATAACATAATGCCCTGTCTGAGGTCTGAGGTCTGAGTTCTGAGGTGTCGAAAGACAGCAGAAGCGCTGCTCATGTGCAGAATTTGATTAGTCACATGCATTTGGGTGTATGGGGTCGGTTTCGCTTGGGGAGCAGGGGAGGTTCTTAAGGAACTATTAAAGGTGTTACGGGGGGTGGCGGGTTGGGAGTAGGTGCTTGCAGTTATTGCTGACCTGCAAAGTAGCACGTGAGAAATAAATTCTCTTGAGTCAAATTTTTGTTGAGCAGTAAAGAAACATAAACAGTTCATAAAACAAGAAGTGTAAGGTTCAGTTTACACGTGCCACATTAAATAGTTAAATATGCAAATGTTATTAAAAGATTTCCATAGTTTATATAAGATCATTTAATTTTTATTGATCTTAGGAATGTATAATTTAATGATTATAATATGAATATAAATAATTAATAATAATTAAATAATAAAAAAAAGGCAATTTATATTATCTATAATATTATGGTATAATATAATTAAAGTATTGTTGAGGAAAGAAAGGCATTCTATATATAATCTATCGATCCGTCTATCTATATCTATAATATTATAATAAGATATTATTGGATTATTATATTATTTTTTAAGGAGATGAAAGAATTATCTAATAGGTATTATAATATATTTTCTTATCTTAGGAATGTATAATTTAATTTAAGAAAGAAAAAGAATAATATAATAAAATATAAAAAATAATAAAAGGAAATCATTTTATAATATAAATTATGATATAATATCTTTAAAATTAAAGAAAAGGATTTTAAAACTGCTATATTACATTTAATTTAAAGCTAAATAGAATTATTAATTTGAATTTAATGTAATTTATTATTTATTTGAAATAATACTGAACTATAGAATTTATTAAATAAATCCTCTTTCCTCTATTTATCTTCCTTTCTCTTGCTTTCCCCATTTCATCTCCTACAGGTTATCGTGGCAACATTTCCTGTAAAACAGTTTTGCAATTGGACAAATTTGCACCGTACGAGTCCACAGAAAAGGATTTGATCGAGCGACGCTTCCAGGACATAACCAATGACTATGATAAGTCACCGCCGCCCACAGCGGCAACCACGCCCACACATTATCCCTCACTGAACAGCATTATCTTTGAGAATGGCAATGGCGGTCTGGGCGATCTGAATGGCAATACCAAAACGGATGCACTCTGTGCAGGATTACAGCGTGGTCCCACCGGCTTGAGTGGCACGGGAGCATCAAGTGGTGGACATCTGATATCGAATCTAACCGCAGCACACAACATGTCCGCCGTGGGCAGTTTTCCCATTGATGCCAAAATGCTGCAGTTCTCCACGGATCAGGTAAGTCGGATGCACAACCATTTCCCAGTGAATGTCCCATCTTAACAAAGTCCATCAATTCATGCAGATCCAATGCATGTGTGAGGCATTGCAGCAGAAGGGCGACATTGAGAAGTTAACCAACTTTTTGTGTAGTCTACCGCCCAGCGAATTCTTCAAGACAAATGAGAGCGTTCTGCGGGCACGGGCCATGGTTGCCTATAATCTTGGACAGTTCCATGAGCTCTACAGTCTGCTGGAGACGCATTGCTTCTCCATGAAATACCATGTGGATTTGCAGAGCCTGTGGTTCAAGGCGCACTACAAGGAGGCGGAAAAGGTGCGCGGTCGTCCATTGGGTGCCGTGGACAAATATCGATTACGTAAAAAGTATCCGTTGCCCAAGACCATTTGGGATGGCGAGGAGACAGTCTATTGCTTTAAGGAAAAGTCACGTAATGCTCTTAAGGATTGCTATCTAACCAATCGCTATCCCACGCCCGACGAGAAGAAAACGCTGGCCAAGAAGACGGGATTAACGCTGACACAGGTCTCCAATTGGTTTAAGAACCGCAGGCAAAGGGATCGCACTCCGCAGCAAAGACCGTAAGTTCAGCAAACACCAACAAAAAAAGGGAATGAAAGAAAATACTGAATAGAAATGAAACAATTTTGTTTTTATATTTCTATGTAGCCCAAAACTAATTACAATATGTTTTCCACATAACTCGTAAAACAATTCATTCAACGCTTGAGAGTGCGCATGTTCCACAAGAAAAAGAGAAACAAAAGCAGAAAAAACTTCAATTGTTTTCGAATTGGCATTAAAAAATTCGTTTAAGTGACCGTAAAACACTTGCGTCTACATTCCCTTAGCATAACCGTTGCCAGTTCAAGTCCCGGTCCCCGTCCCCGTCTCCGTCTCCTTCAAAGTCCAAGTCCGAGTCCCAATCTCAATTCAGTGCGGTCCGGTGCCATTTTTGTTTCTTCTAAAAGGCACTTGAGCGTGTTTTATGTCCAATTTTGCAGCTCCTTGTGCACGGTCCTATGCATATTTATAGACCTCTTCGGACTCTGGTCGCCAACGTTGACGTGCTCCGATGCCGAAACGGAGCGCATGCGTGTAGCATGTGCCTCTGCCTCTCAGTTGTTGCCGCACTCCCCGCTGTGTTTGATCAATTACGGGCGTCATATTCCATACACTCTCTAACACATACACACACTTATGCACACATGCATACATACATACATACATATGTACTTATTTTTACTTGATTTTTGTGTGTTATTTTTTCCAGTGATATTATGCTGCCTGTGGGTCAATTGGATGCAAACGGTTTCCCGCGCATGTTCAACGCCCCCAGCTATTATCCCGAAACCATTTTCAATGGTCAGTAAAGCAAGAGCAAGAGAGAGAGAGAGATAGCGCTCTACAATTGAAATGCGCAGGCGCTGAATTTGTAAATACAATTTTAATGTTAAAATTTGGTCATCAAATGACAATATGTTTCTAAATTAAGAATAAATCTAATTTTGCTTTTTGTATTGTACAATAATAATAATGCAATTGCAATAAATAAATATAGAATACAATGTTTGAATTTAAAATATCTATGTTTTGGTAGGGCAACACTGCTCAAGCAAAGCTTGCATCGATATTTTTAAGCGATATGTTTAAAGCCATTTCGATATTTGCAAACCATTAAAATTCATTGGCCAAATTTAAGATTCCACAATTATCGAGAGCATGGCAATATAATGATGATAAAAAATGAAATAATATAAAGGAAATAGTATTTTTTATATATAGTACATATAAAAATACAGTAAATAACCGTTTGCAGTGTGACCAGATCTTTAAATATTTTAAAATCGATTTCGTGCATTTCACATTGGCTATCGATTATTTGATAAGTGCAAAAAGAAAAACAATAAACACATCGAACACGGGATGACAAACAACTCAAATGGTCGCTTAAGCGAATACTTCGCCAACGATCCGCCCAGTTTTTTTGATGAGCTGACAAACAATAAATCCAAAGGCAAGGAAACAACACAGCCAACGCATACAGCTGAAGATACAAGTAGCAATATGTTGGCCAGCACATTTACGGGTTGCTTTCAACCGCCAGAATATGTGGAAACAACTGAAGCCGACGAGCCTATAAAGGTGAACGACGAGGTTAGAAATTTATGGCAGCTCCCTACTCCAAATGAAGCGGGTAACCAGGCCACACATCTTGTAATGCCAGGCATACACATAGCCAATGATTTGGTAAATAAGATATGTAAATAAAATATATATGAAATGCTAACACTCAACTGTTGCAGCCTGATCCCATAAGTATTGCTGTGACTCAGCATCTGGGTGAAGCTGAAGTGCAGCATCGCATAATCCTTGGAGTGGAGAATGTGACACAGGATGAGCGTGGCATACGCACGCTAATAAATGCCGGTTGCTTTCGCGCTGCAGTCAATCTCACTGGTAGACTGCTGACCATTTATGGCCAGGGCTATGGAAGAGCTGGCCAACCAGCCAAGCATTCACCTCACTCATTGCAATTGTGGTTTACACGTCTCGCATTGCTGGCCAAGCTAGACGAATATGATTTACTGCAAGCGGAAGCAGAACCCTTCGGCCAGCTAAATGGCCCAGATGTATTTTATGAGTTCTATCCTGAAATGTATAATGGAAAACAAGGTTCCATTGCGTGTTTCTCGTTTCGCCTGCTTTTAGCTGAACTGCCCATTTATCTGGGCAAGCCACACCTGGCGCTGGATCAGCTCTCTGAGTTACATGTGATCAGCAATGAGATTAAGCAGCATTATGACAGATTAAAGAATACAACAGCAGCAGAGTTTTGGCAACGTCGATCGGAGCGTGTACTGCAGTCAATAATTAACTGTGCTTTGATGGTCAGTAAGCACATACAATTCTAATATATTCAATTGTATTACTTTGTATTGTGTTTCAGATGAAGAAATTCAGCATGATTGATGACATTATGGGCGGAATGCTGCTCACACGTTCTAGCCTTAGTAAAGAGGAACAGAGGTCATTGTATTCAGCTTGGGGACGAATCTATCTGCAAATTGGTGATATATTTGGTGCAGAACAGAAGTTTGCCGTCTCGCGTCGACTGCGTGAAATGTAAGTACATTAATTTATATTAACTTTTAGAAAGCTAACATCATATTCAATATTTACAGTAATTCGTCGCCTGATTTACGTGATTTGGTTGACAAAGGTCTTATAGCTGTGGCTAAAAATGACTTTCCAGAGGCTTATCTTATATTTCAAAAGGCGCTGCATTTGGATTCTGGCAATACAATGATATTGAACAATATGGGCGTTTGTTTACTCTATGCTGGAAAACTCAAGGATGCCATCAACTTGTACGAACGCGCCATCAATCTGAATCCACAAAAATCATTAAATGGGAGTCTACTAGTGAACCTGTCCACCTTGTATGAGCTGGAATCTAACGATTCAAAGGCGAAAAAGTTAAATTTGTTACGCTTGATAAACAAATTTAAGCCAGATCTCACTATTAGCGTTGAAATTTGCCTTAAACTACAGGCAACAAACTAGTTACAAATATATATATATAAATATTGTTGGTAAACATTCCACAACCTCCATCCAGAATGAATAAAATTCAACATAAGAAAGAGAAAAGTATCTCAAAGATACTAAATTGTGTATATCTGAATATTTATCTGCACCTGTCTGTTGCTGGTATTTTTCAGTATATTTTCAAGCAGAATGTCGCTCAATTTTATCGATTGTTCATATGGACATATATTTGTCAGTTATTTGTTGATAATTAATTCAAATTAAAGCGATAATGTTTGTTGGACAATTAGATATTCATTACTATTAAATATTTGAAGGTTGTATCTTTCATTTTTAATTAAAACAAATGCTCGATATGTTCATCTCGCAAACAATGCACCGATGATCAATTTATCGGCGTGTTCTGCCGCCACTATTGCTAGCACTTGCGGTAATTGGTCACACTTAGCTGGTGAAGTACTTCTGGAAGACGAGTTTTCAGAAATTTATTTCTAAAACATAAATAAATCGTATCAAATAATTACGTACGAGCATTATAAATGTTTGAAAACACGTAGTGCGTGTTTTGTATAATAGGATAGTTGAAAATAGGTGAGTTTAGTGGCATTTAAGCGCGTTCGTAATATGACCACACAAAGCAGCAGCAGCAAGGCGTAGATTATATTGATGTGGTTGAAAAGAAAGTGTAGAGAAATTTTCGGTGCAGTCACTATGTTGTTTATAAATATATATAAGCGACAAATGCCACAATGTTATGCTCGCGCGCCAAAATGTTACTTTGCTGCGACTAATAACAAAGTAAAATGTATAATTTAGAAAAATTATCTTTTTAGCTGCGACTGGTGTCTGTGTGTTTTGATGTAAAAAGCGCGCCATTATTTGTGTGTATGGCATGACGTAGACATGAATCCACAGAGAAGCATTGAGTGATGTTAGTGTGTGTTTGTTTTTTTTTTTTTAAGGTAGCTTGAATTGTTTATGGCATGTAATGCAATCGTTGTTAGTGTGTGCGTGTGTGTAGTAGATAGCAATAACAAAGTTGCCTGCAAATAATTTTTGTATATTTTTATTTGTGCGGTGCGCATACGCTAGGTACACGCTCGTCAAAACATATACACAAGCAGGCAGAAAATCTCTATTCTTTTGCAATTTGTTTTGATTTCTCATTCGTGCTCTCGCTCTCACGATTCACATGCGCGCCGCTCTCAGAGTAAAAGCTCCACTCGGCAAATGTGATTACTGAAGGGGGGAGGGGTAGTAGTGAGTAGTGCGTACTCTTGGCTCAATAATAACGGCATATTTATGTACATATGTATACGTCACATTTATGACGATCCTTCTTTTCAAACACTTTCACGTACTCTCCGGCTTGCGTTGCTGCTTCGCTGAGTGTTTCTTGCCGACTAGTTGCCGTTAAGCTGGAACCGAAGTATTTCAGTGGTTGCTAGACTTGCGTGTGCTCGCTCTCTCTCTCTCTCTCTCTCTCTCTTTTTCTCCCTCTCTCGCTCTTAGTTGAAAAACGTAAACAAGAGATGTTAATATTGACAAGTGTATGTGTGTGTTTGTGTATGTGTTTATTCTTGCAGAGCTCAAATGGCAGCTAATAACAGCAATATGCACAATCTGGGACCGCTGCAAGTGCCGCCTTCGGTGATCGCCTCCACGGGCACCGTGAGTCCCATGATGCAGCCAAGCACAAGTGCCCAAAGTGCCTGGGATCAGTTAACGGCGAGCGCATCCAACAATATGACGCCATCACCCACAGCAACGACAGCAACTGGATCAGGAGCAATTGGAGATGCTGCTGGACACATGATGAGCGCTGGCAGCTCACCGGTGCCTAGTTGCTCGTCACCATCGACGCCTACAAAGACACATCATGCACCGCCTACGCTGGAGGCTATGGCACATACACCGCAAGGTCCACCAACCCTTGGACCGGGTGGTTATGGCGAGGAATTGACCGCGGAATTGGTGAATCAGGGCTGGCGTAAGTTCTGGTCGAAGCGTGAGAATCGACCATACTACTGGAACAAGGTAACCGGCGAATCCCTATGGGAAATGCCGGGCGCACGTCCCTTTGATCCGCTAACCGATCCGCTGGGCATTTGTCATGCAGGTGGCAGTGGAGTTGGTGGTCCAACGCCCATGACGCCGCACCAGCAGCAACATCAACATCATCATCTGAAGCGTCGTCCCTCGGACGACATGCACATACACCCGCATCATCAGCAGTTGCAGCAGCAGCACATGGGTCCACACGGTGGTCCGCCCATGAAAAAGTTTGTGCTCGCTGGTCCCTGGGATCTGGAGGTGTGTACGAATGCGGTGATTGTTGAACGTCCGCCCACGTTATTGCCACAGCCGCATCCAGAGATTGAAGCATTGCGCGCCGCCTTCAGCATGAAGCTGCTCAAAACCTATGAGGATTTATGCATGCGCAGGGAGAATATCAAAGCTCCACGAGATTCATTTAATCGGTGGCTCATGGAGCGTAAGGTCATTGACACCGGCTGCGATCCGTTGCTGCCCAGCAGCTGCCTGCCCGAAATCTCCAGCTCCATGTATCGCGAGATCATGGCCGATATACCCATAAAGATTGTCAAGCCCAAATTCACGGGCGATGCACGCAAGCAGCTTTCTCGCTATGCGGAGGCGGCCAAACAAATCATCGAGTCACGTTCAGCGCCGGCGGAGTCAAAGAAGGTTGTCAAATGGAATGTGGAGGATACATTTCAATGGCTGCGTCGTACGGTTGGTGCCAGCTATGAGGATTTCCAGGATCGTTTGGCGCATCTGAAACGTCAATGCGAACCGCATCTGGTGGAGACTGTTAAAAGTTCTGTTGAAACGTTGTGCATTAAAATCTTTCATCTATCTGCGGAGCATGCGCGTAAGATACGGGAACGACACCTGCAGCTGCTCAAAGAGCATGGAATACCGGAGCCAACCCCGCCACCGCCGCCGCCGCATTTGAAGAAGGTCTGGTGCTATCCCATACAGTTTGCGGTGCCTTCACCTCGCATGCCGGCCATAGAATATCTGCAGGATCGTGATCATATGATCATTAAGTATACGCCCACGACAATCAATCAGCCGGATGCACAATATATCAACCTCACCTATCTCCAAAAGCTGGAGCAGCTCTATCGTCACAATTGCTTTGATGACAAGAAGTTCGATCTGTTCATTGGACGTGTCTGGTGTCTGCTCAAGCGTTATCAAACGTTCTTGGGCAATGCTCTAAACTCGTCACAGGAAGCCGAGCTCACCCAGGCAGCATTGCCGGTGCCAGTTTTTGATTGCCTTCATAGGCATTTCGGTGTCAGCTTTGAATGCTTCGCATCGCCATTCAATTCCTACTTTCGGCAATATTGCTCAGCCTTTGCGGACACGGATGCCTACTTTGGTTCCAGAGGGTAAATATAGTTGAATCACTTCGCCTAAAGAGATGCTAACCTTTATATCGTGTACAGACCTTTTCTGGACTTTAAGCCCGTTTCTGGCTCCTTCCAAGTGAATCCGCCGCATTGCGAGGAACTGATTGAAGCCTGTTTATTGCATGTTGATAAGCTGCTTACAGATTCCATGGAGCCATTGAGGTGAGTTCAAGTTGCTTTATGAGTTTCTAACTTATATTAAACTCCACTTATGTGAATAAATAGCTTCATTGTGTTTCTGCCGGAGTGGAAGAGCATAGCGAAGCTAGAGGAGAGCATGTACAAGCGTCGCTCAATGGTTGTGTTGGGAATGGCGCACGAATATCGACATGGCTATCAGCACATGATGCAAAAGTGAGTATACAACGAATGTAACAATTCAGCGGGATTAGTTTGAGCTTATTCATATCCTTAACAGATCCGAGGTGCTCATCAAGTGTATGCAGGGCACCCAAGTGGTTTGGCTGCAGAATAGCGCCGGATACGCTCGCTGGGGACCCAATGAGAATCGTGTGGAAGCGCTGCGTGAAGCCTTCCGGCCACAGAGGGACCGCGAGCGTGAACGTAACGCAGCAGCAGCCGCTGCCACTGGCAATAATTCCAATCAACAGCAACAATCGCCGCCGGCAACAACAGCACCACAATCGACGGCATCATCAGCTGTTGCCATATCAACGCCTGCCACACCGACCACAGCAAACAGTAATCATTGCAACAGCAACACATCTGTAGCAGCGGGAGCTTCAGCTTCAGCTGTTACATCAGCCATCACAACGAGCGCGAATAGCATCGGCAGTCCAGTGTCGTCCACGTCTTCCGTTTTAACACCATTGTCACCCCATACGCCAACTGGTACACCATCGCAATTTCCACTGACCATTAGCAATACGAGTAACAGCAGCAATTTGGTTGCCGCCTCGCCAACGATGAGCGTTCAAAGCGATTGCTCATCACCCTCATCCTCGACAATGTCATTGTCGCCGGCACCAGCCTCTGGTGGTTATCCAGATGGTGGCACCACAGCAGCTGCGGCAGCAGTCAGCATAACAGCAACGGCCAGCACATCGTCAGCATCAGCGTTTGGGGCAACAACAAGCATTAATAGCACAGCGGTCATCAATTCAGCTGTTTAGATTGGATTTTCGGGGCATCAAATTTTGTAAACTACTCGTCTATTTTCACATTAAGCTAAGCTAACTGTGCACCATGGGGCTACGTACCACTATTGTGTTTCCTTCATTTAGCGTTTATATTCTAGGCATCGTTTTTAAACAAATATCTTAAGGATATTCACCGTTTTGGATAGTTGCACCTTATCCTTATGATGCTCCTGCTGTACTGTAAAGTTGAGTTTAAGCTAGATCTTTAATCTGGTATGATCATATATATGGTATGGCAATCAATTTCTGTGAATATCCTTGAATTTTCAAAACTAATGGTTACAAGTTTAAAGTTTAATAATTGTACATATGTTTTTATCAAATTATATATATATATGTAGCTGATAACTACGGCCTGGCTGTTGTTAATCTTTGTAATTTTACCCCGTACAAGGGCCATGTAGCTACCCACAGGACCAGTTGAGATACAGATACAGATTCAGATATATGCATACATAGTATGGGTACAATGGGTTCCACTCCGCATCTCCATAATGGGGGGCAGCTGTTACAAACAAATACAACTTGGTTTTCCAAACTTTAAACACAACACACACACACCCATACACACACACACACCCACACATACATGAAATACAAAATGCACTCGCACTGAGGATCAATTCGAAAGAGATGTTTTGAATTATTCATTCCGTGCAGCACTTAAAATTTGATACATAATTAATATAGTATATATGTATATATATATTAATATTTATATTTATATATATGTATATATATACATATGTGTATGGATAAGCCCCAAACAATCTTTTGTGAGACTATAAACATATATTTTAGGATTATTACTTAAAACAAAACTAATTTATCGCATGTACAAATCGATAAAAACCATTTAACTTAAGTAGTCGAAACAACAACAAAATATTAACGGATCGCGAAGAGAACCAAATTTGTAATAAACAAAAAAAAAAAAAAAAACAAAAAACAAACAATAATAACAATAACAAAATACATAAGCCAGAACCTACGCACCGCACAATGAGCATATTACCTTAAAATGGGATTGTCACCATTGCATCCATTTGGTGGCTTGGTTAAGCTGTCATTTGGATGCCATCGTAGATACCCTTCCTAATCAAATTTAATGGGAATTTAGCCAATTTAATAGAATCGTAGCGAAACAAAACAAAAACAAATGGGAAACTAAAAGAATTTTTGGCAATTTAGATACAAATTAAATCCTAATCATAAGTTTAAAACAAATATTAACTAAGATAATCTATCTATCACAACTTCCCGGTCACCCCCACCAACCCCCTTTTCCACACAATCATTTCTGTTCGTTTTTTTTTTTTAATGAAAATACCCGGTGCTCTTGTCGCATAGATTAACAAAATCGCCTAATTAAAGTTTCTTTCAATTATTCAAAACTGTTTTTATTATATATTTATATATTCGTAATTGTACATATATATGTATGTTGTGTGTGTGTGTGGGTTTATTCTGAGTGTTATCTTTTGGTAGCGATTATAGATATGGGGTTGCCATGGACTATTAAACTTAAATGCTAAATCGCAAACGCAAAAACCGTCTAAATGATATCAATTTAATTTACAATTGCAACAGCTTAACGATTTCAATTTGATTATATAGCCACTTGATATAAGCTATATAATGTGAAAGCCTTTAGATTGCTTATTACATGATCTCTAAGCTAGAATCACTGTTCTTAGTGACCACCTCGGTTTCCGATGATCCCGATCCGGATCCGGCATCGTCAGCCTTTTCATTATCATCCGATTGACTGTTGTTACTATGGCGATGATGATGCGGTGAGCTGGCCAATTGCCACGCAGGGATGGTGGGCAACGTCATGGACGCCACTGGCGAGGCGAATTGTTTCCGATTTAATAGCAATCCCTTAATCGCATCTAGATCGCTGCGAAAGTTACTGAATTCACGATTCATTTGTTGTGAATGTTCCTTCTGCTGAAACGTAATCATGTCCTTGACCAATGTTATCTCCTTATTGAGTGTTTCACTGCTGGTATCCACCTTCTTATCAATATCTTCCAAGGCCTTCTCAATAGGCTTTTTCTTCGGCTTGCCAAACAGAAACGGTGCAATGTATTTCTGGGTGCAAATGGGAGCAAAGGTGAGTTTAAATTAAACAATTAGGGAATGCACAATTCTAACCCGCCAGAACAAGTAGATGCCATAGACGAGGCCGCTAAAAAGTGCGGTCGTGTGAAGTATCTCTCGCAGCCTGCCCAAGGCCGTTTGTTGCGGCAACACCGCCAGCTGTGACCCAATGTTTATAACGGTATTTGGATTGTTCGGATCTTGGCTAAAGACACCGGCTCTCTCACATGCTAATTGTATTTCATGAGCTGTTAGACCTTTGGACCGCAGAAACTGCTGCTTTTGGATGAGCGTCGTGTGTCGAACTTTGGTATTTTGTAGAAAGCTTACAGCAGTGGTTATCTTTTGTATAAAGATTATAGATTAGACAAAGTCTGAAGGGTCTGCTGTGAGGTGCGTTGCGGCCAGTCAACTTACAAGCGATTCACGCGGCTCCAATGACTCCCCATCGTTTGGATTCGGATTGTAATCCTGTACAGTAGCACTTGTTGTTGTCAATATTGTTGTATCGCCAGTGTCCGTGTTGTTGTTGGACATTTTTATGTTGACGCTTACTTCAATTTTGTTCTAATTAATAAAATCCAAGTGCAATATAGAACGGAATGGCCAGGGAAGTGGGACTGAAAATAAAATGGAATGATAATAATATATCGAAAGAAATTACCATGTTTTACATCGACATATCGATATGTCTATGTCAGTATATCGACAGCGAGAAATGTACAGACTAGCGTTCAGGAATATTATAATATGGTAATTTTTGTTTATAGTGTTAGCGTATTCCCGGTTGCCACAATCGAATAATGGAGTATCAATTTAATTATTGCTCGTCCATTAAATTCAACCTGCATAATTTTCACAATAATTATTCAAATATGTACCAACTGCGTAAACACAGTCTTTTATTATCATAAAACAAGGTACAATGTTGAATAAAGTAGTCCAATGCACCAGCAAACGAAAAATGTACCAGTATAGGTACAAATGTACCTTTATACTTATAATGTTCATCTCTAGTTATTAAGTGTTGCACAACACCAGCATCGTACTACATTAATCGATTATCCAATATCGATACATGTATTTTTGTTTTCGTGTTATTGTTGTATATGAGCTAGTGAAAATTGCTAAGAAATTGCAAAATAATTAGGTAAAAACTAATTTACAAAGCTGCAAGATGCTTTCGCTGCTGCAGGAGAAGCGCCCGCTTAAACGCACACGTCTCGGTCCACCGGATATCTATCCACAAGACGCTAAGCAGCGCGAGGATGAATTGACGCCCACAAATGTGAAACATGGCTTTACAACGACGTCAACGCTTTCCGATGAGTTTGGAACGGCGCATACATCAAATGTTAATGCCAGCAAGGTGAGCGCGTTCTTTAGCGGCGTGCTGGCCAAAAAAGAGGAACTGATGACGCTGCAAGATACTGTGCGCAAGAAGCAGCAAATCAATTGCAAAGACAACTTTTGGCCGGTATCGCCGCGTCGCAAGTGCACAGTAGACGCTTGGTTCAAGGACTTAGCCGGCAATAAACCGCTGCTAAGTCTGGCTAAACGTGCGCCCTCCTTTAACAAGAAGGAGGAGATATTTATAACATTATGCGAGAATCAGGTCAACATGCAGCGGGCCACATGGTTCATCAAACTGAGTGCCGCCTATACACTTAGCTTTTCCGAGTCCAAGAATAAGAAACGCAGCATTTACGATCCAGCCGCTGAATGGACGGGTAACATGATCAAGTTCATGAAGGAACTGCTGCCCAAGCTCCAGGAATACTATCAGCAGTGTAAGTATAATTAATGCCCGGAAGAAATCTCAACTCTTCATCAACTGTCTCTAATTTAACAGCGCACGATAAGAATGGAGTGCAGGCTAATGGCAGTAGCAACTCAGCCAACCCCAGCAGCACCATTAGCAACAGTAATGGCAACGCCAACATCAGCAACAACAGCAGCAACACCAATAATACTGCAGGCAGTGCCACGCCAAATCTTATACCAGTGCCTAGCATGGCCAGTCCACTGCCTCCAATTCATAGCCCGGCTAATGGGCAGCCGGGTGCAGTTGTCACCGGTGCAGGTGGTGCCGTTGCGCCTGGTGCTGCTGCACCGCCGGGCACAGCGCTGGCGACGTTGGGCGGTTCTGCAGCTGGGAATACGGCAGTAGCAAATGCTGGTGCCGTGCCGCCAGGATCAAGTATCTCAGGGATTGGCAGCCAGTTCGAAGATAGCCGCAATGCATTAAAGTACTGGAAGTATTGTCATCAGTTGAGCAAATACATGTATGAGGAATCATTGCTGGATCGTCAGGAGTTTCTCAATTGGATACTCGATTTGCTGGACAAGATGCGCACACAAACCAGTTTCGATGAGCCACTGAAAAAGCTGGTGCTGAGCTTTGCTCTGCAGTACATGCACGACTTTGTGCAGTCGGAGAGATTGTGCCGCAAAATGGCCAATCTGGTGGCCAAGAAGCTGGCACAGCTACTGAATGCGGCAGTGGACCAACAGCAGCAGCAACAGGCTCTTATCAAGACACAGGTGATGGATATGGATGCGCCAGAGGATCAATTGCTGCAGCCACAACAGCCAACGGTGGATCCGTACGAGCAGGCACTGCAAGATTACATGAACTGTCCGCATCATCGGGACATTGTGCTTTATCTGAGCACCATATTGCAGGTGATTACCATAGAGTGTCCCACGGCATTGGTCTGGAGCGGCATTGCTGCACATCGTGCGCCTTCCTCGTTGGTGGGCAGCCCACTCGATCATCTGCCCTTGGCACCCTCTGTGCTGCCGATGCCCACACGCTGCCCACGCACCAATCAGGAGTTGCGTCGTCAGCTGCGTGCCGCCGAAGCGGATATTGTGTTGAGGACACAGCATGCGGAGCAGCGTTGGTTTGCCTCCAAGTGGCTGAGTGCGGGCAAGAATCATTATACAAATGTGCTGGCCACATTGGATCATTTGGACACCCATTGCTTTGATCGCATGGATCTGTGCAACTCCATGGACACGCTCTATGTGCACATCTTTCCGCCCCAAGCAACGCAACAGCTGCGACGCCCCGAGGATGATCAACAGCAGCAGCAACAACAGCGTGCGGTTTATGAGCCCAAACAGGATGCGGATACCGTGAGAATATTGTGTGAATGGGCTGTGTCTAGCCAGCGTTGGGGTGAGCATCGGGCCATGGTGGTGGCCATATTGCTGGACAAGCGACAGATTGATGTGACAAGCACGCCAGCGGATATGTGTGGCGATAAGGAGGACAAGGATTCACTTGCCTCGGGCGCTGGTCTCATCGATGGTCTGCCCGTGTTTCAGCATGTTCTGATGCACTTTCTCGACCACGAGGCACCTGTGCTGGACGAGCACAACAGCAGCGCTCAACAGCGCACCGAATTCACCAATCTTGTGCAGCTTTTCAGCGCTCTCATACGCCACGATGTCTTCTCCCACAATGCCTACATGCACACGTTGATCTCACGCGGAGACTTGCTGCTTGAATCCACGTTGGTACACAAGACAGCAACAAAGAGTTCACCACCTCCACCGGCACCGCCTCCACCCAGCAGCAGCGCGACGACAACGCATGGATTTGATGATGATGGCTTTGGATCGGGCATTGGCATTGACTTCAAGCACAATGAGTTCGACGACTCCAATGTGGACGATGATCTGGATAAGCTGGTGCAGAACATCAAGGAGAAAGGGCAACAGCACGAGGCGCCCGACAGTCCCAAGATTGGACCACCAGGCGATGCTGACGGAGGCGTTGATACGCCCGGAACTGGCGTCAGCATATCCAGGCATTATGTGTACACAAAACACTTCCCAATACCGCAAGATGATCCCAGCATGTCGACCTATAGCAGCGAGAGCAATCAACGCTATATACTGCTCTTTGGCGTGGGCAAGGAACGTGATGAGAAGAAGCATGCTGTGAAGAAGATGTCCAAGGAGATTGGCAAGCTCTTCACAAAGAAGTTCAGCATTGATGTGGCCGAGGGCGGCAAGGTGAAGAAGCATTCCCGCAACGAGTTCAACTTTGAGGCGACCACCGCCAAATGCCAACACATGGCATACTTTGATCAGCATGTGGTCACTGCCCAATGTGCCGCCAATGTGCTGGAGCAGCTCAATGGCTTTGCGCTGGGCAACAACAATTATTTGCCCGTGCAGGAGCATGTGGCATTTCTTTTCGATCTTATGGAGCTCGCTCTCAACATTTATAGCCTGTTAGAACTGTGCGATCATTTGCTGAAGGAGCTGCCCGAGGTGGAGCATCAGTTGCAGCAGAAGAAGTCAAACATGGTGAGAGGATATACCACCTCGTTGGCTCTCTACATTGTGAGCATCTTGAGACGCTATCACAGCTGTCTGTTGTTATCGCCGGAGCAGACGGTGTCGGTCTTTGAGGGACTTTGTCGCACCATACGTCATGTGAGCAATCTCAACGAATGCAGCTCGGCGGAGCGCTGCATTCTGGCGTACCTCAGTGATCTGCATGAATCATGTGTGCTGCTCCAGGGCAAGGAACAATCGGCTGAATATTATCAACAGTTGAATTGCATCAAGCGATTCAAGGATATCTTCAATACAACCGAACAGCTCAGGTGAGCCATTTGAGTCAATGACCATGACAATGTAGTTGTTTCATACCTCTTCCTTGCTTGCAGCCTGCCACCACAAGGTTACAATCCACAGCTGTTGCAGGAGCTGTTTGTGGCGCCACGGCGTGGTGGCAAATTGGAGCCACACTGGCTGCGTCAATTGCATGAATCCTCAGCGAATGTTTATAGCTTTGTGTCCAACGCTGTGATTGCCGTCTGCCGGGAGACGGATAACGAGCGGCTGAACGATGTGGCTCTGGCCTGTGCAGAGTTAACGGCCAGTTGTAATGTTCTGTCGGAGGAATGGATTGCCGCCTTGCAGAGCTTATGCAGTGGCAGCAAGAGTCCACGGTATCCGCATCTTTGTGGCCAGGTGGACATTGGCCAGGGCAAAACGCACAATGCACTGGCCGTCTTTGTGTGCATCCTTGTGGCACGACATTGTTTCTCTCTCGCGGATTTCGTCAGTAAATTTGCATTGCCAACGTTGGCGCGTTCGGTCAGCGGCGCCGGTGGAGGAGAGTTGAGTGTGGACGCCGAGGCGGGTGCCCGTCTCACCTGCCATTTGGTATTGAAGTTGTTCAAGACCCTGGAGATCCCACAGCCAGGCATGTACTCAGTTAGCACATCGCCCAATCCCCTGCATGCCGTGGGCAGCGACTTTAGCATACGGCTGAGCTGTGATCGTCATCTGCTGGTGGGTGCCCACAAAACCATACCCATTGCAGCTGTGCTGGCCGTGCTCAAGGCTATACTCATTGTTGTGGACAATGCGGCACTGAAGACGCCGTTGGCCTCTAGTGGTTTGGGTTCCTCCAGCAGTGGCAGCGCGTTTGGCAGTGGCAAGCGTAGTGGATTCAATACGCCTGTGCATCCAGGCAGCACGCCCAAAAGCAACGAACAACGTCCGGCCGACCTCAGCCAGATCCTGGGCACAAGTGATTTACAACTTGGCAGCCTGGGCAGCGAACAGGAGTCACTGCAGCAGACAACGGGCAACAGCTTGGCGAACAATGAGCAAATCTCACTGCTGGAGTTCGCTCAGGCTGTGCTTAAACAGATCTGCGCCCAGGAGCATGTCCTCGAGCGTTGTCTGAAGAACGCGGAGCAGCTTTGTGACATGATTATTGATGAGATGCTGACGGCCAAACAGGCGCAACGTGTGCTCCATATGATCTGCTATCCGGAGGCAGAATTCAATATCATTTCGGAGTTGGATCAACGCTCAATGATTGTGCGCATTCTGGATCATTTGGATCAGTGGACGTTGCGCATTTCTTGGCTGGATTTGCAGCTCATGTATCGACAGTCGCTTAGCACAAATACGGAGCTTAATGTATGGCTCGATACGGTTGCCCGGGCGGCTATCGATGTGTTTCACATGGAGGAGGTGACGCTACCAGGTGCATTGAAGGCCACACACAAACCCAAACCCTCCACGTGGCTGGTGGCGCCACTAATTGCCAAGCTAACGCCTGCAGTCCAGGGTCGCATTTTACGTGTGGCTGGACAAGTGCTCGAGAGCATGAACTACTTCTCCAAGGTGTCCAAGTCCGATTGCAACAGCTCCGGCAGCGGCGATGAGCGGGAGAAGAGCAACAGTTGCCACAGCAGCAACAGCTATGGTGGCAACGGCAGCCTTACAGCACGCAACAAGAAGATGCCACTCAACTATCAACCGTTTCTGGGTCTCATACTCACCTGCCTGAAGGGCCAAGATGAGTACAAGGAGAACCTGCTTGTCTCCCTCTACTCACAGCTCTCCCAGTGCTTACAATCGTTTGCGGAGGTGAGTCCTAAGATTATTGATAATTAAAGACTTTCTAACAAATTGAATTCCAATTTAAAGCTGGACACGATTGGCGGCATTGATGAACCGCAGGCACGTGAAGAAATCTTGGATGCACTGCAGCTGCGCTTTTCGCTGGTCGGTGGCATGTTTGATGCCATCCAAAAGAACAGCACACCCACCACAGATTGGGCCATATTGCTTGCGCAACTGGTGTGCCAGGGTGTCGTGGATCTCAGTTGCAATCGTGAGCTGTTTACAACTGTCGTGGATATGCTGGCCACGTTGGTGCATTCGACGCTGGTCTCCGACAGCCAATCGGAGCGGGATGATAAGAAACTCTATCTCAATCTGATGAAGAAACTCAAGAAGGAAATTGGCGAGAAGAACAATGCATCGATACGTGTCATACGACAGTTGTTGCCACTGTACAAGCAGCCCACAGAGGTGCGTAATCCTCGATAGCAACAGTTGAACTCGACGACTAATGAATGCCTTATTCCATTTTTGAAGGTAATTGCCTGTGAGCATGCGGGCATGGACACCAAGGGCAACAAGATTTGTGACATGGACAAGAAGCAACTGCGGATTTCGGATAAGCAACGCATCAGTGTCTGGGACATACTCGAGGGTCACAAGAATCCAGCGCCATTGTCTTGGGTGTGGTTCGGTGCCGTCAAACTGGAACGCAAACCACTCACCTATGAGGAAGCGCATCGTAATCTCAAATATCACACTCACAGTCTGGTCAAGCCAAGCAGCTATTACTATGAACCGTTGCCACTGCCACCTGAGGATATTGAGCCGGTGCCGGAGAAGATATGTATAGTAAGTGAATGCAGTTGGTCTGCTACTGTTCAGCTTCTTAAATGTTATACTTTGCAGAAGGATGAAATGATGAAGGCCGACACGCCGTCCTCAGTGGATCAATCGCCTAGCGCTGTGGTTGGCACGGGACGTGGACGTGGCAAGGGCACCACGACACGTAAACGTAAGCCGAAGAACCCAAAGACGCCGCCCGTGGTCAATACGCAACAGCAGCAGCCACAGCTGGCGCCGCAGCCTCAACAACCTCCCAATGCACAGCAGCAACAGCAAATGCAACAGCAGCAACACATGCAACAGCAAATGCAACCCAATCAAATGGGGCAGATGCCCATGAATATGCAGGTAAGAGATGTGGAAATGCAGCTCATTTGGCACTTGAATTGATCTACAATTCTCTTGCAGATGAATATGCAACAATTTGGATCGAATGCAATGATGCAACAGCAGAATGCATTGATGCAGCAGCAGCAGCAACAACAGCAGCAGCAGATGCAACAAATGGCGCCCAATCAAATGCAACAGCAGCTTAATGTGGGCGGCAATGGGCAACCGAATCCACAGATGAACTTCATGCAGGGCCCTGGACCAGGTGGACCACAAGGTATGCCGGGACAACAGCAGCCGCAACAGCAATGGCATAATGCACCACAGCAGCAACAGCAGCCACAGCAGCACCACAATCAGTATCAATATCAACAGAATATGCAGAGTAAGTATTCCCACTCAACTCATGGGAATCGAAGCACTTAACAATCTTGATTTCGTTTCTAGTGAATCGCATTGAAAGGCCTCCGTTGGCGACGAATTCAAAGCAAGCCTTGTCTCAGATGTTGCGCCAGCGACAGCCTGGTTCATTCCAACAGCAGCAGCAACAACAGCCACCCGGTGGCTTTAATCCCATGCAGCAGCAACCACAACAGCAACAGGTGCCGCAGCAACAGCAAATGAATGCCCAGCAAATGCGGCAGCAGCAACAAATGAATGCACAACAGAATCCTCAGGCAGCAGCTGCGTTTAGTGCGATGCAACAACAGCCGAATGTGCAGCAACAGCAGCAGCAGCAAATGAATCCCAATCAGCAGTTGCAACAACAGCAGCAGCAGCAACAACAGCAGCAGCAACAGCAATTCATGCGCGGCAACATGCGTGCCATGGCGCCCAATCAAATGGGTGGCATGAATATGGTGGGACAGGGCATGCCACAGAATCCCATGATGCAGCAGCAGCAGATGGGTCAAGGTATGGTGGGCATGGTCAATCCCAATGCCAATCCCATGATGCAAGGTGCCAGCGCGGGCGGCAATGGCGGAGTTGGTGTTGGTGTTGGCGTCGGAGTTGGCGTTGGTGTTGGCGCTGGTGGCAATAATCCCAGCATGGGCATGGGTGGCATGCCACAGCAGGGCATGATCCAGCAGCAGCAACAGTTTCAAAACTTTCAAAATCAGTATCAGCAGCAGCAACAGCAGCCGGGTATGCAGCAACAGAGCGGCGCCGCTGGAGGAGTTGGTGTTGGCGTGGGCATGGCACCAAATCAACAGCAACAACAGCAGGCTGGACTCATGGGCAATTTCCATCCTCAAATGCAGCAGGCACAACGCAATAATCCAGACTTTATGGCTGCAGCGGTCGCTGTGCAACAACAGCAACAACAACAGCAGCAGCAACAACAGCGTGGTGTGCCTGGCGGCATGATGGCCAACAATCGCGGCCAATATATGAACCAAGCGCCCAATGTAACCATGACGAATATGATGGGACCCGGGCCGGGTGGCGTGGGCGTGGGCGTAGGCGTTGGTCAGGTGCCGCCCTATGCACGCCAGCAACCAACGGGTGGCGGCAAACCAGGCGTACTTCCGACTCAACAGCAATTCCAGCAACAGCAACAGCTGCGGCAACAGCAAATGATGCAGATGCAGGGCATGGGAGGTGGTGGCATGGGTGGTGGCCCACAGGCAGGCGGTGGTGCGGGAGCTGGCGGCGGCGGCGGCATGGTTCAGCAACAGCAGACGATGAATCAACAGCAGACGCCGAACCTTGTGGCACAGCTGCAGCGACAAATGCCCAATCAGCCGAATATGATGGGACAGCAACAGCAGTATCAGCACCAGCCGCCACCATATTAGATAATATATATATAGTTATAGTACTTAAGGCTTGTACGAATATTTATCAATGCTAATTGCAATAAATGGTAATTTTATTTTCAAATTTCCCTCAATTGATTCGCGTCAGGACTGCCAACTTACCTCTGGCAGCGATAACATTGCAATCGATAACCAAAAACCTGCGATATCTGCAATCAGCTGTTCGCCAATTCATGTGTAGCCTTTTGCATGTGTGTGTACTGTGTGGGCAAGATAAATCACAATTTTATAGCAGCTTTAAGTTTTGTTTTAATTAGTTCTAAGTTCAAAGTTAATTCGTGCAATATAAACAGTTCCTACATATTGAACTACACATGGCCATCAATTGGCAACGCATACATTCGCAATTCAACAACGCCAAGCATTTCATTCAATTTTACGTTTAGTAGTATTTCAACCAACTAAAAATAGGAGTAGAGAATAAAACCAATCGACTTTGCGTATTAACACACTGACAATATCAGTATTGTTTGCATTAGCTTAGTAGGTGGACGTATTTGTGTTAACCCCCCAGCGCGAGTCATGAATGAAGCACCTGAACACAGCAAAAAGCGTCAAAAGACGGTGAGTATTTGCTGCCATGTACATAGAAATTGTATCTACTTAATGGAAACAAACCTCTTGCGCCACATCTGCCCGCAGTATTTGTACAAATGTGTCAAGGAAATTGGTGATGCGGTCACGGAACCCCACTGTTAAGTGTGTAACGTGTGTACAGGTTATTTAGGCAGCTGTTAGAATTTTCAACACAAATTCTAGTTACACTTTTTATTCATAAACAATAGTTTGGTCATTGCTTTTCCGGAACAGTGTCTAAATTGTTGTTAATACGAGTGAAAGCGAATCCAAGTAAGACACATTTCTGGCCATATTTCGCTTGTCTGGGTCACTTTACATATAGTTTTTAGTATCGCAATCTTATCTTCAATTAGCACAATGTCTCACACTGACCCACAATAGACTTGTAGTATATTTCCCAGACACGGGTCTATAATATTAATGTGGCCCACATAGATAAGAAACTGAAATAAAACTACACAAATGAAAAACAACTTTAAATTTGCTAATCAAGCAAATTGTAGTTGATTTTTAAATAAAAAATTGTAAAGTAATTTGTTGAGCTGGCTAAATAATATATACGTTTTGATGGCTGTAAGCAAATTTGGTAAGGGACAACATAGGCAGATTCCTATAAATGCAATTAAAACTGATGTAATTTTCATTTTAAATAAGAAATCTTTCAGTAACAATAATAATTAAATCAAATTATTGCATTGTCTATATAATATATTATTGCTTTATCTATATAGTACATTATTGCAATATTTATATAATATATTATTGCATATAATTTGCACAATAATCTTTCTAATGAAATTTTCAAGATTAGTTCCAAGGCTGCCTCTGTCTGAAGTCCCATATTTAAGTTTATTGCTCCGTTCATTTTCCATAGATTAGACAAATGTTATGGCTTATCTTATGCAATGTGCAATCAACAGGTTTTTATGTACATACAACATACTCAGTTGAAACTAGTGGAAATTGAAAAGAAAGTCAAACTATGTTTTGGGCCATGCTAACGAATTGTAAACAAGTTGAAATACTCGTATCTCAGTCACACTTCAACCGCAACTTGAACGATTTGTGGTTGTTGTCTTTGGCTAAAAACTTGGTCAACGGCCATATTCAGACAACACAAGTTGAATGACCACGTTAATAACTACATATGTTGGCCAACAATTATATGGTCGTGGTTGGGATTTCGCGACTAATTGCTTTGCTATCACAAGTACTCATATGTGGGTCGGCATATTCACTTTAACAATCGAATATCATTCACTTTTACACCTCAGCTAACACTTAACATTTGCAATTTACCTAATTCCTTTTATCTGCCAAGAGATTTGCAAATGATATTACTATTTAAACTAAGATTAAATGCATAATAACGCAAAAGTACCGTGCATACCCTGTAGTTTTTGTAACTGAAAGGGTATATTAAATTCAATCAGCTAGTCTTGACTCTTTTCTTATATAATTTAACATCATTTATTTTATGGTTTTGTTTTGAAGTCGTTACATTACAAGTACAAATGACTTTAGTGCATGACATTTCAAATGTTTATCAACATTGAGCTATTACATAAATTTAATGACACTCGTTGCACATTCCACATACTATAAAGTGAACTTGAAGTATTTTTAACTTTTTTGCAACTCATCTATCTCTTTTTAGAGTTTAATGAACATAATTAAATGGAAATCTTTAAGGTTCTTCAGTTTATCTAATTACTGTATGAACAATATATATAAAACTTCAGCTTAAGAGCAGAGTAATAAAGAATAGATACATAAGATTGTTTACGAGAGCTTAAGATTTGATTTATAAAATTAGTTATAAAAAATGAAATTATATATATTATATTATTTTAAGCTTCATAGTTAAATAAATCTCGACATTTTGGTCAGAAAATGAAAGAGTTCCTTTTACACTGCGAACACGTCAACAAGCTGTTAACTTGTCTGCTCCTCCCACTGTGGCATCTGTCCTGCTTTGTGGCCAACATTTCTTGCATTTAACGCACGAATCGGCCAACAAATTTCAGTTGCAGTTCCGAGCTCAGGCGAGAAAGTTCAGCGGTGTTTTATTATTTTGTGGCCACTCGGGTTGGGTCCGGGCAACTCCAAAAACTCTCACTTGTTTAATTATCAAAGTCTCTTATTGTTGTTGACGTTAACATTTCTGTTGTAGTGCTTGTTGTGTTGCGCTTTCTTTTTGTGCGTTATTTGCTTATACTTCTACTTATAGTATACTTTGTGGAAAATGTTTACAAAACGCGCCAATCTCCTCATTCACAATAATAATAATAATAATAACAACAACAACAATAATAATACTAACAACATCAAGTGCTGTTTGTTAAATCATGAAAAATGCAGCGACTTGGTGAGTTTTTCTTAATGTAAACAATTTCAAAGTTCGTGCCGAAATTTACTTTAACAGGTCATGACATTGATCTAGTTCCAAGGAATTCTCTATTTAAGAATTTTGTATACATAATTTAGCTAGGTTTCTGCTTAACTCTTGTTGTACATTAATCAAGGTATAACCATAGCAATCAAATAATTAATTCGACTTATTAGCCTTTTCTGTATTCCCGGTAATAAGAAAGTTATACAAATGCGGGCAACTGCAGAATTGCTTTTCTTTTTTAATATTGTTTTATATTATTATTTTTTTTTTTATTTATTTATATTAAGTTTCTTTTTATTTTATTCACTAATTTAAAATTAAAAAATTTACTACATAAGTGTATCTGCAGGTCATTTATAATTATATATATATATAATATATTAAATATTTTACTTAATTTGTTGCAATCAATTTGAACCGTAAAAATCGGTTTTATGGGGAAAATTTGTCACAGCAAATTTTTATTCACTTCGTCTGCTATTAAATATATTAATTAAAAGTTTATTTTGTTAGTTTTATTATTATACAGTATTTGCTTATGTTAATATTATTAATTAGCCTAAGATTCGTAAACAACTTTGACATTTATCAATTATTTAATTAGCTTAAGATTTTTAAGAAACTTTTACATTTATCAGTAATTTTAATAAATATATGTGCAGCAAATGACGCAAACAATATTAGAATAGTCAATACGCCAGGCTAAACAATAAAATTAATATAAATACAATGCGAAAGATTGACCATACACAAACACACACACACACACGCACTTGCACTCGCTCACTCACACAACGACAGAGATGACAATAAGAAATGCAACTGTGTGTGCAGCTTGAAAGATAGAAAACGATCTGCAAAGCAGATGAAGCGCGGCTCAAGAGTTAAAGTAGAAGCTTTGGCTCTGTCTGCCTCTCTCAATGCCTCTCAGACTTACGCTCTCTCTCTTAGTTTTGCTCGTTTTACCTCTTTTGGCTGAGGCCGCATATAATACGGTAAATATTATTGAAACTTTCAGTTCGCTTTCAACTCTCGTTGCGTGCGTCAATATAACGAGGGAATCGCCATCGCTTCGCATTTCTCTTTGCTGCTTTTTTTCCTTCCAATATTTATCTATTTGCAAAACGTGCCAAATAGCAGTCTATTTAAGTGCAAAATAAATAAATAATATATTCATCTAGTATAAGGCCAATAACAATACCACAAGCAGAATGCCGAATCCACCAATTGGCCTTTATCCCCACATCAAGAGAAGGGTACGACTACTATAACATATGCTTACAATGCTGTCAACCTTATTTAAGTTGTGCAAAAAGACTCTGCAATCAAAAGAACAATCTAAACAGAATGACGTTAAGTGTTCCTTGACCCACATTTGTTCAATAGAACAACTTTAGAATTATTTTCAACCGAAACTCGACTAAATTTTTGCCCTGTAAAATGGTTTGCTAAAAGTTTTTGTTGAAAAGATTAAAGATGAATTAAATTCTATATTTAAATATGGTAAAAACATTTGGGAATACTAATCCAATTTCCCAAAAATATTAAAGATACAATAATATTTAATTGCCTTGCCATCCCCGCCATGACTTCATCCTCTAGTCTACCATGACCCTATCTCTTTATGGCCCTATTCAATACTTGTATATACGTCAATTAGATATCATTATCTCAAATTCCCTCGGGGTAACGCCATTTGCGATCTTTCACACACGAGTTGGCGTCGTCATGCCGTCTAAAAGGGTCAACAAACTGTGCAGATTCAGCAAAATTGAATGGCACTAACGTTGATGAAATCGCTTTAGGGTCAAAAGCGCGGCCAAAACGCGCGTAAGCCAACCCGTAAGCACTTCTTGGCATCTTGGCATGAATATTAATTTATGTTAATATCCAAAAAAAGCGAACTGCCGCTAAAAGAATCTTGTTTGATCATTTATTATTTTGTGTTTTTATTTTGCAGTGCCTTCAAGTGGCCACCAATGTGACCGAACAGAAGCATCATGTTACCCGGGAGACGCGTGGTAGGAATCTGGGTCTCTGTCGGGGCTTTCGAGGTTGCACCGTCTGGCTAACGGGTGAGTACGCTCCACAAATCTTTGCTGAGTAACGAGAGAATAATGAGCTTATAAGAAAGTAACTTAATAATTTAGATAGTTGGGATCAGAACAGATAGTTGAGAAATTGAAAACTTATACGTTGAATTCCAACTTCAACGAGTTGAATCTCTGTTGTTATCCAAGCTAAAGAAAATCTATTTATTTAGTTATACTTAACTAAGCAAAGACTGGTTGCTGTTGCGTAAGACAATGTTGATTGATTGTTTATCAAACATAATTTGAGACATAGCTGGTAATGTTAAAAGAAAGAGCTGTAACATTTAGAAGAAGCTTCCATTAATAAGAACTAAAAACAATTTCTGATTGACTTTAACAAATTGGAATATTTAATAGATTTTAAACTATCTCTGCTGCTATCTCTGCTCCCTTGAACAATTTGGCATATAGAAAACCCTTGTTGTTTGTTTGGAGAGTAGCCAAATATTAAATATGAATAGAAATATAATCTATTTCGAACTAATGTATAGTTTTATGAAATTTTCTAAAGATAGTTGCAAATCCTAGCTGAAGAATCTCCAATCTGTTCCCTAATTATCTTTATAATGTTAAGAGCCCTTTTTATTGAACAAAAATCAAGAAATATTATTAGTTTAACACACAGAAGTTTGGGAACCCAAGAATCCATTAATCTCTCTTATTAGACAGAAAGAGTTATTTGGAAGTAATTTGGAAGATAGTTTATGAAGATACTTTGAGATACAGTGGGAAAGTGTAGATCCAACGATGCTTCAATCTCAGATACAATACTAGCTGAAATGATCAACACTTCAACGGTGGATAAAGTTATAAAATCTAATTAATTTAATTTAATAAATGGAGTATTTTTTAACTAGTCAAATCACAAAGGATACTTACAACCAGTCGAAAAGGCTACAGTCGACCGCATTCGACAGTATAATACCCTGTACAGGCTTCTATATTAAGAATATTTTGATAATAGGTACTTTGATTAAAATAAAAGTAAGAACATAACAGGTGTTTAAAGAATACCCTTTTGAAACTCTCATTTTGCATATGAATTCTTTGCTTGCTTATAGCAGCTAACTTTCACATATTTATACATATTCAATCAAAAGCTAAGTGTTACGACACTTAATTTACTTAAGCTTGTGTCGCAGTAGTTCGCTATCTCGCTCGCACAAATATGCACACATGGTAAGCAGACGCATGTGTCACAGTCGTTCGCTGTCTCGCTCGCACACATGTGCTGTCTGCTGCTCTACGATTCCGTGGAAAAATAACTTTTATTGCTGATTATCTGTCTTATTTACAACCCATTACATTCTTAACCCACCTGTTAAGTTAGAAATGTCTACGTTGAAAAATGTGGCTATTATTCGTTTTTTTCAAATTGCGGGGGGAAGGGGGGGAGGTATCTAAAATTTAAAATAAACTTGATCTGCGTATGGTATACAGGAACCTTGATGCCAAATTTGGTGTCTCTAGCTTTTATAGTTGCTGAGATCGACGCGTTCATACAGACGGACAGACGGACGGACGGAGAGACGGACGGACAGACAGACGGACATGGCTCAATCGACTCGGCTGTTGATGCTGATCAAGAATATATATACTTTATAGGGTCGGAGATGTCTCCTTCTGCCTGTTACAAAAATTTTTTTCACAAAGTTAATATATCCCTGTACAGGGTATAATAAATTAGTTAATTAATAAATAATTAAGCTGTTCCTTTTTATTTCAAATTATGATTATTCTCCCATTCACAGGCCTCAGTGGCGCTGGCAAAACGTCGATTGCCTTTGAGCTGGAGGCATATTTGGTCTCTAGAGGAATACCTGCATATGGCCTGGATGGGGATAACATACGCACGGGTTTGAACAAGAATCTTGGCTTTACGCCGGCTGATCGCGAGGAGAATATTCGTCGGGTGGGTGAGGTGGCCAAATTGTTTGCGGACAGCGGCGTCGTGTCTATCTGTAGCTTTGTGTCTCCATTTGCGGATGATCGGGAGATGGCGCGCAAGATACACAAGGATGCTGGGCTGAAGTTCTACGAGATCTTTGTGGACACGCCGTTGGATGTGTGCGAAACGCGGGACGTGAAGGGGCTGTACAAGAAGGCGCGCGAGGGCGTCATCAAGGGATTCACGGGCATTACGCAGGAGTACGAGCGTCCGCAGCATCCAGAGCTGGTGGTTAGCACGGATGGTTATACGGTGCGCGAGTCGACGCAGTTGCTGGTGACGCTGCTGGAGCAGGAGGGCATCATACCACGTTCCCTGCGCGATGTAGATCAACTACCGGAGCTGTATCCCAGTGAGGCCAGCGAAACGGAGGCACTGCGTCACGAGGCTGAATCATTGCCAGTGTTGTCTATCAGCACCGTGGAGCTGCAGTGGGTGCAGGTGCTCTCCGAGGGCTGGGCATATCCACTGCGAGGATTCATGCGAGAGGACGAGTATCTGCAGACGCTGCATTTCAATACGTTGCAAAGCGGCCTAGACGTCTCCTATCGCGAGAATCACTCCGTGCCCATTGTGCTGAGTGCCACTACGGAGGACAAAGAGCGACTCGAGGATGCTTCCGCCCTGACGCTGCAATATGAGGGCCAAGCGGTGGCCATACTGCGTCGCCCTGAGTTCTACTATCAGCGCAAGGAGGAACGCCTCTCGCGTCAATTTGGCACCAGCAATCCAAGTCATCCATACAGCAAGCAGGTGTACGAGTCCGGCGATTATCTGGTTGGCGGTGAACTGGCGGTCATTGAGCGGATTCGCTGGCGGGATGGCCTGGATCAGTATCGCCTGACGCCCAATGAACTGCGCTGCCGGTTCAAGGAACTCAATGCGGATGCCATCTTTGCCTTTCAGCTGCGCAATCCCATTCACAATGGGCATGCTCTGCTCATGCAGGACACAAAGAGGCAGCTATTGGAGCGTGGATTCAAGCAGCCAGTGCTGCTGTTGCATCCACTTGGCGGCTGGACCAAGGATGATGATGTGCCGCTGCAGGTGCGCATGGCCCAACATCAGGCTGTACTCGACGCCGGCGTTCTGCGACGTGAGGACACTGTTCTGGCCATCTTCCCGTCGCCCATGATGTATGCCGGTCCCACGGAGGTGCAATGGCATGCCAAGGCACGCATGAATGCGGGTGCCAACTTTTATATTGTGGGTCGCGATCCCGCTGGCATGCCACATCCAGATAAGCAGGCTTATCCCGATGGCAATCTATACGATGCCACGCACGGCGCACGTGTGCTGAAAATGGCCCAGGGATTGGACAGCATGGAGGTGGGTTACTGCCGCAAAGAGATCCAGTAACTGTTGAGTTAACATCTTCTATTCCTCATTGCAGATTCTGCCATTCCGTGTGGCCGCGTATGATAAGACTGCCAGCCGCATGGCCTTCTTTGAGCCGCAGCGCAAGGAAGACTTCGAATTCATATCGGGCACCAAAATGCGTACCTTGGCCAAAACTGGAGCCAGTCCACCCGATGGCTTTATGGAGCCACATGCGTGGAAGATACTCGCCACATATTATCAGAATCTGCCGCAGGCGTAACCCACAGCAGCTGGCTGAGAATGTGCAATTTGTGCAACCATGCAACCACTTCGGATGTGATGAAGGACAACCCAGCACAAGGAATAGTGCAATTCGCTTAGCTTTTATACATATTCCCCTCAACACAGATCTATCTTATTTGTTTTTAAAACTTAAACACTTTATATTATTATTGTATATCGTCCAATTGATGTTTACGAGACGCATTTCCCGTATCCTGTTCTCGAGTCAACTTGTTTGTATCTGTAACTGTGTGTGTATGTGCGTGTGTTTCTCTTGAGTGCCTGTGTGTGTTTATTGAATGTTGTGCTTCCTTTTCTAATTGTTCATATCCTATTATTAATTGTATTTACATTTAAGTTATCCAATTCTCTGTTTATCTTAAGAAACAAACAATTTGTCGTTTAATGCAATGCAATTTTTTTCTATTTAAGCATTTACTTAACTACAAATTGAATAATATTTTCACTAAGATAAACGAATTAACGACTTTTTATTTCAATTGACATTGAATTGATAATAAAATGTTGAGAGATGTTGGAAATCAATGAACCTGGCCCAATCGCTTATTTAGTCTATTTCCAATCCTTTCCTTCTACTCATCTTAAAATATGATTAGAAATTGTTAATAAATCACAGAAGTTATCCAAGATGAAGAACACATAAGAACAAGAACAATTAACTCAAAAGGTAAGTACTATATAAGTTAATGTAATTAAAATTAAGTAATTGCTTTTGATTCAACTTAATGGAAGTGAGTAAATAATAAATGCTTTCTTGCACTTGATTTATTATATAAAATTGTATACGTTTAATAATTAATATTACAAGTACATACATATATAATTAATTAATTAATTAATATCAAATATGCCTTTAGATTTAGTTATCAATTAATTTCACAATATGTATTTTACTGCTCTGCATTTGTTGTTGATTTTCTTGTTACTCGTATTCTCATTTGCTAAACACGCAATTATATTATTATTATTATTCATAATATTCATGTATTTTCATTAGATCATAACGATTCATTTATTGACAATGCCCTGTGTGGTATGTAAACATGTAAGTATGTATGTATATATGGAGAAGCACCTGCAACTATGAGACATATTTCGTTATCTAAATGGACTGAAGTATGACTATTGTGCGTCTATGCGTCTAAATTGCGTTTCAAAATTAATTAATTAAAGGACTTTGCATGGTTTGTATACGAAATGAATTGAATTAATGTTAAATACTTTTAACAGAATGCGAATGAAATTACATATGTATTACATGCATATAAATATAAATATATATAAAATATATACATATATTTATTTTCTAATTTATTGTTATGTCATTGTTTTACAAAATGTGAACAACCATGGCTGCAAAGTTCGTGCTACAGAATTGTTTTTTTTTTTTTTATAAATTATACATAATGAAAATGAAAAACAAAAAAAACTTCCAAGCGGAAGTGTAGGAGAGGTCAGAGCAGGGCGATAGGCGGGCGGGCGGGCTGGTTAAGTTTCACAATAGTCGTGTCAGTTAATGTGTTTAGACTTTAAATGAATATTGTATGTATAAGTATTGCGTATGCATATTTCGTACACCTTGTGGTCATGTCACGTTTGCAAATACACATCTATTAGCTGAACTATTATTAATATTATTATTATTAATATAGTTATTATTATTTCATTATCTCTCATATTCAGGGGAGTTTGCTCGGCTTTGTTGTTGGAACTTAACAGGAGTTAAGAAAACTACTACCACATACATTATCGTAATTATTATTACCACCATGCCGCATCAGTGCCACACGCACATTGCCACGTCAAAGCAGACTGCACCTTGACAACCAACTGTCCTTTGTTCGAATCTCTGTTAGTTTCAGTTGATGACCTCCCTTGGGTGGATTGTTCGCCTCCTGCGTTAACAACAACAAATAGATAAACAATGGTTACAACATTACCAACAAGACGGAAACAATTCACTTACCATTCGCTTTTCCGTTTTCGCTTTAATGTCGCTGGCGAGCGTGAGGAACGCTTCTTCAACATTAATGCTTGCTTTCGCAGAGGTCTCCATGAATTTGATCCCATATTCAATAGCTAGTTGTTCCCCACGTTCCTTTGAAACCTACAAATTCAAAATTGTTATGTCAATTGTTAGATTCTCATCGATTGTAATCAATAAATTACCTGTCTCTTATCGTTCAGTTCGCATTTGTTGCCCAGCAGCATTTTCTCAACATCAGCAGCGGCATTCTCTTCGATATTTCGAATCCAATTCTTAATATTTTCAAACGATTTCTCTTGTGTTATGTCATAGACAAGCATAATACCCATGGCACCTCTGTAATATGCCGTGGTGATTGTCCGGAATCGTTCCTGGCCGGCAGTGTCCCTGTAATTGTTCAATTTGTTTACATTTTTATACGGATTATCTCTTCTAAATATTTAAATTCGTTAATTTACCATATTTGCAATTTGATTTTCTTGTTATCCAATTCAATTGTTCTAATTTTAAAATCGATACCTGCGGATAAAGAAAAGATAAAAGAGAAGAAAGGCACGTGATAAGCATACATAACAACAAATTAATTTAGATAATTTTTGGCAAAAACAACACAGCACAACCTGAAGAATGACGTAGCTCAAAGAGAGCGCGACGAAGCGCAGAGACATCTGTTGAAAATACGCAATTGATTCGAAACGTTGTTGTCGTTAAGTAAATAACCCAAATTGGAATTAGTGCAAGGAAATGTGCCAAATGTATAAATAGACAAATTGTTGAGCTCGTGGCATACAATATGGGTTGACTCGATGCCGATGCTGCGTTTAGCTGATATAGAGACAAATGCGCAACTTATCAGTCTGCGGATGTAGCTTGAAGATAGTCTTCAGAAACAGTAGATTAGAGTTCAATGACATGTACGCTATCTATAACTAACTCCGTATCATGGCTTAGTTATTCGGAAACTACTCCATCACTCTCACTTTTTGATATCACTTGACAACCCTATGTATCAACATCTTCGATTGGCCATTTCCGCACTTCGTTCGCTCTGTTCCCTTTTGAACTACGTCCTTGTCTTCAGCACAACAACAATTATGACAAATGCCATAGCCAGAGAGCAAGAAAAGAGCATTCAAAATGAGTCACATATTTGTGTGTGTGTGTGTGTGCTTACAGCTGAGCCAAGAGACGAGATTGAGAGCATGAACATGAATTCCAGCAGTGTGTGCATGGAGTGCTCGTGCGATTGCGATTCTGATACTGCCCGGCGGCGTCATAATTAATTAAAAATTGTGTACAGAGAGTAGGAGCGAGAGCGAAAGAAAATGAGAGAGATAAAGACAGAGAGCAATGTTGATTACTGAGGATGACTGACTGAATAGCTGATGATGTATGCACTTTGAAATGTTTGACTCTTTGGATGCTCTGGTTGTGGTTGTTGTTGTTGACTGCTGGGTGTCGCTCTGTTGTCTATGGACGATAACACACTCACCTATTGTCGATATAAACGTCGTATTGAACGCATCCTCTGAGAATCGAAACAGTATGCAGGTTTTGCCAACTCCAGAATCGCCGATTAGCAGCAACTTGAACAGGTAGTCGTACGTTTTGGCCATTGTATTCTGTTGTTTTTTGTTTAAATCACAGTTGTGCTTCTTATTTGTGCCAGAATATTGCTAAAATTGTAGTTTCTTCGTTGCCCCTCGCTCTCTTTGACTGCTGCTGCTGTTCCTTTTGGCGTTATCGTCCACGTCGATAACTGCTGCCGCCGCTGTTGTCGAGTCTTTATATGTGTATGGCGGTGGTGGTGGGTAATCAGTGGTTTTCGATTATTATTGTACACTATACTAATATTAATGCTAATGTCGGCGATTAAGTTACTGTAACTGACTGCAGCTGCTCAGGGTATATATTAACTTGTATGTGGGTCTACGTATGTATAAAAAATTCATAGACGTAACCACACACAGCAGAGACACAAACAAACACACGCAAGCAAGCACGCACAGTTTTTTCAGCTCTGACTCTGGGTTTCTTTTGTGTGAGTGTCGATTGAGCCTGTCAAAAAATGGCGACGTACTTTTAAACTCTTTAAATTGCAATAACAAAGGAACGCGCGTTCTTTTACACTTTATACGTGCTGCACTCGCAATTGTGTCGTGTGTTGTTGTTGGGGTACACGTAAAAATTACGCTAATTATCGCTTTCTAATTTACGCCCGTACAGTAAATGATTGGCTCGTTGCAGTGTAGTGTAGTGCTGGGAGGAAACGATTTATCGATAAGCAGTGCTGTAAAGTGGCAAAGGTGACTATTCGAACAGCTGTTCGCTCGAAACGAGTCAGCTGTTAATTTTTGTAATTTTCACGAATTTGGAAAAAGGTCGGTCGGCTTAAACGCGTCGTTCTCAGCAACTAAAGGAGCTGGAGACGCCAAATTTGGCACGGAGATTCCTGAAACCCCTCTGCAGATCCAGTACGTTTTAGATCTGCGATACCTCAGCCCGCTACCCCGCAAATCGCACTCAAAACCAAAACTTATACCGCCCAGACGCGTTAACCTAGACGCTTGTAACTTGGCAGGTGTATGGAGACCACTACTTGGGAACTATGCCGAAAGTCTCATCAAGATCGGTCCACAAATAACAAAGAAATCGGAAAAAGAAAAGTGAAAAAAACTTCCGTTACCCGTTTTTTTTTCCCGCCTTTTTTCGAAAGTTGCTCCTTTTTTAGCACTTTTCGTTCAGTTTAACGCGCCGATTCGAACGGTACAAAAAAAGTATTCTAGCCGGGGCCTGGTTTTTTCAAAAAACGCCGAAATAAAAAAAAAATTGACATTTCAAAAAGCGCGCGCGCCCTGCGTGCGACCGTATTTTAATACCAAATATCAATTTTAATAAATACCAGCACGGTTCTTAGCGCAGTGTGTCCCCTCCTAGCTGATGGTCAAAAAGCACAAGCGAACGCCAAAAAAGCACGAGAGGCGACCACCACTGTCACACTGGACACGATGAAAGTGTGACAAAAAATTAAGTTTTTTTACAAAAAAATAAAACAAAATCTGCTTTTTGCATGCGTATGTGACTCTGCGTCTGTGATTTACCCTCAAGGTCCGGCAACGGCAACAAATAACGTAAACAAATGTGAGAAGTGGAGTCACAAGACGACGACGACGCCAGCAGTAGCAGCGCAGCAGCAGCAGCACTCCAAGAATTTGCTGTCGTCGCCCAGCCACTATGGGTACAAAAGAATCCAAACACGCTTGCATCAGTTACGAGGATGCAGTCAAACGTGGTAAGTGGATAACCTGCAAATTGGGCGCAGCATTGGCGGTGCTGTCCACAGAAGAAATGGGTCATACGAGTACGCAGCACCACCAGGTTCTAGAACAAAAACAATAATAGTAGGCACCCATACAGGTGTAAATTGCGCCTTATCGATTCCGTTGTGGTTTCCAATTCCTATTATTGCTGTTTTCTGCGGCTGGACAGGGCAAATTCTTTTCATTTTCCCCTTGTTCTTCAGTTTTGGGTTTATTGTGGGCAAATTCAGCATGGCTTGTGTGTGTGCTGCTTGTGTATGAGTATTTGCGTCGTCGCAGTCAGTGACGTCACAATGGAGAAGCACAGCAGCCGCACTTTGTCGTTGTCTAGCAGTGGTTGTTGTGATGGGGGGGTGGGACAAGACAAAGAAGAGACACGGCTTGTACTCAAACAGAAACAGTTAATTCTGCTTTTTGTTGTTGCTGCTGCTCCGTACAATGACGTTTGCATTGGCTTTATTGCTGTTCTTATTGTCATTATTGCGGATGTTGTTTCCTTGTCTATCAAATTCTCTCCCTTTTCATCGGCATTCATCTCGCTACTGGGCTTGTTGTTGTGTCACTTTATGACCAACCGCGAAGGTAAAGAATACGAACGTTGCTGATAAGATGCCGTCTATATTTGTACCTGTCCCCCCATACACGAGTCCCCAGGTGCTGGAGTCGATTGTTAGCACACAACCGACCGGTTTGCGTCTTATAAGAATGCATGCAAGTCCAGTAGCATTTCACAACGTGTTCCCTGCACCCCTTTCAACTGTCAACTGCATAAAAGTTCAATGCAGAATATGTTCCTCAGTGTGCAGATAGAAATTTAATAAATAACAAACCAAAGCAAAAGCGCCAACAATAATAACAACAACAACAACAACAATTCTGCAATGAAATTCCGTTTGTCGTCGCGTGACGTCGCATAATATAATTCTTTGTAATCGCAAAAATTATTCCGCATTGCCTTTTCATGCTCAATTTGCGATTATGAATTGCTTGCTATGTTTAACCTGAACCTGATCCCCTGAAGCAACACCCCCGCTCAATCGCAATAAGCGCCATTTCATATTGACAGTTATTTGATTACGTGTTTAACGTAAGGCGGCATTGCTTGTTTTTGTTTTGAAGAACGTGACGCGTTTAACGTTTATAACGTAAGTGCGTTACGATTTTTAATCAACTGTAAACACATACGTGGAAATAAATATATGCATTAATTGATGCAAATGTAGAGCACATGACTCAGCAGCTTACAAAAACAACATTTAGCTTTATTTAAATTGAAATGTGAGCAATAGTTTTCTGTTTTCTGTAATTGGTTTCCGGTTGAAATCCAATAAGAATGTAGTTAACGAAGTTAACGAATACAACAGCTATCTTTAAATTAACATGTCATTTTAATTTGTTGTATATTCGCTATATTCTCTAATTGGTTTCCAGTTATAATCCAATAAGAATAATTGACATAGTAATCGTTTGAAGTTGTTTGTCTATAATCAAGATCTATATTTGAGTTAAAATACCATTTTATATTTTAATCTCATAAGAATATTGTTAACGAAGCTAAGTTGCGTTGTTTATCTCTAATACAAAAGCAATATTCACTCCAATTAGAACTGTGTTAACGAAAGTACGAAATAGTAATCTTTTAAGATTGTCCACAACAATAAACGCTTGCCTTCAGATATATATTATTTTCATTAGATTAGTTGCCAAAGAAAATAACTGCTAAGTCTAAATTATTACTATTGTATTTTAAAGTATTAAATTTATATTTTATAAAGTATAAAAAATACATTTAATTCTGTATAAACTTCGCAAGCTTGCCATCAGATGAGCTTGGTGTGAAATCGCAAGACTGTAAAACGTGTTTTTGGTGTCCCCCTAAACATTTATTTTGGATAAACCCAATGATTGATCTGCTGCTATTTATAGCTTAATTCAACCTATCTAAAATTTGTCGATTAATCAACAGTTAGCGATGCCGAGCTGAGACGCTTGAAAGATGCCTTCAAGAAGTCAGCGGGCGTGGGTCGACTCTATCTCAGTCGGAATGCATTCCAGCAGGACGTGCTGTGCGAGGGTGTTCCGCCGAAGATCACGGACATGTTATACGCCGCCTGTGGTGGCACACAGCGTGGCATATCCTTTAAGGATCTGCTCTGTGGCCTGGTGCTAATCACAGGCGGCACCCAGGAGGAGAAAACCAAGTAAGTAAATGCGTTTGACTATTAATTATTAAATCCGTATACTGATGTGTTGCTTTAATAGATTTCTATGGAACTTGTATTGCAATGATGCTGGTACCTATATCATTAAATCGGAGTATGTGCGTAATGTCAGCCTGGCGCCATTCGAGAGCGTCTCCCTCTTTGCTCAGAGCGAACGTGCAAACTTTGAGCAGTTCCAGGACTGGATAGTCAAGCATCGTAATGCCACCGTGCTGTCCAAGTGGCTGCTGGCCGAGAATTGTGTCAGCCTGACCTCTGAGCTGGAAACTCCCACCTTTTATCAGAGTTTAGCTGGTGTAACGCACCTAGAGGAGAAGGTAAGCAACGTTTTTAGCAACGGAGAAACTTTGTAAATGAGAAATGAAATATAAATTGTTCAAGATGTTATATAAACTTGATAGTGCTAGCTTTTAGATTGATAAACCTTCATGATTACATATTTCATACTGCATTTAATCTCCTATTTATTCTCTAAAGTTTTCTATAATTCAAGAGACATTCTCTAGTATGTGAAACGTAATATTCATGTCTATTAAAATAACTATGAAATTCCTAGAATATTAAATTAATTAACTGTGTAACTGTAATTAATGTTAATTAATTGTCGCATATCAATTGCATTAATGTTAAACGCAATTTTATCAACAATCAAATCACATGTCGTTCATTCCAACTTATAAAGTGTTCGATTTTTGTAGTCAATCGATGATTAGATTAGATTTTACACATTAAGTTTAGACAAGAAGTTCCTCTTTCCCCGATAATTGGAATAATTTTCATACAAATAAATGTAATAAATGGTAAAATTGCAACTGTGATTCCCCTCAGTTTTATATAACAATTAACTCTACAAGAACTTAACTTTTTTGCACAATAATCATAACTAATAATTCCCATTTCATTCATAGGACATTGGCGACTTGGAGAAGGAGTTCTGGCGCTTGAAGAACACTTCACAGAATGGTCAAATTGATTTGCAGTTTCTGGGGCCACTCATTAGTCCGCCCATACCAAAGAATGCGCTGGCAGGACTTTTCAATGCCTTCGATGAGAATCGCGATGGTCACATTGACTTCAAGGAGCTCTGCTGTGGCGTCAGCGCCGCCTGTCGTGGTCCCGGCGTGGAGCGCACTCGCTGTAAGTCTCATCATAGCAATGTCTTTGTCCTTCTCTAATTCGCAATTTATCTGTGCAGTCTGCTTCAAGATGTTTGACGTGGATCGAGATGGTGTGCTGAGTCATGAGGAGACGCTGCAAATGATCAATGTACTGTTGTTTGTGGCCAAGGAGAATCGTGACACGCAGCAATACAAAGAACTGACCAAACAGCATGTCATCAGCGATCTCTTAGAGTTTGCTCAGCGTAAAAGCCCTGACGGAGTGCCAAGCACTCTTACACGTGACAATGTTTCGCTTACAGCGGAGGACTTCATGCTGTGGAACGTGCAGTGTGGTCTGAAGCTAATGCAGCCATTGTTGGACCTCATCTTCGAGCTGTGTCACATAGTCTTTGGCCTCTGGCCACAATGCAAGCACATGGAATACGATATTGTGCGTGGTTGGCTGCAGCGTGAGGAGCGTCGTCCTTATCGCGTTGGCCAATTCTGGTACCTCATTTCGCGTGACTGGTGGCTCAACTGGATGCAATATACCCAGCACACGGCGCATACCTGCGACTATTGCAAACGAACCGCCAGTCAACGCAGTGCTGTCGATGAGGCGCTCGTCTGTGACGAGAGCTTCAATACACACAGCCTGGAGCAACACGATAACTACTCCCTTGGCTCTGCCTCTGGCAGCAGCGGCATCTCAGCTGGCCGACATTGTGCCCAACAGCGACCAGGTCCCATCGACAATAGTAATCTGATCACAGTGAATCCTCATCGCAATATACGCACCCTGACCGGCGAGGGAGGCCATCTGAAACGGGACACGCCGCTTGTGCAGAGTCACGACTTCGAGCTAGTGCCTAAGTCGCTGTGGAAGGCGCTGAATCGTTGGTATGGCGACAATCTTCCACTACCACGTCAGGTAAGTCCACATCTGTGTAAACCAATCTTTGCTTTCCTCTAATGCTTGCATCAATCTGTTGCAGGTGATACAACCACCCAACTTGGAGGTGGAACTGGAGCTCTATCCGCTCAATCTGCGTATTTTGCTGCATCAGGCGCAGACTGCACCCACGGGCGTTGGAGCTGGCACCCAGCTTAGTAGCTGGGGATCAACGACCAGCGGTGGATATGGAGTTTTGGCTTCTGGAGGCGGCTATGCGGCCATTGCTGCGAGCAGTGTGCTGCAGCCGCCAAAGCGTTATCTGGCGTATACTGCGGCATTTAGTCGACTTGCCACTGTGCGTCAGGTGGGCGAGTTTTTGTGCGAACAGCTGCGCTTGAAACCGGAGGATATACGATTGTGGCATGTGCCACCATCAAATGCAACGCTAGAGAATAGTGCCATACTACTAGAGGAAGATACCATGTGCCTGAAGGAGCTGGTGATTCGTGACAACGATCAACTGCTGCTCGAGATACGCAATAAGGATCTTACCTGGCCTGAGGAGCTAGGCTCACTGGCCAGCGCCCAGAGTGGCCAAGTGGGCACTGGTCCCGGCGATCGGCGACGTATGACTCGCACTTCCATTATGTCCGTGCATGCTCCAGGCGCCACTGGGCTGCACAATCTGGGCAACACCTGCTTTATGAATGCGGCACTTCAAGTGCTGTTCAATACACAACCGCTGGCACAGTATTTCCACCGTCAGATGCATCGATTTGAGTTGAATGCGGCCAACAAGTTAGGCACACGTGGCCAACTGGCCATGCGCTATGCGGAGCTGCTCAAGGAGGTGTGGACGGCCACAACACGTTCCGTGGCCCCGCTTAAGTTACGCTTTTGTGTCAACAAACATGCGCCACAGTTTGCTGGCGGTGGACAGCATGATTCGCAGGAGCTGCTCGAATGGTTGCTGGACGCGCTGCACGAGGATCTCAACCGTGTCATGGAGAAACCGTACAGCGAACTTAAGGACTCCAATGGGCGGCCCGATAAGATTGTGGCCGCCGAAGCGTGGTCCCAGCATCATGCACGCAATCAATCCATTATCATAGATCTTTTCTATGGTCAGCTTAAGTCCAAAGTCAGCTGCCTAAGCTGCGGTCACGAATCCGTGCGTTTCGATCCCTTCAGCTTACTTAGCCTGCCGCTGCCCGTGGAGAACTATGTGTATCTGGAGGTGCTAGGTAAGTTTAAACTTCTTATATTTATCTTAGAATGGAATCATTATTTGCGTTTTCTTTGCAGTAATCCTGCTGGACGGCAGTGTGCCCATTAAGTACGGTCTACGGCTGAACTCCGAGTGCAAATATGGGGATTTGAAGCATAAACTGGCCACGCTCTGCCCGCTGCAGCCAAGCTTTATGCTTGTGTGTGAACTGTGGAACTCACAGATACGTCAGGTGCTCGCCGATGAGGACAAGTTGCGCACGCAGAGCGCCAAGGAGCTGTATGTGTATCAGTTACCAGAGCAAAGTAGCACCAGGACACGTTCCAATTCAGCATTAAGCATGCACATCGAGCAGGGACTCAAGGACATACAACGCAGCTCGGGTAACTGTTGTCATTTCTATTTGTTATGAATTCTTAGCTAATCATTGACAACTTGCAGCGCTGATCACAACTCAGGATTCGCTTTCATCGCTCAGCACGTTGCAAATTTCAAATCGTACATCCTCGTCACGTGTCATCTGCAATGGACATCTGGGTGATGTCAGTCAGGAGTTGGCCAACAGCGCTGCAGATGCTGACCATGAGTTGGCCAAATACAATAGCAGCAACAATGCTGGCCAAGTGCACGAACTGCAGCCAGATGATGCCGGAAAGGTAAGCCGGTGCTTTGGAAAAAGAGAGTGCATGCCCCACAGTCTTTTTTGCTTCAAGGTATGGCTTCTAAACTATATTAACATACACGTATTTAATATGTTAGATTCTTTCAAAGGGTGTCCCCAATATAAGAGGCTCCCATGCAAATTTCAATATCAATATCAAATTTCCCCATTTTGCATAGGATAAACTCGCTCCAGCGACGATGATGAATTCAATACAAGTTCTATTCAATTCAAAAACACAAGACAAAACAAAACAATATAAGAAGAGAAATGTAATTTCAATGCTGGCAAACGTTTCCGGTTTCCGGTTGCCGATTCCGTTATTGCCTTTTTTTATTTGTTATTTCGTCTGTTTATCGAAATCTATATATATTAAATACCAATATGTTAAATCGGTTTGGTTTGTGGGCTGCCTTATCTAATGTATACCTGTATACACACACCCTCCCCTCAACCCGTCTTAACTTGTAATTTGTTATTTGATTTCGTATCCGCACCTATTGTCAAATATTTATCTAGTCTAAACTCCCTCTCTCTCTGTAAAAAAAAACTTGTAATTTTGTAATTTATTGTAATTTCTATGCTCCTCTTTGATTACTAATACTCACACATTTACTTAGTTGCTGTCCTTATAATAAATATCTATTGTAAATTGATTGCTTAAACAGTTTTCAACTTTAGACTCACCACTTAGCGTTAAAGTTATCGTTATCGTTCTCGATTATCGTTGCTCACCGAATATGCAATTGTTTTTTGTTTCTCTTCAATTTAATTTCCCCTCTGTACCGTTTTTTTTTTTTTTTTTTTGTCCATTTTATCTCGTCATCATTGGTACAGAGTAGCCTCCCTATGGAGTCTAGACATTCTCATAGCTTTTCAAGTGTACTGTAGGGTGATTCATAACTCTATATATTCCAATCAATAATAATATATTCTTTATTATATTTGTAAAGCTTGCTCCTTATTTCGTTTTTCTGTTAAAAATAAAATTTAGTTCAAAATATAATTTTTGTTCTCCCAATGAACTTTAAATTAACATCAAAGTACCATTTAACATAACATGCCACTGTTATTAACAGTTTATTAAAATAAAATGGGTTTTAATTGAGTTTTCGCTTCAAAATGCAATCAAATTATTTTATAGCCAGACCTTACAATTACTTGCTGTTTCTAATGAATCATCCTCTGGTGTACACATTGCAATTGCTATTTGTACTCATTTGCAACCACAGAAACCACCAATTTTTTGACCACCCACTTAACAAATATTACAAAACTTTAATATTCGTTCTTATATATAGTATAATATATATATATATATAGATTAATAAAATAAATCTAATTCTGAACACCCGCAATAATTTCAAATGTAGAATTTTGAGCGTTTATCCTAGTTTATTTACAAATGTTGCCTATTTGCGAGTAGTTAACGTTAATTGTTCAAATTTTCAAGAGCTTAAGCACACACACACACACATACACTACAGACGTAACACACACACACACACACACACACACGCATAGACTCACATAGTTCTTAAGCAATTAATGCCCAACTAATGCCCAACTTCGACACAGGAGTCGCTGATCCTCAGCTGCAGCCCGGAGAACAACTTTATGGATGATGCGGCGGCCCAACAAAAGCGCATCTCATCCACAAAGCTGCTGCACACGGAGAGCAACACCAGTTCGCCATCGTATACAAATCATTCGGGTGAAAACTCCATGGAGAGTTCACTGACAGAGCCAATGCCAGTGGCAGAGCTAGCGGGAAGTCGTCATGGCAGCAATAGCGATGATGGCGCCTCCTATCGCACCACCAACGAGCACTCTAGTGGCATGAGCACACTGAATGATCGTGATGTGGATATCAATGATAATGATGATGAGGAGGGCGAAGAGGCGGATCAGCAAATAACTACTTCACAGCCGGAGAGCACGAGCGGTAATCAAACAAGCAGTGGCGTCTACTCACGCCGTTCTTCACAACCCTACAAGGTGGGCAAGTATCTGGTAGCTGTCCATCGGAAAATCACTCGGCACGACAGCTACTTTCTTTCCTACCACAAGACGCGACCCAGCCTCTTTGGTGTCCCACTGCTGATACCCAACTGCGATGGCGGCACTCACAAGGATCTGTATTGCGCTGTCTGGCTGCAAGTCAGCCGCCTGCTGAGTCCATTGCCAGCAACCACCGAGCAGGCGAATCATGCTGCCGACTGGTAAGTTATAGCACGCACATATACACCTATACATATATATAACTCATCTCATCTGCTTCGTTATAGTGACGACAGTCTGGGCTATGATTTCCCGTTTACGCTTCGTGCCGTCAAAGCGGATGGCCTCACCTGCGCCATTTGTCCCTGGTCGAGTTTCTGTCGCGGCTGTGAAATCCGTTGCAACAATGAATATGTGCTCCAGGGTGCCTTGCCGCCCATCAACACGACGCCCAGTGAGTAATTCTCTGTGATGAGGAACTTCAAGTTGTATTTCTAATGCACATCCTTATAGACAACGCAGCGACGTCAAAAATGAATGTGAAATGTCCATCGTTACCAAACCTGGAAGCCAAACGTGCACCAGAATACACAGCATCGCTATCCTATACGCCAACAACAAAATATTTTGAAGACTTTACCATTGCCATCGATTGGGATCCAACCGCTCTGCATTTACGTTATCAGAGCACCTTGGAGCGAGTGAGTTGTCAACATTAGTAGCTGCATTCAACAGATATTTCATGTTCCATTCGTATTCGATACTTAGCTTTGGGTTGATCATGAGACAATCGCCATAAGTCGACGGGAGCAAGTGGAGCCCGTGGATTTGAATCATTGCCTGCGCGCCTTTACCTCCGAGGAGAAGCTGGAGCAGTGGTATCACTGCAGCCACTGCAAGGGTAAGAAACCGGCGACCAAGAAGCTACAAATATGGAAATTACCACCGATTTTGGTGAGTCACTGCATTACATTGCCGAATTGCATCATTTTAATGAACTTTTAATGATCGACAGATTGTGCATTTGAAGCGCTTCAATTGCGTCAACGGCAAGTGGGTGAAATCGCAGAAGGTGGTGCACTTTCCGTTCGACGACTTTAATCCAACGCCTTATTTGGCCTCAGTGCCGCAGGAGACGATACTGCGACACAAGGAGCTGCTAGAGCTGAAAAGGGATTTGCCAAGCAATGAAATTGTCAGCGAATTGGATGAAGTCGATGCCAGCGATAAAGTTGATTCAAATTCAAAACCATCAGAACCAGAACCAGAACCAAGCGAAGAGCCCTCCACAACAAAAGGAACGCCACTCCCAACAGCTGGCAACGTGCTGCGTCAGAGCAAATCGAGCAATGCGGCCAGACGACAGCGACTCATCTCCACCAGCCTTACAAAGACGCCCATTGTGGATGGTGAATTCGAGGACTATCATCAGCACAAGCTCAAAGCGGATGTTGATGAGTTCGATCCCAAATACAAGCTGTATGCCGTGGTGGTGAGTGCGAAACACTTTTAAACTGATTAACTATTTTATTTAAATCATCCTTTGTGCCCCCTTTCATAGTCACATTCGGGGATGTTGAATGGTGGCCACTACATTTCCTATGCGTCAAACACAAGTGGTTCCTGGTATTGTTACAATGATAGCTCCTGTCGCGAAATATCGCATAAGCCAAACATTGATCCGAGCGCTGCCTATTTGCTATTCTACGAACGGCAGGGCCTCGACTATGAGCCATACTTGCCCAACATTGAGGGACGAGCACTGTCCAACGATGCCACATTACAGCTGGATGTGGATGAGACGGAGGGCGAGCTTAAGAAGTTATGCACAATATCATAATATTGTAAATGTATTTGTTGCCTGATGCAGCAGCTAAATGAGCTAAAGGCTAAAGGCTATGATGGGCTATTTAATTGCTTAAATCGGTTTAATTTTCTAATTAGTTTACGTGCGTGTGTGTGTGTAAGTGAGTGCATTGCCTGTGTGTGTGTGCGTGTGTGTGTTTATATTCTTTGTTATTTACTATTATAAGCTTATTTGCTGTTCTAGTTGTAAATATAAGTTGCCCCACAATATTTCAAATTAGGGTGCAGATTTACTTGAGTTTTTTGTTGTGAGCGCTCGCACATTCGCGTTGCAAATGTGATTTTGTTTAATATTATACCATATTATAAAAGCATTATTAAGATTTTACAATTTAAATCTATGTATAATTCCAAACTTAGCTCGCATCTAATTTGTTTTGTCAGTTAATTATATTACCATTATTAGTTTATTTAAATGCATCGGTTTGGCCAATGTGTAGAGCTTCTTTGTTACATTCGTTTTCTTTTCTCTTTTTTTTTTTTAAATTTTTTAATTATCGCATCTGTTTTGTTGTACTTTGTAATTTGTATTAGGCTGTCAGGGCCCCGCCTGTAATTAACTACATTTACTCGCAACTATGTACATGCATGTGCACAATATGCAATTCCATTTATTTTGTATACTATTGTAAATAAGATCCAGATGCAAATCGAGATCTAGATGAATATCCAAATGCCTATGGGCGGCCATTTGATCGTCAAATGTTGCCGAAAACTTGATATTAATTAGCAATGTACATATTTTGGAAGACATTACGAATTTCACAACTAAATAATCGCATTCATTATTGTGCTCTACTCATTTGGGTATATGATGTATGTAGGTGCATTGGTTTGGTAACGTAACAACTTATTGGTTTTTGCGAATTAGTATTGCGCTTATCTAATGACATTATAATGTCACAATGATTATGTATTTGATATTTACAAATTGCATATACACATACATATGTAGACAAACGAGTGTGTATACAAATACAAAACTTAACTAATTTATATTTAATATACATACATCCAAACACAAATATGCATGATAATATAACAAATAAAAACAAATGTTACAAGTATCAAATAAAAAAAGTCTGTCGCTTCAATGAAATGTGTTTTACCTACCCGGTAGGGGGAGTTAATTCATTTACGATGATAATTAATTCATTAATGTCCATCTAGATGATAGGAAGATCTAAATGTCACCGTTTCGTAAGAGAGATACCATATTATTATAATGGGAGCTGCACTAGGGACTCTGTACGAGCCCTGTGTTTCGACAATCTGCAGGCTTGTGAAGGCTTGTATATCTAATAATACCACGGGCATCCTGTGATACCAAGTAGTGCCTCTGCAACACCTGTATGCGGTGATGCCGGCTTTTTGCAGAGATGCCCCAAATTTGAATGCCGTATCTCCTCAGCGGAAGCTTGCTGCGTTTGTTCAGCATCCAGAACATCTGTGAATGCCTCAAACGACGGCGGATGACAATGCTACTTATGCGCGTTTGGAAGGTCAATCTTCTATCCAGCGTTATCCCCAGGTATCGACTTCTTTTTCTTGTGTGATTCAGCCAAAGCCGAGGTGGTGTATTCCTCCTGAAGGTGAAGTATACATTTATTTACACATTTGTCCGGGTTGAGCTTGATGTTCCACTGGTTTGCCCATGTCTCCACAGCATCGACATATATCTGCACACAGATGATAGGAAACATTTGGATGCATGGTTTGTTGAAATTGAAGCGCCTCTTGATCAATTTTAGATGCGTATTGCTTGCTTCTTCTGCTTTTTACTTGAAGCTTACAAAAATACCCAACAAAATCAATCTTAATATGATAAGACTTTGTTAAAAGGATAATTGATAATCCTCTATCCCAGTCAAATAAATGAAATTCAATTGTTTTCTCTTTTGCAATGTAATTGGAATTTATATTGTATTTGTATCTATGAAAAATCACACAATAAGTAATTAAGCATTATTATAATTTGTCAATAGTAATTGGCCAAATTAGCCAAATGTTCAAGTGAAAGCGTGAAATATTTAATTTGTGAACTGTTTATAATTATTTCATTGCAAATGATTATTTTTATGATAAATATATTTATATATATGTATGTATGTGCTTGGGTATTTAATATACGTATTTAAATTCTTAGCTGAAGAGTAATTAATTTCCATGGAATTTGAATGCGCTTAGGATAGACATGCTGTTGATGCTCAGGAGCCGGCATTGTTGGACAGCTGACCGGGCACCGAGAACTGTGGCCTAAAGTTGGCAAAGTTACCAGCGGGTCCACCTGTAAACGCCGGCAGGGTGGTGCCCTGGAAACCAGCGGGGAATTGTGCCATCAATTGAGCTGGAATATAAGGAAAACATGTTAAATGCATACTCTATATGTTGGCATATTGTGTAACTTACCAGCATTGGAGGCATTACCAGCGGTGGCCGCCAGGCGCGACAATATGGAACGCTCAGACATCTGTAACCGTTGCGCTACAGGCGGTATGCGAGCCAAAGTGGCCGGCAGGCGAGAGACATCGCTCTTCATGTCGGACAGCAGCTCCTCCAGCTGATTCAGCACCTTGTGCAACACCGCATTAGCTGGCTTATTGCCCGCCAGCGACTCCTTGCTCAAATGCTGATGGGATTCGGCAAGGCATTCAACCTCAGCGAATCGTGCATTGAGCGACATTGCCGGATGACTGGGATCCTGGGCGAGATTCAAGAAAGCAGCACGTCGCAGCTGCTCCTCAATGACCAGTGCCTGCTCCAGCAGCTTGAAGCGTCGGGCCAAAAATTTGTTCTTAATCTCCAAGAAATTTCCTTTGCCCACATCCATTTTGAATGGCTCATTGATGATGGCAAAGCGTATATCATTCTGGATATCCTGCCAACGTCCATAGCCATGTGTCACAATGCCAGCCAAAAGCCAATAGTCATGACGACGATGCCAGATCTCATACTCCCGTCCAGGCACAGCAGCCTTCTCCTCATTTAGCCATAATGTGTGCAGTTCCGTGAAGCCACCATCGGCGATATTGAACATGAACTTTCGTTTCAACACCTCCAGACTATCTTCAACCAATTTACCCGCACCCGGTGCTGTTGCTCCCTTTTGATCCTTGGGTGAATTGGCATTGACACTGGCATTGGGCTTCTCTAGTTCACCGTCCTCTTTGACAATCATCACATCATCATCATCATCATCGATGATGTTTGTGGTGGATGTGCTGCTGCTTGGATTAATTACCTTCTCATCGCTGCTTGTTGTCTTCTCCTTTTCCTTGTCGTCACTTTGTTCGACTTTAGGCTCCTCCTTAAGCTCCGGCTGTGCCTGCTCTTTGCCCTCTTCTTTGGGCTCCAATTTGGCAGGTTCGGTCTTGACATTTGCTTCGCTGCTGGCCTTGGCCTCGGCATCGCCAGACTCCTCGGTCTTCTCCTCCTTAACAGCTGAATCGACCACCTTCTTATCCTCCTCGGCAACAGCTGCAGCATCGGGTTCTGTTTTGAGCTCCTGCTTCTCGGGCGTTGCCTTATCCACAGTGGCTTTATCTTCACTCTTCTCAGAGGCTGGCGCCGGACTTGGAGCAGCACTTGTGGCTGGCGTTGCGCTGTTGCTGGTAGTGGCGCTCTCCGCCGGCGGTTTGCCTGTGGCTGGCGTTGCTGTCTCCAAGGCAGCTGCCTCCTGTTTGCCACCAGCAGCACGCACTGGCTCACATGGTTTAAGTATCAGCTCCGGCATGCTGTAATAGCCATTGATGTGCTCAAACTCCTGCACCTTCTTGCGGATGAGCGACATGACGCCAATACGCGTGAGCACATGCTGACGGGAAAGTCCCTCACGTGGCACACCATCCGCAAAGGTCTCGGCATTGTCGGCGCCCGGCTCGCAAAGATGTCGCATAAACAAGGACACATAAGCCTTGAAGTTCCTCTCGGATTTGCCACGCAAATCACGCACCAACCACTGCGAATTGAAGGCATCCTGGGGTGGCATGCCATAACGCATGATTGCATTGAGGAAACTCTTGCGTTGCCTGGCATTGAAGCCCAGGACTTCGATGTTGCCGCCAACACGTGCCAGCAGCGGGGGCAGTGGACGATCATCTCGTCGCTCCAGACGCCGTTTGGCTTTGCGTTCACCATTCTGTTCATCAAAGTCATCGTCGCCGGCATCCTCATCGCTGCCGCCAGAGTATTCGGAATTGTATTCGCTGCCATTGTCCTGCCAGTTGGAGTCATCGCGTGCGGTGTCCGCTGCCACGACGCCGCCATCCGTGTAATTCACCTGCTTGCGCACACGTTTACCTTTGCCCAGGGTGCGGCCCACATCCTCCTGATGCTGTTCGTAGTGATGACGCAACAGTTTAACCCAATACGCTGGATCAGAGTTTTCGGCATCTTGTTTAATGATTTCCGTTTCCTCCTCTTCTTCCTCCTCTTTGGTGGCATAGGATGCCACCTTGAACGAGGACAAATACTCATTCGCCCATGATTCCTTCTCCTCAATTCCACGATTGGTACGATCAAGAAGCTCGGCAACGGCCTTGTCGTCGTAGTGAATGGCCTCCTCTTTGTCATCCTCCTTGAACAGATCTTCAGTGCCGAAACGCAAGATATCGTCGAGCTCCTGCTTGGTGAAATTGGCACCTTTGCCTCCCATGCCGGGACGCACCACAAGATGCGTTAACATCATCTTACGCTTGGCCACCTGTGTCACACGCTCCTCCACAGAATTGCGGGTAACAAAGCGATAGATCATCACCTTGTTGGCCTGGCCAATACGATGGGCACGCGAGAAGGCCTGGATATCGTTGTGAGGATTCCAATCGGAGTCATAAATGATGACAGTATCAGCTGTGGCCAGATTAATGCCCAAGCCGCCGGCACGTGTGCTCAGCAAGAAGACAAACTGCTGAGCACCAGGTGCATTAAATCTATCGATGGCCTCCTGACGCACTGTGCCCGTAATGCTGCCATCGATGCGCTCATACTTGTACTGTTCACCCTCGAGGAAGTCCTCGAGTATGTCCAACATTTTGGTCATCTGCGAGAAGATGAGCACACGATGATTTTGCGACTTCAATTGTTTCAACATCTTCGAGAGCAGCACAAGTTTTCCAGCTGCCTTGGTCAGCGAATTGATCTCATAGATGCCGCCAGCAGAGGTGGGCGCCTCTTCGGCAGCCGAGGGAAACAGATATGGATGATTGCAGCACTTCTTCAGATCCATCATGATGTTAATGAGGGAGCAGGAGCCACCGCCGCTCTTCGAATTTAGCGCCTCATAGTTCTTGGTCAAGATAAACTTGTAGAACTTCTTCTGCATGGCCGATAGCTCGACGCGCACAATGAATTCCGACTTGGATGGCATATTCTTGAGCACATCGGTCTTGAGGCGACGCAGCATGTGGGGGCCAAGCATCTCATGCAAACGCTTCACTTGCTCCTCCTTGGAGACATCGGCAAACTCGCCCTGGAATGCCTGGAGATCGTTGAACTTGTCGCGACTCAAGAAGTTCAGCAAATGGAAAAGTTCCTCCAAATTGTTCTGCAATGGTGTGCCGGTAAGGAGCAGCTTGTAGGCAATCGCATAGCTATTGAGAATGCGGAAGAACTTGCTCTGATTGCTCTTCAAGCGATGCGCCTCATCCACCACCAGCACCGCCCAATCAATGCTGCCCAGACACGGGGCATCCATCGAGATGAGCTCATAGCTGGTGAGGAGCACATTGAATTTGTATTGTGTGGTCCTCAAACGGGATACCTTTGTGCCACGTATGGCGCCCTCATCGAATGTCAACTCATTCTCGCGTATCACGGCACGTGAGTCCTTGTCGCCAATGTACGTGATGCAGTAGAAATCGGGAGCCCACAGCTCAAATTCACGCTCCCAATTGACCAGCGTGGAGAGGGGCACGGCGACCAGGAAGGGACCGCGGCAATGTCCCTCCTTGTACAGCGAATAGAGAAACGTTACAGTCTGTATGGTCTTGCCCAGACCCATTTCATCGGCCAATATGGTATCGATGCCTTGACCCCAGCTGTAGCGCAACCAATTGATGCCCTCAACCTGATAGGGATGCAGTTGCATGCCTGTATCATCGAGGAACGCCGGTTGTCCTTCGTATTTCTTCTTCAGATCTGTTGTGGGCTTCTCCGGCGGTGGAGTATAATGCTTAACAGGTCTATCCTCATCGTCCAACTCCAGTTTCTTTGTTTTGCGTCCCTTTTTGCTCTTCTTGCTGCTGGCAGCTCGCGTTTGCTCCGATGTGCACACAGCTCGCAAATCCTGATAGTAATCAATGGCCTGACGTAGACCGGGCATATCGTCACCTTCCTCCTCCCAGGTGGATTTATCGTAGGGCAACTCACGCCATTTCACCAGATACATGGTGCTGCCATCCCGTGCCGTTCGATGATTGATCACACGCTGGACAATCAACCATTCGGGCTTGACGCCATTCTTGTAGAAGCGCTCCTCGAGAGCGGCCTCATCATCGTCGTCGTTGCCCTTCATGCCCACCTTATCCTTGTGGCGTTGAATGCGCTTGAAACGCGTATCCGCTTCGTCCAAAGATTCCTCGAATTTGGGTGGCTCTTCCATGTCGTATTTGCGCTGGAAGGAGCGTATCATCAGCGGATGATGCACGTCCAGCTGCACCTCTGACACCCATTCGCAGTGCCAATAGGACATGTTGTGCCACTTGATAAAGTATTCGCGCACTCGATTGCCCACCTTGGCGCCCTTCGAGGTGGAGGCCTCGCTGCTGTTGCGTCGCTGCACAGCCCAGCGCCAGGTGATGATCTTCTCGGCCTTGCCGAGCAGTGCGGGGCAACTGCAGCGTGGACAACGCCAGTCGCCATCGGGTATGGTATCCAGCGGTGGATTCAGACAGAATGTATGATATGCCGATGGGCAGGAGTCGCAGCAGAGCAATTCGCCGCCATCCTTGCACACACGACAGAACTCTTGATGCTCATCATCGTCCTCCTCCTCGGCAGCGCCGCCATCAGCCTCGCAGTGCGGGCACGACCATTTGCCCTCTGGCGGCTCGTCCAGTTCAGGCTCCAGGCAGACCAAATGATAGGCACGTGGACACGTGTCGCAGAGGATGATTTCACCGCCCTGTTGGCATACCTCGCAGTAATCCTGATGCTCGTGCTCACCGTCTTCGCCTTCGGGAAAGTTCTTGGTTTTCTTCATTTTGTTCTTCTTCTTGAACTTGTTACCAATCTTAGTCTTGGCCTTCTTACGCACCACGGGCGCACTCTCGTCCTGGGCAGCAGCAGCAGCCGCCGTCTCTGTTGGCGGTTTCTCCTTCTCCTTTTCTTTCTCGTCGGCGCTGTCATCGGACTTTTGCAGCATGCGCTCGAACTCCAGATCAGAGTCACGCTCAGAGCCGCCACTGGCATCCTGCTCTTCATCGGAGCTGTCGCGCTTGCGTTTGCCAAACTTGATCTTCAGTGTGGGCACCTTGCCCGAGGGGCGACGTCCCTTTTTGTTGCTGCTGCGTCCACTGCGCTTGCGTCGCGGCTTCTTCTCCTCCTCCTCCTCTTCCTCTTCCTCTTCCTCTTCGTATATATCATCGGGCTTCTCATTGCGGGATGAGCGTGATGAACGCGGCTCATCTGGCTCCCGCTGCCGCTGGCTGCGTCTGACCGCTCTGCTGCTGTTCCTGCTGTATATGAGGATTACTCTCGCAGAACTCACGCCACTTGGCGGCCACCAGCATCATTAGCTTGGGTGCTGCAATTTTGGGGTTCTCCTTTTGCAATATGGGACGCACATGCTGCATGAATGCCTTGTAGGTGGTCAGGTTCTGCAGATCCTCCTCGCTGTACTCGATCTCCACATCGCACACACTAAACGCGGAGCACACATCCTCCACAGATGGCATGCCTACAGATCGAGGTGTTGTTAGATGTTGATATCAATAAATTAAGTGACGGTGTTTCGGTGGTTCACTTACCTGAGGATGAGGATTCCTTCTCCTTTTGAGCCTTCTCCTTCTCCTCTTTGCGCTTACGACCGCGTTTGGATGAAGTACTTGGGTATTCCACCTCCTCGTCGTGCTGCACAAAATCGCTATCCTCTTCGCTTTCATTCTTCTTGCGCTTCTTCTTTTTGCGTCCCTTCTCCTCGCCCTTCTTTGTCTTACGCTTCTTGCCCTTCTTCTTCTTTCCCCGATTATCCTCCGGATCATAGTCATCATCCTCGTCATTCTGTTCATTCAGCTTATAATATTATTAGTTCGTTTTGCACATATACCCTGTAAATTGATATACTCACATTGGGCTTCAATGGCGCATCCGAATCATTGGAAAGCTCCGCCACCTGAGCATTATCCTCAACCGCCTCTTCCTCTTCTATATAAAATGCAATTGAAATGGTTATCGATTAATTACTTTTGTCTAAAAACTATCGCATGTATGAGTGCAATCGCTCTCACGCACGCTGTCGTATTACCGTGGTACATGTTCAAGCGAAAACTTCTTCAAAATTATACAAGACAAGAAAAGTGGCTGGAAAGAGACACCTTCGACATTTCCATCCCACATAATCATATAGAAAATATAACAAAGGGAAGGGTGTTTTTTTTTCGATTCAATATTTTATTTGACTCTATTTTTCTTTGCTTTTTTTGTTAAGTTTTTTTTTTTTGTTGTTGTCTGTTTTCTGTTTTTGTTGTTTTGTTTGTCGCCTTAATAATTACTAGTATATAACAATATCTCATTTTTTTTAAGATTTTTAATTCTGCTGGTTTTGTCAGCGGTTTTGCTCTTAAACTTACAATAATAATAATAATTATAATAATAATAATAATAATTTTCTCATGTCTCTTGATCTGGTTTACTCCTTTTCTCCTTGCGGCTTACTCAATCATTTTTTTTCCTTTGTTTTTTTCTCTTGTTATTTATCATTTAAGTTTCTTTATTTCTTGTAATTGCAGTAGGTTAGTGTATGCTGTGTATGTGTGTGTGTGAGTGTGAGTTTTTGTTTTGTTTGTGGTGTGTGGGCGTGGCATTTATGCATATAAAACTAGTAAGTTCCCCCTTCATCATCATCTATTTTTATTTACTTATCAAATGTCATTGTTGTATATAGGTATACATATATATATATATATATATATATATATATAGTATTTTTTTCATTTTCTTGTTGTATATAAATTGTATATATCATTTTAATATTGTTTGCAATTGCTACAAATCGATTTTAAACGCTTGATTTTTTGCAACTTGATCTCATTGTTTCATTTGATTTTCCCTTTTCGTTTCATTTGCTTTGTTTTCCTACTACTTAAATATGGTATATAAAAAATATTGCAACGAAATAGCTAACAAAAAAATTTGTCGGTTGTTTCCATCCATTACATTCATTTTTTTTTTTGTGTTTACTCTTTATCATTCTCTATTTCTTCCCTTTCGATTTTATGATTTATTTCCTCGTTTTATCTTTATTTAGTTCTGTATTGTTTTGGACACTAGAGTTTCAGCAAATTATTTTATAATTTCTCAAGCAAATTATTTTATTTGTTTGATTTTCTTTTTTTTTTTTTTAATTTTTATACATATATTTTAAGGAAGCGTTTGTAAAGTGCTTAAAGTTGTTCTAAAACTAAAAGCAAACAGCTCATTTGGGGCCGCATAGCTCCGATACAACCGCACAATCATGTCTATAACTCATTTACTTAGTATTCTTCTTGTTATTTTTTTATTTGTATTTCTTTCTCTCATTTAGTTTGATTTTTGTTTTTATTTGAGCAAAAATTTGTCTAAACAGGCAAACGAAAAAAAAAAAAAAAAAAAAAATAAATAATTTATTTGTTAGCATTGAAATCGTTTGATAAGAAAAATAAAACAATTAAAACAAAATTATATTTCGTGTACGATTGAATAAAAAACAAACACACACATTATATTATTTTATAACAAAATATAACTAGTTATACACAAATTAAAAATGAAATTTTTCTACACAAGCTGCTACAAATATAAGTAAGTATATGTATATTTAAAAAAATTATTAACAAGCCGTTTAAAAGTTCAGTCTATTGTTAAAGAGGCACGCCCGCATGCAACACCACCCGAAGAAGAAGAAGCATATATAAATGTGTGTGTGGTGTAAGTGTGTGTGTGTGTGTGTGTGTGTGTGTGTGTGTGTGTGTGTGTGTGTGTGTGTGTATGTGTGTATGTCTTGTCTGTCATACTACCAGCTGTTGCTGCACTTGTGTAAAACCAAATACAAATTGTTCATGGCACACTGTGCGCACTTCAGATTAACTGTTCTTTTTTGTCGTCGCTGCTGTTGTTGTTGTTGTAGTTAGTGTACGTTTTGAAAGAAGAAGGGAAGTAGTAAATTATATACTCATGTATTGTATTTACATATTGTGTAGTAAATAAAATTAATCAAAATTATAAAAAGAAAACAAAAGTTATTTGATTGTGTTCGTAACAATTTGTGGTGTGGTTCTGTGTGTGTATGTGTGTTGGTTGTTTGTTTATATAAAATAAGAAACAGTTTGAAAGTTGTCCAAGTGTTTTAAAACGAAGAAAACATACTTTCTTTCTCTATAATATATATATATATATATAGATTTATATATTTAAAAAGGTTTCTTGACAATCATATAATTATTATTACACACAAAACGTATAAAAACAAAAAAAATCAAACCATTTGCAATTTATTGCCCCGTTAATTAAGTTTACAAAAAAAAATAAAGGATTTTTCTTTTTGCTGGTTGTTGTATGTGGGGCATGTGTTTGTTTTTGTGGGTTTTCATAAAAAATATGCGCGTTTTGTCTTTTGCTTTCTTCTTTTATGAAACATTTTGCAAATAGATTTTTTTTGTTTGTTTTGTGTTTTACCTTTTTGTTAACATAATTTCAACACTTTTTTCATTTAGATTTTAGTACAATTTTTCTTTTAGAACGCTTTGCTTTTTTTGTTGTTGTTGGTGTTGTGTTGTTTCACTATAATAATTGTGTTATATATAATATATAATATAATATATATTTTTATCTATAATAGTTTCTTTTTTTTTGCCTTTTTACATTGGTTGCAACTTGCAACTGCAACCGCATTTGCTGCATTTGTATTTGTTGTTGTTATGTTAAAGTAGCATTATGTGGATGTTGTTTTATCGATTGATTAATTGATTGGATTGGATTGGATTTGATTTGATTGATTCATGATTCATTTTAGTAGCGTTCGTCGTCATCAGTATTAGAGTTGGAATCATCGCAATCTTCTTCATCATCATCATCGTCATCATTGGAATCTGAGCTACCGGAACTATCATCCGAATCGCTTTCGTGGCTGCCGTGGTTGTTGATGTTATTGTTGCTGTTATTGTTGCTGTTGTAATGCTGTTGCTGTTGTTCTTGCTGCTGTATCGTTACAACAGCATGATGTTGCTGTTGCTGTCGCTGCTGATGTTGATGTTGATGGTGCATGCTATTATTGCCGCTGCTATTGCTGCTGCTCTCGGCCAAACGTGCCGCAGCCACAGCTGCCGCCAACGCTTGAGCCTCAGCAGCTGCTGCTGCAGCTGCAGTCGCCGCTGTTGCTGCCTCTGGCGCTGCGCTTATCAAAGTCTTATCATAGTCCACAACCAGCTGTTTAATATGCGCCAATTTGGCATGCAAATAATCAAATCTCTGCTTTTCCTCATGTATCCTACGATCACTATTAATCCTCTCGTATTCGCTGACAATTTGACGCTTGATTTGATCATAATCATCGTCACCACGCTGTTGAGCGCCTTCCAAACGCTTGGAGAGATCCTGGAAACGTTTGCTAACTCCCTCAACGCTGGTTAACAGCTTGCAGTATTCATCATAATCACTCTGAAATTCATTCTTATAGCGTCTTCGCACCTCCAGCGTGCGTATGGGCGCATATTGACTAAAGTCATAACGTGGTGCATCATTTGCATTCGCATCTGATGTTGCAGCTGTTGCATATGCATGCGCTGCCTCAGCCAGTTGCTGTGTGGGCGATGGATGTTTTGATGTGTTTGTTGTTGTTTGATTCGTTTGATGGTGATTCGTTGTTGCTGTGGTTGTTGTTAACGGTTCGCGATGATGGTGATTATGATTATGATTATTGTGTTGTTGCTGCTGCTGTTGCTGCTGATAATGCACTTGCTGATTGTGTTGTTGTTGATGTGGCACTGGCAACTGTTGCTGCTGCTGTTGATAGGTGTTGCTGCTGCTGTTGCTGCCGCGTTGCCGTTGACCATTGCTGCTACTACTGCTGCCGTCACTCGTGCGCTTTTTGCTGTTGGAAGCGGCGTGCGTGTTGTTGTTGTATGAATTGTACTCATCGTGCGCATTGTTGTTGCTGTTGTTACTACTGCTGTTAAAGTTGCTGCGTTGCTGATGCTGCTGTTGCTGTTGTTTTTGCTTTTGTTGTTGCTGCTGCTGCTGGTGGTGCGACGACGACGCCGTCGTCGATGATCCAGACACTGATTGACGCACAAAACTGGCAGCCAATTTTGGGGGCGTCGATGAGGATTTTCGAATGTTGCTTGCTGACTGCGCCGTTGCCGACGTTGTGGACGATGACGACGACGACTGACGACTGTTGCGCTCCTGTTGCGTCTCATAGCCACTGGAACAGCTCGAATTGCTACCCGTGGAGTTGCGCTTATCGGTGCTGGTGCCGCCACTTTGCTTGGACGACGAGGAGCTGCTGGTGCGTCGACTGTTGCCACGCTGTTGCTGCTCGGCAGCTGCTGCCGCCATGCTCCTGATGTCATCTATGTTGTCCAGCACATTGTAGCTCAAATCGCTACTGTGCTCATCCACCATCTGTGGATGCTGACGCTGAGGCGGTGTATAGGCAGCTGAGGAGCTGCCCGTACGACTACGATACGAGGATGTTGGAACAGTTGTGGATGAGTTGCCCGTAGAGGAGGAAGAGTTTGTTTGTCCGCCGCTGCCAGACTCCCGGTTGTAATGACTTATGCGCATCTTTTTGGTCTGCACAGCACTAAACATTTCATCATACTCGATGCTGCTGCGCTTGAGACTGCTGCTGCTGCCGTTGTTATGATTAGCGGACAATTGTTGTCCCATGCTTGGGGCCATCGACATCAAAGGTGGCGGACTGCCTGTATGTGTGGATGTGGGACTTTGTCCAGATGTTGAACTGCCCGCATCGGAGCTCATTGGTGGCGTCAGATTCTGTGGCTTGCGACGCTTCAACTGCTGCAATTCCTGTTCGCTAAAAAACGGCCAATTCTCATCGACATCGTTCCACATCTGTCGTCGCAAATTATACGTATTGTGTGGCATAACACTTATGTCCCTGAGTATATTACATATCATGTTGCGATCTCGATCCTTGATGCCCTCGTTCTTTAAACGATTAAACAGTTCCGGCTTCTTGAATGGCTTCAATGCCAGCAAATGTATTAAACGCTCACGTATTGTGCGACGCGAGACATCAGACATTTTGTTGCCATTGCCATTACCACCACCACTACCACCGCCTCCTCCTCCTCCTGATTTGGTGTTGCCATTGCGAGAATTGTTGCTGCTGCTGCCGTTGAGCATTTTATTGCGTCCATTGCTACTGCTATTAAAGGATCCTCCACCTCCTGTTGCTGCTGTTGCAGCAGTTGCTGTTGTGCTGTTCCTGGGCGAGTTGCCGCTGAGTGCATAGCCCTGCGAGATACCATTGGCAAATGTGTTGGCCAGAGTAGCTGCCGCACTGTTGCGGCTCCCATTGACTGTGCCGCTGGCACCCAATGTATTGGGATTGGGTGAGCGTGAGGCAATTGCTGCTGCTGTTGCGACTGTTGCAGCTGCTGCTGATGATGACGTCAGACCATTAAATGGCGATGAACCTAACTTACGACTATTGTTACTGTTAAAACTATTGCTGCTGCTGTTGTTGTTGTTGCTGCTGCTGTTGTTGTTGTTGTTCCCACTGTGATGTGACGATGCCGATGACGGCTTCTTCACCTTACGCCCAATATCCGATTGATTTGGCTTGATCTCACGTATACATTTGCTCTTCTCCGTCTCCTCGGCTCTGGCCATTTTTGTGCGTGTCGTATCGTAGACATCATCGTTGGCATGAATTCGCATTCGTCGCGCCAATGCACCAAGGACATCAAGCTCCTGCTTGTGCTGCTGTATGCACTCCAATGTGCCCTCAAGTTCATCAATGCTGAAGCCAAATTTACGTCCATTCTCCATGCCGCTGCCACTGTTATTAGCAGCATTGCTGCTATCGCTGGGCAGCGGGAAGTGTATGAAGCCAGTGTTGCCTTTACATTGAATTTTGGCACATTGGCCAGGCGCCAGGCGATTGGCATGCTCATTTCTTTGATATTCCTCGATGGCACGGTACGCAGAGTCGGTGAGCTTAAGGAATATGTACTCCTTTGTATCATCGGTGTAACGGTGGCTTTGTGACATACCATAATTGCCGGACGAGAACGAGACATTGGGCAGGCATTTTGTTGATGCAATCGAATTGCTCATAACGTGTCCGCGCCCCCCTCCAAATTGTATATGATCACAATTGTTACCCCTCCTCCTCTTTTGTTTTATTGGCCTGTATATACTTCTACTACTGTTCTATTTACTTGTTAAGTTGGCTGCGTTGTCGACGTGACGTTGCGTGGCGAATGGCAAAAATTTGATTTGGCTGACACGCCAGTATTGGACAAGAATGCAAAAATAAAAAACAAAAAATCAAAATGATTTTCTCTACAAGCACTATGCGGAAACGGAAGAGCAATGGAAGTAACTGTAACTGGAAGTTGTTGTAAATTTGGATGCGGCTGCTGAATGTGCTCTGTTGTTGTTGCTTTCGAGGTGTTGCAGGATACTTATGGACGCGTCGCTGTTGTCGAAGATCCTCATCAATCGTGACGTAGACCAACGCCTGTTGTTCTGTACAATTTAATAATATTTTCTTTAGTATGTTGTAATCGTAAGTAAAATTTACGTTGCTAAGACATGAACAGTGGGCAAATACACAGCTTTACACAGAAACACTACACACACTCACACATTAATGAGAGACTCACTCTCATGGGAGAGTTTTGAGCTGAGGTGCAAACTTGCTGCTGCTGCCGTTGTTGTTGTTGTTGTTGCTGTTGCTGCGTTTTTCTTTCTTTTTTCTGTCGATTTTTTAATTTGAAATGCAGGCACGACCACAAATACACACTCACACGCACAGCTCTTTTATATTTTTGTTGCTGCTTGAGAATTTCACTTCCGTATAAGTCTCATTTCTCTCTCTCTCTCTCTGTCTCGTGCTCTTTCTACTTTCAAAAAGTCTGGTTCATATTTGCACTGCACGTTGTTGCTGCTCTCTTTGTGTGCTACTTGCAAATAACACAATTTCTTTTGTTAAATAATATGGTATGTATTTAATTGGGTTAAGGTAGGCATGTATTTATTGCTCTTGTTACTATAGTCGTTGTTTTGTTGCTGTTGTCGTTTTTGTTGCTATTACTGCTTCTGCTTATTTTACATGTTTGTAGCGACGCGTGCGAATGACTGTTGTAACTTTTGCTTGCTTGAGTTGAAAGTGCGACTCCTGCCTGCGCCAGGTGCTCAAATTGTCAATGTGTATGAATCGCTCAAAAGTCAGGCGGCGGCGGCAGCCATAAGCAAAATCAAAGACAGCACAGAGGAGAGCGAACAATCAATGCTGTTCGCACACAACCATACACATATACGCTCACTCACACTAATATGGATACACGTCGCTTGACTGCTTTTGGTGGTGTGTGCGCTCGCTGGTTTGTTGCCTCTACTCTCTCGTTCTCTTTGATCACAGTGTGTTAAAGCGAGACAACTGCTGTTTTGATTGGCTTCACTACTGTTGTTGCTGCTTGATCTTTTTTCTTTTTTGCTTTTGCTAAAAATCATCTGTGTTTGTACGTTGATTTTTTATATACATATATTTTTTCTGCTGCTTATAATATTTTTTGTCCACTTCTATATTAGTTGCATATATGTTCATTTGTGTGTGAATATCTTTTTCTTGACACACACAAAAACAACTTCACACACTCGTATTATCCGATTCGAAATTGTAGGCAGAGTTCAGGCACTCGAAATATTGTTAATTTTTAATGCCTTTTAACCACTTTTTTCCTCTTGATATTGTGTGCGTGAACGTTCATGTGAATTTATGCATGTATTTTGGGTTTTTACGGCAACACTTTTACTTAAGACATTTTTGCTTTGGAGTTTGCTGTTTTATTTTAACACATTTTTGGCACTGGAATTCGATAATTCTACTTTTTATTCACACGTTGCGTTTTGTTTTGCTTAGAAATTTATTGTTAAATTGCATTTTATTTCCTTTTTAATATAAATGTTGCTTGTGTCTGTGTCCAAGGTATCTTAATCAACGTACAAAAGGTATCTGCTAAATGAAATCGAAACGAGTTGCTTTCAAGTGGTTGCCGTTGCTGCTTTGCTGCTGTGCACTCGTTTATTATTACACCACTCACCGCAGCCCCGTGGACAATGCTAAGACGGCGACGTCGACGAGTGTGACGCGACGGAGCAGATCAACGGCAGCAGTGTCGTATCTCTCGCACATGCACATACACATGGACATGTGTGCGCGCTCAATTTGACGCTCTTTCTCTTCACTCTGGCACGCTCGCTTTGCTCCGTCTTGAAAAGCAACAACCATACAACGTCTCGATGTTTCGTTTGAAATACGTACGTACGTGCCTTGTATCACTTGCTACTACTGCTGCAAGTAGTATTTGTTGTTCTTGTTATTGTTGTAATGTAGTTATGGAAGTGAAGCGTAGAGCAAAAATGAAAACAAGTTTGCAATTTAATGTGCGCACTTGGCACTCTGCCGCTGGCGGTTGGCCATTCCGTTATTCGAATTGGTGGCTCTCTTCGTTACGCGTCTCTCTCTCGATCGCTCTTTTTCTCACTCTTAGAGAGCGTTATGCGTTGACTCTACGTTTTTGTTCAACACAACCATCAGCATTTGCTTATCTACATGGCACATACGTTTCTTTTCTTTTCTTGTTTCTTTTTTTTTATTTTTATAATTTATACCTTTTGTGAGTGTGTGTTTATGTATCACGAAAAGCTTGGGCCCCGTTGCACGTCTTAGCAAAATTAAAAACTTTAGCTTACTTTTTGTTGTAGTTGTTGAATATGAACGTGTGTGTAATTATCTCACAACTGTTGGAAAAGCTACAGGCACAGGGCACGCGTCACAATATGAAAACAAAATACATACATATATAGCTTAATACAAATAAAACACAAGACGCATCTACAAGTGTACTTACAATATGGGTGTGAATGTATATATTTACATTTATATGACAATAGTCAGAAGCGTTTTGTAGATTTTAGGGACTTTTATATAGTTTAGATGTTGAAACAGCTGTTTTGGTCTGCCACCTGCGTGATGTGGTCGTGTGTGTATCGTTGTCTCTGCTGTTGTTGTTGCTCCCACCACGTCACACGCAGTATAAGGTTGTTGCTATTGTTGTTGTACTGTTTCTTTACACGGTTGCTCGGCACGCAGCAAACCCCGCACACCCAGCAACACAACGGGGAGGCACAGACAGCTGTGCTCTCTGTGGTTCGGCCAAACAGTGTTGAAAACAGTGAATATATCGCTTTATCGGTCAATCGATAGCAAGTGCTATGGCTTTTGGTGTGGACAGCGAACACGAAAAAGCTCTTCAAATTGGTCGACGTTGTTCTTGTTGATATTGTTTCTACTAATGGCGATATTTCTATAAAATTATTACCAATTTCAGTCAAAATTACTTCTATTATAATATATAATAATTATTTGCATCGTACTTAGTTGTTGTTGCTGTTGGTTGGTAGGTATATAATTGATGACGAGTTGATTCTATAGTTGTTGCTTGTTGATTTATGGCCGTGCTCTCTCCTTTTTGATTTCTGCTTCCATGAATCTTTGTTAAAATTTAGTTTTTATTTTCACTCTACACTTTAGAAGCGAACAAAATATTTAGTATGCACTAGTTTCTTTAATTTTTTAATTCAAATTTTTCTGTTTTCCGCTCCCTTTTGTTGAGATTTGTTGTTGAGTTATTTTTGTATGTATTAATGCACTTGTATTTGTTTACGTTACGCGTTCGCGATCATACGTTCTCGTTACGAATAGCTCAGCTGTTTTGTGTTTACGTTGCATACTGTTACGTGACATATTTCTCTTAAGGGCCCTCTCTTATTAAAGAGATCCCATATGAGAATAAAAGAGCGCGAGTGTCGGACAGACGTTTTTATTTAATTTTCTGTATGATGCTCTTTGTTGTTGCCAATTCGTGTTCACTTTTGACATTTTTGCATACAAAAATTTTCCGTTTTCAGGTAGATTTACCGTAGACTGAGATCTTAGCCAATGCGTTTGTATGAATGTTTAGTGCTAGCAATTGAGTCGTGTGCCCGTTCGTTCGTGTCTCGTCGTGCCTACTTTTTGTGTCTGTGCTGGGCTTATCTATTTGTTTTTGTACTAGGAATTTTAGCTACCCCGTACACACATATGTTTGAACGTGAAAATGTATTTTACAAATGAAGACAGTATGTATGTACATACAAATACAAGTACATAACCGTGGTAAATAATGATACGCACACCTGACGACCTCTTTGCGAATTTATGTATTTACAAGCAGCAGGAAGCAAGTAAATCTGGCGGGCAGGTCGCATTGCAGCTGTCAAATTGACTGCAAAACAAAGTCATAAAATCAGGAGAACTATATTTGTCTCTTTTTATCATACATGGATGGTTATCCGTCTATTGTAGTTGGTACACGCGTGTATAATTATAGTTGTTGTAGTCGAACAGGATGAGAGATTTATGGCAAATCGCAAAAATGTTTAAAGCTCATAAAAACACACATATGCACACACATAGTCGCTACAAAAAACTCACAAATAAAAGCTGTGAGCCAAGGTAACAACTTGAAGTTCATTTATAAAAATAATATAATAATGTTGCCCCTGGTTTACTGTTGGTGTATGCATGTGCGTGTGTGTGTTTAAGTTTCAATAACAACAAATTTGCAGTCAACGTTAAACAAATTAGCCGAAAAAAAATATAAAACCTAAAAAGCAACAACAAAAATAATACAAATTCGAGTTTGAAGCGCGCGACGATGTCGGCAGCCATTTGTTAAAAACGTCGTTCCTCCGAACACCGCTTAAATAGCATTGAGAGCCCAGGCGAACGAAAGGCCAATGCACTGCGCGTGACGACAACGACACGAGACAGCAACGGATGAAGACGGAGACGGGACGCAATGTGCCTGTCTGTGTTTGTGCCTTTGTGTGAGGAGGACTCCACGCAGACAACAGCTGGCCGCAGGCTTCAAATCACAGGAGCAACAACCACCAAAAAAAACAAGAAATCTATGAAAAACGTGTGAACGTGTGCAAAGAAATGCTCGAGAAAAGGGGACTAACAAAAATCTCACACGCTTCCAAAAGAAATTGAATAATATAAGTATTCACACATACATACACAAATGCACGAGTGCTGGCAGTGCAGCTGACAGCTGTGTAGACAGTTTTGCTTTGTGCTGCACTTCTTTACAACAACAACAACGACAAACCATTGATAACAATGTCAGATGCGACCGAGCAAGTGTGAGGGAGCAAAAGGCATAGCACTGAGACACAACTAAGCTCGTTAATCTGCACACCGGCAGCGTTGCCACCTTCGCCAAATCGATCGAAATTTAGTTGAATCGATAAATATGCAAACCCAGAAGAATGACGACTACAAAAGAGAAGCACAGAAACAGCAACAACAAACAAAACGCATTAAACACACATTAACGGCTTTACGCACACAAATATGCATATTTATGCAAATATATTGCGCTTGCGCCTGTATGAGTATGTGTGTGCACTAAAATACGTGCGAAGCATTTAAAAATGTTAATTTTATAAAACGCTGATAGGCGCAGACGACATCCACAAAGAAGAAAACACGGGCTGCTCAACTCTGAACAGATGTTCAAAACTGTAGGGGGGCAGGCAACAACACGGTAAACCCAAAGACGAGTTGTAATGCGACAAAACGAAAAAACAACAACAAGCAACTTTTATACGATTAAAGAGGACGCTGGGGAATGCAAGTCTCTCGCTCTCTTAGTTGACATCGAGTCGGAGGAGGCATGTGTGTGAGTGTGGATGTTTAAAATGAATAATCAATTGCCGACGTCGCGATGAGGCGCTGCTCCGCTCACCTTCTCTCTTTAGGCGATGGTAATTGCCCACATGGGAATCCCAAAATGCCCTGCACGATATACGCGACATAGCATTTTGTGCATTTTCGATACCCACAGCATAACAGACTGCTCAATTTTCTCAGATAAAGCAGATAAATGTACATATTTTATAAATATATATATTAAGGCAATATTTTGAATTTTGTATATTCAACACTTTTGCTATTTTTGGCACAGAGAAACAGCAGCAGCAACAATAACAAAAACAAGATGATCATTATTAGAAAATGTGACTCACGATTCAAGCATCAAAACAGTGTGAAAAATATTTATAAATTATTTATTTTCATATTGAGAAAGGCGTTAAATGGGTGTCGTGCCTGTTTACACGACCGTTATGAAGGTTCATATCGATAAATCCCAATGTAAATAAATATACAAAGCTATGCAATTTCATAATGTATTCATAATGATAAACATTATTTATACAATTGTACGACATTTAGCTAGCTCTATTGAAGTTCACTATAAATAACAATTATTATTATAGTTCCCCTTCAGTTGATCATGACAAAGTTGAGAAACTCTAAGCCCCAGATATGTAAAATTGTATATAATTATATATATCTATGCAATATGATAGAAGTGTATCAAGGCCTCTAATGTCAATGAAATCACTTATAGGGTACTTTGCTTACAAGGAAGCATCTTAACATCTTAACATACGCGAAAACAAATTGAAAATTTCAAGGCTAAAAGTATTTGAAACAAACTCATATCAGACCCAATAAGAATATCGTTGAGTTCTTTCCAAAAAGAGACGCAAAATAAACACGAAGCAAACAATCGGCGTACAATGAACTGTGGCCTGAACACACTCACAGTTCACCCTCTCAGGCAATAATAATGACAACAACAAATAGTATAACAACAACGTCGACAACGACAAAAACCAATCAAATTATAAGCGTCTCCTGGAAGATCTTGCTGAACGAGCGAACCCGCAATACAGAAACAACGTTCATTGACCGATTTAAACAACAACGCGCTGAACATTGCATAATTTTTTTTGCTTTGCTTTTTATGATTTTAACAAAAGTTCAACGGAAATGCGTTTGTTTCGTGCTCTCTCCCACTCAGACTATCGCTGACATGTGAACAAATTTTAATCAAATTGGAAAAAAATAAAACATTGACCGTGAATAGGCATAAAATTGGGTTTCTTATTTATTCTGATTAGATTATTAATGCGTGCCTGTGTGCGTGCTTGTGTTGAGTTATTTATGTGGATACCGTTATCTATTAATTGGAAAACTTCAAGTAAAAGAATAACCCAATCAAATCGACGAATAACGAAAAGCAGTTGTGCTTTTTGGCTTTAAAGAGCGAAAAACAACAACAAAAATCAGCACAAATAAACTAAACTTTAAATGTGGTTTACAAATTCTGGTTTTATGATTATTTTTTTCTTATTTAAAATGGACAATTAAAAGTCAATTCAAATATAAGAAGAACAAACGAAAGACGACTTGGAGAACAAATAAGTAAGAGCTTAAACCAGCCTTTAGTCTTTAAGCTGCATGAATTTAATTATTTATTCCAATGTGATTTATTTAAATAGTTATCTATTTGTACTAAACCAATGAAATTTAAATTTGAGTAAATAAAGTTTCTCAGTTGAGTGCTATGATATTGAAATTAATCAATATTTGTTAATATTGTCAGAGCCGGATATGTTAACGGATGTGGTGCCTGATAGCCATTTTCCACGACGATAAAATTAATTTGCGATGTTTTATCGATAAATTGAACATATCGTCGCAATTTCAAAACGCATTTGAGTTTTGGAGAAAGAAATCACTCCATATCACTACATTTTTTTTAATTATTGTTAAATTTTGAATAGTTATAGTACAACCAAAGAATAAAAATTTATATAAACAAAGCTTATTATAGAAAGTCAAGAAACAGATATGTATATTCAAATGAGATAAAAATGTAAAAATTAATGAAAATTCGTTGAATTGTCAACTTGCCAAAAAGCATATCGCCTGCAGAAATTATGTAAATATAAAACTATGTGTGTAAAACACAACCCGTAACATTTATAAATGAAAAAAAAAAAAAAAAAAATAAACAAATAACCAGTATTGTGCAATTAGTATTGTATAATAATACTGTATTACTTGAAACTCCGACCGTATCTGGTATATATATTCCTTTGGAATTCATTAAATAAATACGAGCCAAAAATCTAAAAAATTGTCTTGATCTGTGGCTCTGAAATCGTCTCAGAAATATACAAATCAACTGAGATTAGCAGAATGTTTCAATTTTGCGTCAATGCAGACTAATTACACTGGGAACTGGTTCGAGAGCTGATTATGAGACTTGTTTATTATTTATTTGTAAAAATACATTTAAATGTTTAAAGGTTTTCATACAAAAAACTACTATTTCTGTTGTGTTTTGGTTTCGTAATGTTGTCTCGGTCGGTCGATCGACACGGCGATAGCTTCTGCTTCTTATACTCTCTCACACAAACACACGCATGCATGTACACGTAGACACAAATACATTTGAATGCTAATCAGCAACAACACCCAAAAATTAAAACCCGATTCAACAACATAGCTAGAAGGCTCAAATCGTAATGAAGTCAAAGCTGCTGCGAAAGATAGAGAGAGAAAGAGGGCGAGAGAGAAGTGGCGGCTGAGTAAGCGGTTAAGCAAAGCTTGAAGCTTTGGAAGCTTAAAAAAAAACTTGTCTTCCCAGATTCAGTTGGATTATTTCTTCTTATTGGAACAAGATCAAGAGACGTGGAGAGACAAACTTAAACAGAGACAACGACAACGTTGGCAATTTCGAACTGGACTAAAAACGGACACCAAACAGAAACGAAAACAGACGGCAAAAACGTAAAACCTACAACGAGTACAACAACAGTAGACAGCCGTTAACTGAGCCGCCACCACGGGGACTGTGGACTGGTATTCCCCACCCCCTCGCCTACATTCAACTCTCTCAATCTTAAGCTTGTTGTGAGTGAATTTCTTGCTGTTGCTGTCTGTGTATTTCATTTTAAATTAATATACATACAAACATATATATGTAGATATGTATTTACGATTTGTATTCGGCATTATATTGTGGCTATATCTTTGAACAAAAAAACAAAAAATGACTGAAGGTCAGCCAAATTGAGCGTACAATCAACTTTTTAATATTTCATTATACATTTGTCTGCTGTTTTTGTTATTGTTGCCCTAAATGAAAATGCACTTTGCATACATATGAATATACATAATATTTATCCGTTGGACTATTAATTGAAATCAAGTTTTCCGTTTATTATTTGAATGCCACAACATCCATCTAATGTCATTAAATACCAGCTTTCAACTTCTTCTTTTTTTGTACTATTTCCCACATTTTTCTGATTGTTAATTGAACTTCCGCAGAGTTCTTTCTGACTATTTACGGGGCTTTTTTATACCCTGTACAGGGATATATTAACTTAGTGAAAAAAATTTTTGTAACAGGCAGAAGGAGGTATCTCCGACCCTATAAAGTATATATATTCTTGATCAGCATCAACAGCCGAGTCGATTGAGCCATGTCCGTCTGTCTGTCCGTCCGTCTGTCTGTCCGTCCGTCTGTATGAACGCGTCGATCTCAGCAACTATAAGAGCTAGAGACACCAAATTTGGCATCAAGGTTCCTGTATACCATATGCAGATCGAGTTTATTTTACATTTTGGATACCTCCCCCCTTCCCCCGTAAAAAACGAATAAAAGCCACATTTTTCAACGTAGACACTTCTAACTTAACAGGTGCGTTAAGAATGATATATAGAAGGAACGCTGAAAGTTTCATCAAGATCGGTTTATAAATAAGACAGATAATCAGCAATAAAAGTTATTTTTCCACGGAATCGTAGAGCAGCGGGCAGCACATGTGTGCTAGCGAGACAGCGAACGACTGTGATACATGCGTCTGCTTACCATGTGTGCATATTTGTGCGAGCGAGATAGCGAACTACTGCGACACAAGCATAAGTAAATTAAGTGTCGTAACACTCAGCTTTTGATTGCAATAAGAATGCAAAGAATTCATATGCTAAATGAGAGTTTCAAAAGGGTATTCTTTAAACACCTGTTATGTTCTTACTTTTATTTTAATCAAAGTACCTATTATCAACATCATTTTAATATAGAAGCCTGTACAGGGATTTATACTGTCGAATGCGGTCGACTGTAGCCTTTTCGACTGGTTTTTGTTTACTGGGCTCAAGTTGTGTGCCATTTTTTTTCCATATCTGTAAGCATGTATGTATGTGTGTGTGTTTTAAAAGTGGAACGTCAGAGTTAGCCCTCACCTTAGTATTGTTTGTTTCCGGTGTCTTTTGTCTGCATTCAAATGAAATATGATAGAATAAGAACAACAAATGGTAGAAAATATTATATTTGGCATTAGCATTATATGCATACCGAATGTCATTCCATGTCATTCAATTAATCTATCTGAAACTCAACTAATTTGAAATAATGATATGCTCAAGGAAAACATTATTTGATGCAACGGAAATATTGAAAATTTATTTGAAATAACTTTATATTATTATGGAATGAATCAGGCTTGCATATCGCTATGAAGTATGATTAGTTGGAAAAACAATAAGTCAAGAACCGCACGTCGCCATTCAACCTAAAAATAAAACGACACAAAGATAAATGCATTTGTTTTTGTTGTTCTATTAGCCACACCAGCAATAACAACGACAACTCGTGTACTTAAGTTGAGCTTTGGTTGTAAAGTGCATTAGTCGACACTCCGAAACAGAAACCCACCTCAACCCACCAATTACAATAATCACAACAACAATAACAGAGCCCAGCCAATAAGAAACCCCAGTATGCATGTGTATAAAAGATACGAAAATTATATAAACATTATAGGCAGCCGTAAATATGACTAAACCAACCGCAAAGCAGCGACGACCACAACAACAACACCAGTAAAAGCAACAACGATATGTAACATGTCGGGTGGCAACAACAAAAACGAGGGCTGCTCAGCACGAAAAATAACAGCATTGTTGACGACAGTGCAGCTCTTGCAGCCAGTTGTTGTTGCTGTTGTTGCTGTTTTGGTTGGTAATTTTAATGTTGGTTTTATTTTCTGGTTTCTCGGATACGAAACTATGCCAAAGTTAACGACGGATTACAATAATCAAAATATACACAATATATGTAAATGTATATATACTTATACAACGACACTTTCAACTATTACTATAAGTGCTACAATTACTCACTCAGTTGGCAACGCGCTGTACACATGCTGACAGTTTGAAACACTGTCTTAATCAACGAATTAATTGCGCTATCGATCTAGTTAACATGTATTCTTTAAAATATGTAAGCACGTACATACATAAACATATATACATACATACAATTAGATAATAATGAACATACATTATATATGGACTTCGACACACCTACACGGCAAAATGGTTACCTTCCTTTTCACATAAAACTATTTTTGGTAACAACTGAAGCAAAAATTGTATTATGTACATACATATGTATACACATACGGGGCCCGATAACAATTACAAAACTATTGAACCAATTAAGTTAAGGTCTATAAAAACAAAATTAACAATAACAGCTATCCATGTTTTCCAGCGCCACATACGAAAAAAAACCCCGCACAAGTATGCGGGACACTATGTATGAATTTGTGTGTGTGTGCGTCGGAGAGGGAGAGCAGCAGTTTTGACATGTATGTGTATACATGTGTAGGTGAGAGCTTGCAAAACCACAATGGCGACAAAAATAGGCAGGCAGACAGGCCCACGGGAACGATATAGCGGCATAGATACATATACATATACATACAAGTACATGTGTATGCTTGTACTTAAAATGAATCTACAAATGTACATACATACATATGTGCAAATTGAAGTTTTGTCATTTTCGTTATTTTTATTATATTCATGCACTCTCAATGCGTAAATATTCCCATATGCAAATATTAATGACCTTCACTTTCACCTCTTTTTTTGTAGAGGGCTGAGGCCAGAGCTAAACACACTGAGAGAATCATCGCTGTAGTAGCAACAATTAAACTAGGTGTAAATACATGTCAGTTTTCTTGCTGAATTTGAAAATACTACAGAAAACATTCATATGGTTATACAATTGTTGCTATGCAAGCAACAACATAAACACTTTCAAAATTTTCATTTTGACTTTTGCCACAATGCGGACAACAGCGATTTGTGGGCGCATGTAAGAAAATACATACACACGTGACAAATGAAGTGAAACAATAAAATAGCAACACAGTAGTAGCTACATATTCTCAAACATATGTATATACATGTTTATAATGAGAAGCGATACGGCCTTCTCCGCTCGTGATCGGGCAACAACAATACAATTACAGTAAATAGGTGAAAAAGACAACAGCGCGCAGTTGCACAAATATAAAAAGCAGCCACAAAGCACAAACACACATACATAGACAAAGTATTACGGTAATCAATGTCAAACGCTGCCGATTTCATTCGCATGCACAACAAGCAACAACAATATCCGACCGTCTGTCTCATTGTATTTTTGTGTACTTGTACAAGCACAAAAGCAATTTAAGAGCAATAACAACGTCACAAACAAACAGACACACACACACCCAAATCAACACAGATTCGTGTTAAATGCTAAAATGAGAAAAGCACCTACAACGAGAGATCCGCTCTCTGAACTACATAAGTATATATGTGTGTATGTTTATAGGTGAACACTGATAGACAGAATATTTAACGGGGATATTTTAATAAAGACAAACCCAATTAATTGCTATTTTTAACCTGTGGGTTACACTTTTCAAACAGATTAAATTATACATGTGTACTTGCACATAGATTAAGGCAAGCACACTTTTAAAATGCCAACTTAAGGCATTTTAACGACATGGTTAGAAAATAACACCACTTGTTGTTGGCTGCTTCTTGTTTTGGCATAATTAAATGCAATATGTGTGAGCGTGACAGCAGCAGCATGCATGAATATCGTCAACGCTCGCTACTTGCTCTCTCGCATACCAAAAAGCAAGGCAAGATCGAAACACACACACACAATCACGCAGACACAATACTTTCACTTCTTGTATTGAATTTTATTTCAGTTTCGGGCGCCACACATTTGTTTTTGTTGTCGTTTTTATATCTTTTCAACAGATTTATGCAAGTTTTCAGCGTTTATATATATACATATGCATGTTTGTCTGTCTGTGTGACTCGTTGTTGTGGCCCTCAGCAACAGCGAGCGAAAATACAAATTATAGAAAATCGGTGTGTGTGTGGACACACAACCGACTAAGGTGGGTAAGAAGAAATACTGCGTGTGTAATTTGATCAAGATATGTGTTTGTAATTGGGTTATTGAAATAACTTCTATCTTCCTTTTGGCTTACTTTTCTAGTTCTCAAATTCATTTAAAATTTTATTATCAAAACTATTAAACATTTTAAACAAGACTGTACGGGGCAGGCATGTACATACACGCATACTTATGAAAGCTTGCTAAACAGCTTTGGCTGTTTGACCTCAAACGTGATGATCATATTGTATTGATAGTGTATGAGAATGCAGCAAAATTGAAATTAATTTAATCCAGTAATATTTAACAACAAGTTTAGTTTCGCCAAATACTAGTAAGGTACTAGTACTAGTAAGTATTAAATACATTGTTCACTTATCTACGCAAGCACGAAGTACATACGTAGAAACAACAACATGCGTCAAAGCATTTTACACCTGACAAATGTAGTATATTTTTTTACTCTCTCATTCCCCTGCATTCGCTCTCTGCTCTTTATTTCCCCCATTGCAATACTGCAATACATACACAAATGCATACTCAAGCAACGACTGGAGTGCAGTAACTGTGCGACGCTCCCACCACATTTCTTTCTCTGTTCCTCTCACGCGGTGACGTCGCGTCTTCTCAGCTGTCAACTGTAAGCTTTTGCATTTAATCAATTTTTAAAATGTCAAATTATTATGTGCAATACACAATAATCAAATCGTATTTATCACATGTATTTTAAGATATACTTGGGGTTAAATACAGCACTTTCTTCTTGTTAAATAGAAAGAAATCCGACGACTTAGTGGAGAATTAAAAGAAAGAAAAAGATTTGTATTTGAATGGGCATTAGCAAAATTTAAACAAATTAATTCTGGTGAGAGCAGTCGAAACGCCTTTGTTGCTATAGTCATAAATTAGGCCTTGCCGATACCATCCCCATCCTACAACGGACAGCTGTTGGAATGTTTAGTGGCGAAATTAACGACGGCGAACGAAGTGGGAGGCAAGAGTATATAAAGAGTGGATACCAAAGCTGACGTCAGAGTGCTTGCAATTTGTTGTTGCCGTTCTTAGAAGTGAAGCTACAACAATTTGCATAGGTATACTATCGATAGGCGTGTCATTTTATCGATAGCACACCCAACAACAACAGATACGTGCGCACACATCACATGTTAAAATTAGACTCAGAAAACTGCTGCCCACGTTCGATTTCTAGGATAACTTGCACACAGACACACACACACACACACACTGACAGTAACGTACGCACGCCCCCTAGCAATGCAACAGCGTCAATAGCAAAGTTTTACAAAACATTTACAGGGGCATCAAATGAAAATACGAGAGCAGCATCGTAAGCTGTCAGCTGCGGGAGTGGAGAAGCATTAACGAATTAACATACATATATTGAGCACAAAGAGGGTTGTTGCTAGCTTATATTTGTTACATGAGCCGGCGTTGTTTTTCTGTTTTCCACATTCCAGCAAATTCTCTGTTCGTTCTTCTTCTTTGTACCACTCTTTGTTGCTTACTTTGTGAGTAGTTGCGGTTTTTATTTTATGAAACACTTTTGAAATCGTTATGCATATATAAAGGTTGATAGCTGTTGATTTATATTTACGCTTGTATTTGTTATTGGACGTAAAATTATTTATAAATTAATTGAAATCGCGTAAATAACGTTGGCAGTGGCGACAGCGACAATAACAGCGGCTGATTTTCGACAGCTACACGACTACGACGGCGACGAGTGCGGTTGGCTGACGTTTTTGGTGGTTGTGCGCGAGAGAGACGGGCCGACGACGAGGACGAGAGCTGCTGGAGCGCGCGCGTGCATAACACGCTCGTATACACAAACTCATGCACGTACATACATAAATACAAACGTAAGCTCCCTCACACTGTTCAAGTTTGCTCTTGGCGAGCAAACGAAGCAACTCACACATGCAAGCAGACGTAAATATGTATTGATGTATGCATGCACATATGTACATATATAAAATATAATACACGGCTGCGTTAATGATATTGAACTGCGACTGCTAATGTAAATGGTGGCAACTGTCTTTGCCTCATTTGGACGGACAGACTAAACGACGATCCGCCCGAGACGCACGCACACATTAACACACACAGAAGTGGAGAAATCAATCAAATGAATTCAACACGGCACAACGGGGAGAAGGCAGCGGAAAACAATATACAAATTTGACAATATTTTCAATACTGCACATTTTTTAATTCGTTTCTTCTTGCGTACGCATACATATACATACATGTGTATGTGAGTAGGTATTATTTTTAATTTTTTCTTACACAATATTTTGATATCTTTCAATAGTTTGCACACACTTTATTTTACACTTAATTGAGCTCTTGTTGTTGGTTTAATAATGCACGTATTCCCCTTAAGTTAATTTTCTATAATTTACAAATGTAATTTTAACAAAAAATTTTCTTAGTCAAAGTCAGAAATCACGTCATGGCTGCCACGTCCAAGCAACAATGAATCGTAAAATTTCCAAAGCAGCCCACTTCACGCGGCGTTATCGACGGTTGCGAGTGCGTTTGTGAGCTGAGAGAGAGTGAGCGAGTAGTTGCCGATATCGCGCAAGACTCATTTTGCAGTGTGTACACATTGCTTTTGGCAACAATATTCTTAACATTGGCCCATTCTATGCGTTAGAGCAAGTGCACTATAGTGCGCGCTGAGACAACACCATAATTTTGCAAACGAGGGCAAACACTTATGTTAGTGTATTTGGTATTATTTAGCACTATATCCAATAGCTCCGTCTTCATTCGTACTATTTATGAACAAGATATCTCTTATCTATGTTTAAATTAGATATTGTAACAGCCAAATTAACTAACAACAATCATAACAGAGGCTTAGCAAATGCCATTGACATTGACAAATTGCATTTCACAAGTTGAGGACACAAAATGACTCATAAAGTGGACATTTTCTGTAATCAATTGGGACAAACATATGTGATTAGACACGAGTTTAATAACTATTACTAAAAATGTATATATTTCGCAAATTTATAGGACTTAACTTAATATATCAAATTTAACCGTTTTCACGAAGCCAATTGCATTTTTATTGCTTCGCGCCTTTCTTTTAAACGGAATGTAAGACCAAAACAAGCGTGTGAAACATCTGTTTTGCGGGCACAAGCACACTTGGTGTGCGAGCGAGACAATTATATCATGCTAGAGCTGCATTTGCGAAACACAGCACATAAAAATGCAATAATAAATTTGTGTAGAATGAGAGAGACACAAAAATGAGAAAAATCGCGCGTCAAAAATATAATTTCACAAAATTGTTTAATTAATAGCAGAAATATTATTTTACAACTAACTCCTTTATGGCTAATTGGTATATGGGCACAACAAAACTAAAAGAAAACAATAATAAAAGGGAACGCACACAGCGGTAACGAGATGTCGTCGGCAGCCGCTGACGCCTGCTGCTCACTCGCTTGAACATGACCACGGCTCGGTATTCATATTCTGCCGAAAATTTTTCAGCACAGTGAAACACAAATTAAAAAGTTGAACTCACCCTGAAAATTATCGTCATTCTCTTCCTCTGACGCCATGCTTCCAATTAAATGCAAATTTTTTACGTTTTATGCACAATAAAAGCGTTAAAAATCTTTTCACAACAAATAAATTAAGCACACACGACACTAGAGTTGTGTCGATTCGTTCAGAATAAGTTCAATTGAACGGTTCATGGACTACTACGACAACTACCGAACTTGTTCAGTAACTTGTGATGAACGTCAGACCCAACGAGAAAGACAAAACGCCGAAGTCCAGTGGTGCAATACTATCGAAAATATGAAAAGTATCGATATTTCAAGGGAATTATTTAAAAGACAAAAGTTCATTTTGTAAGTCTTTACAATCCGTTAAAAGAACATTAAAAATTATTCGTATGTTAATTGTTTTGAAACATCATGTTCTGTTTTATGAAAGCTAGTAAGTTGTTACCATTAATATTGCCATAATTCTTACAAACTTAACTTTTTATTTATTGTTAAAGTATTCCTTTTTAACATTTGATGGGTTTGCGGATGACGATAGCTGTACAAATCTTGAACAAATATGGCGGTCGCAAAATAAAAATAAGAAAATATCGAGTCTATTATCGATTAAACGACAAAAAATTCACTCTTCTTGAGTGAATGATATAATTAAATAAGCCGTCAACACACTTAATTTTAAATGAATCCCATAATTTTTTAAAGTATACATTTTAATGCATCTAAATGCACTTTAATTAAACATGACTAGTCGATTCAGTGATCCGATTAAATAGTTCGATTAGTTTAGTTCAATGTTGAACTACGCAACTCAAACTGTCAGTGTCAGTGAGGAGTGGAACAACCCTGTCTTTTTGCTCAAGAAATTTTCACGCAAACGTTTTTGCAGATAAACATATAGCAAGTACCAAAAAAGCATATGCGGATTAAGCGGAATGTGCAAGGTTTTTGGTAAATAACTTTAACGTTTTAAGTCAGATCAATTTAATTGCGAATATTATGTCGTCCATTATAACGCGCAAGGATGCCGAAAGCGCCGACGCTGACGAACAGAAATCAAAATCAGCATCAGCCAACAAACGCAGCGCAGCTGGCGCCGACGTCGGCGTCGATGCAGCACCCAAGAAGTCACGTTTCGATGTCAAGGAAAATAATGGTTCTTCCGTCGATGCCATGGCCTCATCGCTGAGCTCCACGCAAATCAAACTGATGATGGCCCATGCCCAGCGTGAGATCGAGGAACGAAAACGGGCCCTCAGTAATCTACGCGACAAAGATCCCCTGTTGGCATCCGTGCCACAAATAGGCATGCCGGTGGCACTGGCTACACAAGCATTGTCCAAAAAGCCAACGCCCGAGGACTCGGACAAAGCCAAGAAGATAGCTGAGTTGCAGGCACAAATTCGTGCCAAGCTAACCGGTAATTTGGCCAATCTTATACAGCAACAGCCCACAGCAGTGGCTGCAGCGGCGGCGGCAGCTGCTCAACAACAACAGGAGCGCCCGAAGCCACTTATATTGGATGAGGAAGGACGTACCGTTGACAAAAGTGGACGTGCCATCAACATACCCACAGTGACGCCCACGCTTAAGGCAAACATACGGGCCAAGAAGCGAGAAGTGTTCCAGCGTCAGGCAACGGGAACCGAGGGCAGCAGCAACAGCGGCTCGGCAAGCACCGCCCAGGATGATGCAGTCAAGTATTTTGACGATCGAATTGCATTGAAACCGACAGTGCGCAATAAGCGTACGTTGCGTTTCCATGAACCCGGCAAGTTCCAGCAGCTGGCTGAGCGTTTGCGAATGAAGAGTCAATTGGAGCGTCTGCAGAATGAGATATCCCAAATAGCACGAAAAACAGGCATATCGTCAGCCACAAAGCTGGCACTGATTGCTCCCAAACAGGATATGCCCGACGATGTGCCCGCCATGGAATGGTGGGATTCTGTCATCCTCAGCCAGGACATGCAGACCGTGGACGAGGCGAGTGGAAAGATCAGCATACGGCAAATGGCTATAAGTAATCTCATTGAACATCCCACGCAAATGAAACCGCCAAGTAAGTTGAAGATTATTCCCTTCAATTGAATAATATTATACATAGTTAATGATAATTTAGTGATAGATTTCAAGTTGTTCTTGCATTGTTCTCACATTTTCTTTATAAATTCCCAGATGAACCATTGAAGCCCGTCTATTTGCCTGTTTTTCTGACCAAAAAGGAACGCAAAAAGCTACGGCGACAGAATCGCCGTGAAGCCTGGAAGGAGGAGCAGGAGAAGATACGTTTGGGCTTGGCGGCGCCACCTGAACCAAAGCTACGTATCTCGAATCTGATGCGTGTGCTGGGCACAGATGCTGTGCAGGATCCCACCAAGATTGAAGCACATGTGCGCGAGCAAATGGCGAAGCGTCAGAAGGCGCACGAGGATGCAAACAATGCTAGGAAGTTGACCAGCGAGCAGAAAAGCGAAAAGAAACAACGCAAGCTTAAGGAGGATACCAGTTGCGGTGTCCACGTAAGCGTCTATCGCATCCGTGACCTTCAGGACAATCAGAGTAAGAAGTTCAAAGTGGAAACGAATGCAAAACAATTGCAAATGACCGGAAGTGTTGCACTCTTCCGGGATTGCTGTGTCGTTGTGGTTGAGGGTGGGCCAAAGCAGCAAAAGAAATACCGTCGTCTTATGCTGCATCGCATCAAATGGGAGGAGGATGTGGTTAAGGGTAACGATGGCCAAGATGTATCCAATTCTTGTGTGCTCGTCTGGGAAGGCACAAGCCAGCGTCGGCATTTTGGCGAAATCAAATTCAAAATATTTCCAATGGAGAAAATGGCACGGGAGTTCTTTCAAAAGCATCAGGTGGAGCATTACTGGGATCTGGCCTATTCCGGAGCTGTGCTGGAGGCTTCCACGGATCAATAGTCGTGAACAAAATTAAACGACAGCTGCTGTCTAGGTTTTTTAGGCCACGAAAATTGTTAAAACTTTAGATGTTTAAGCACAAAATTATAAAAATTCAGTTTTATGTACAAAAAGAAGAAAACGAAACGGATATGGATTTATTTGGCGGTGTGGGGATCCTCTTTAATGTTGGACAGTATAAACTCATTGAGGCCCTGTTGCTTAAGCCTCTCAATGATGGCAGCCAAGCGCTCATCCTCCAACCGATCCTCGTCCCGCTCACGCATGTCCAGCATATGCTGCTCCTGGACACGTTCCGTCAGCACGCGTTTTATAAGCTCACGCAGTGACCGGTTGATCTCCAGCGTGTAGTCGACCAATTTCACATAAGTCTCCGGCTTGAGGTAACCACAATGTTGACACTGCGCCAGTTGCTCGAATGTGTCCATGCTGGCGTTAATGAGCAATCCATGCTCCTGTATTTGTTCATCATTGGCATTGCCAGAACTGTTGCTGCTGCTGCTGCCCAATAATGCATTGCCGCCACGATGCTGCCAAAGTAACTCCTCCACTTTGGCACTGGGATTGACAAAGACATAATCGCGATAAATGCATGCTGTGGAGGCGGTTATTAAATCATATGTTGAGATACCGCACTCGACCAATGCAACACCACAGCAATTGATGGCTGTGCTAAGCAAACAGCCATCGTCGTCCAGTATAAGCACACGTATGTCCAGCTGAAAGTTGAGAAACTCATTGCGACAGACAAGCGGTTGCAGCGCCTTGGTTAACATGCTACTCAAATGTTTTTCACGTTCCGGCACAGATTCCAGCTCATCACTGGCAAATGCAGCAAAATTCACATAACAATTGATAACGCCCATGCTCACACGACGAACGCTGGAGCGGACCAACTCCCGTGGCGGCGCAACAATGGCCATCACCTTGGTATTGCCATATTCCATGTAAGCGGATCCACGCACTGTTGTCAGTACGCCAACACGTATAACTACAAGGAAAACCATACATATATATAGCAAATCTCTAAGATATCACATTTGGATAAATTTACAGGTGGAGCGTGGTGCAGCAATAACCGTAGTTGGCTTTTCAATACTTTCAAAGAAGTCCTCGCAATCCTTGGGCGTCGTATACAGCGCTCCGGCAATAGAGGCGCCATCGAGCAGCGAGTTTTTAGTTTGTGTAATACGCAGCATTTTGTTAAACAAATTGCCGCAAAATAAATAAATGCATAGACGCGATTAAAACATGTGTTTAAATTTTACTGCCAGTATTGGAGAAGAGCAGTGTTGCAAGCGACAACACTTTGCCTCATGATACAACACTTAAATTTTCTAACAAATAGTTGGCAACGCACTCACTTTGACAGCTCAAAAAGCGCTTTGTAATTCTGCTGAGTTAAAGCAAAAAAGAAAAGAGTATAGGGAAGGCGGAGAAAAAAGTGAACGCCGCATTGTTAAAAAAATAAAATTTCGATATTTGTAACATTGAACAAAAGACTACGGACTCGCTAACACAATATGACGGGTGAGTCGAAGCTTGAGAAAAAGCAGTTGCCGCTTAGCGATACCAAGGATGCAAAGGGCAAGCAAGCGTCGCAGGGACAGGGTGAAGATGCAGGCAAAGCCAAAAAGGATGAGAAAGATCAGCAGCCAGAGCTGTCTGATGAGGATCAACAGCTGCAGGAGGAATTGGAGCTGCTGGTGCTGCGTCTGCAGGAAAGCGACAAGAAATTGTATAAGCCATCGCTGGAAATGATGGCAAAGCTAATACGTGCATCCACCACGTCCATGACATCGGTGCCAAAGCCATTGAAATTCATGCGTCCCCACTATGAGACCATGAAAACAGTTTACAAGCACATGCCCGATGAGCAAACACGTCAGTTATGCGCCGACATCATATCGGTGCTCTCAATGACAATGGGCAGCGGCAAGGATTGCCTTGCCTATCGTTTTCTATGCGATCGCACCCAAACCATCGGTGACTGGGGACACGAGTATGTGCGTCATCTGTCGGGCGAAATATCGACACACTATCATGATACCACGGGAGAGTTTCGTGTTCAGCTGATTGAGCTGGTTAAGCAAATAATACCCTACAATATGGAGCATAATGCTGAGGCTGATGCCTGTGATTTGCTTATTGAAATTGATCATTTGCATCTGCTGGCCGACTATGTGGATGAGTCGGCATATCCACGCGTTTGCCTCTATCTGCAGTCCTGTTATCCCTATGTTCCCGAACCCGATAACACAATCATATTGGAGACGGCATTGCAGCTGGCACGGAAGTTTCAACAGTATACGCAAGCTATGCGTTTGGCATTGATGTTGAATGACATGGGAAAGATAGGGGATATCTTTAAGGAGCCCAAGGAGCCGGCCATGCAGAAGCAATTGGCTTTTATGTTGGCACGCCAACAGGTTTGCATAGAATTGGATGAGTCTGTGTCGGACTACGATGATTTGATGGAGATTATGTCGAATGCGAATTTGAATAAGCATTTCTTAAATCTGGCACGTGAATTGGACATTATGGAGCCAAAGACTCCCGAAGATATTTACAAATCGCATCTGGATAACTCACGCTCCCGTTATGCGTCCATTCAAGTGGATTCGGCCAAACAAAATTTGGCTGCCAGCTTTGTCAATGGCTTTGTGAATGCCGGCTTTGGTGTGGATAAGCTACTCTCGGAGGATGGCAACAAATGGCTGTATAAGAACAAGGAACACGGCATGCTATCGGCCACGGCATCTTTGGGCCTGATTCTACTCTGGGATGTGGACGGTGGCTTAACCATGATTGACAAGTATCTGTATTCCACCGATGACAACATCAAGTCGGGTGCCTTGCTTGCCTGCGGCATTGTCAATTGCGGCATTCGGAACGAGGTTGATCCGGCACATGCTCTGCTCTCCGATTATATTGACAATCAAAATTCTTGCATGCGTATTGGTGCCATTTTGGGTCTGGGCATTGCCTATGCCGGCTCCAATCGAGCAATTGTCATCGATACGCTAAAGACGGTCTTTGCCAGCAGTGGCAAGACATCTCCAAGTGTGGAGATTCTTGGCATTACGGCCTTGTCGCTGGGTTTGATAAGCGTTGGCACATGCAATGCTGAGATTACGGAGATCCTGCTGCAGACCATTATGGGTATGACCAAAGCCGATATGAAGGATACATATACGCGATTCCTTTGGTTGGGCCTGGGACTGCTCTATTTGGGTCGTCAAAAGTCAACAGAAGCCGTCATGATGACACTGGAAGTGCTTGAGGAGCCACAACGCAGCATGGCCACCACCATGGTGGACATATGCGCCTATGCCGGCACCGGTAATGTCCTCAAAATTCAACAGTTGCTGCATATCTGCTCCGATCACTATGAGACGGCCAATGCCGATGATGAGAAGGAGAAGAGCAAGAAGGACAAGAGCAAGGAGAAGGTACAACTATTCTTTAAGTTTGTTTTGTGGAAAAGTAATATTTTCAGATTTATTGTTGCAGGAGAAGGATAAGGACAAGGAGGAGAAGAAGGAGAAGGAAAAGGAGAAGGATCTGTCACCGACTCAAGCAATTGCTGTGCTGGGCATTGCACTGATTGCCATGGGCGAGGACATTGGCGCCGAGATGGCATACCGCTCCTTTGGCAATCTATTGCGCTACTGCGAGCCGGCAATTCGACGCGCCGTACCCTTGGCCTTGGGTCTCATATCCGCCTCTAATCCCAAGCTGAATATACTGGATACGCTGAGCAAGTTTTCGCATGATGTCGATGCGGAAGTGGCACACAATGCCATCTTTGCCATGGGTCTGGTCGGTGCTGGCACCAATAATGCACGTCTCGCCTCCATGCTGCGTCAGTTGGCCCAGTATCATTCAAAGGATCCGAGCAATCTGTTCATGGTGCGCATTGCACAGAGTCTGACGCATTTGGGCAAGGGCACACTATCGCTTAGTCCATATCACAGTGATCGCCAGCTAATGAATCCAATGGCTGTTGCTGGTCTAATGGCAACATTGGTCTCCCTGCTGGACGTTAAGAATCTAATCCTAAATCGTTCCCATTATCTGCTCTACACACTGGTGCCGGCCATGCAGGCACGCATGCTGATCACATTCGATGAGGAGCTCAATCAGCTGCAGGTGCCGGTGCGCGTCGGCATTGCGATCGATGTGGTTGGACAGGCGGGCAAACCGAAGACCATAACTGGCTTTCAGACGCACACTACGCCCGTGCTGTTGGCCATTGGCGAGCGAGCCGAATTGGCCACCGATGAGTATATCTCGCTGACGCCCGTCATGGAGGGATTCGTTATATTAAAGAAGAATCCCAACTTTGTCAAGTAGTCGCTGCTATTGTTTAAGACATGAAATGTATCCTTATAATCCTTTCACCCACTCCAGAGATGTTCTTTTCATGTCATACATAAATAAATACAAATTAACATATATTTCCCCTAAGCTCTAGGATAATCTTCCTAAGGAATGGAAAGAACAAAACACAAATGTGTGAGAAGGTGTGCATTCATTTATTGCGTCATCTCGGCACGTCCCGATCCCTTGGGCATCTTTTTTATTCGTAGAATCCTCCAGCTCCTTGGCCTTGTAATAATGCGGCGCAACTTCCAGCAACCATTTGCTTTCAATTTCAATCACCTGACGCATATACTCCTTGGAGGTGAAGACAAGCTCATGATACAGCACCCAACGTGGCAGCTCCTCGAATAGCGATGAATTGGGATGTATCATTACAGTTTGATTGTGTTTAATCGTCTTGTAGTGGCCGCCCTTGGACAGACGTGCCACATGGTAAAAGTAACCCGCTGTGGACGCCTTGCGCACGTTGATCGTCTCCGGCAGGCAGCTAACCATATCAATTTCGACACGTTGCATTAGACCGACCAGCTGCTCCCTAACATCGCGGGCCCGCTTCATGGAACGATATTGGATGAAGTTCTCGTAGCACCATTGGGTACTGTAATCCGTTTCGGCCCATTGGTTGTAGACTTGGAGCAGACTCAAGTGGTCACCGTGCATATGATTGAAATTCTTTCGAGCGGTATCCGCGTGTATAATCTTATCCTTGGGGCGATAGAAGATGGCGCTATTAACTGATAGCATTGCCGCTATGGTAACCATTTCCTCCGAACACTTGTATCTATAAATGTTTAGAATATAATAGGGATTACAATGCGTATTCACTTGGATGCTTCGTATTCACTTACTTCTCGCTGGCCAGCAGCATTTTGCCCATCATGGGATCCACAGGAAACTCAGCCATGCGCCGGCCCAGTTTGGTCAGCTCACCGTGATGATTCAGCGCACCCAATGCGTACAGCTGCTCCAGGGCCAGCACTAATGTCTCATGCGGTGGCGGATCCAGAAAGTCAAAGTGTATCAAATCATTTATGCCCAATGCCTTAAGCATGAGCACGGCATTGCCTAGATTAATGCGACAGATTTCGGGCACCGTATTCTCCTCCAGCTCATGCTTATATGCCCAGGCCGTGTACAGGCGAAAGCATTTCCCTGGCGCTGTGCGACCTGCTCGTCCAGCACGTTGATTCGCTGATGCCTTCGATATTGGCACCACCATCAGTGACTCCATGCCCGTGCGTGAGTTGAAGTTGTTCTGCTTGGCAAAGCCGGGATCGATCACATATATGATGTTGTCAATGGTCAGCGATGTTTCGGCAATGTTTGTGGCCAGGATCACCTTGCGAGCATTTGGTGGCGTTGGCTCAAAGATTTTAGCCTGCATATCGCTGGGTAAATTGGCATAAACCGGAACGACAACGAGCTCTCGTATTTTTGAGCCCAAGCGCTTGACGCGATCTTGCAGCACCTCCTGACATGTCTCAATCTCATCCTGACCGGTGAGGAATACTAAGATGTCGCCCAAGGGTTGCGTTGCATGTATCTGGAGTACGGACACACAGCACGCATCAATATAGTCTGCCTCGGGGGCTTTTGTATAGAATATATCAACTGGATAGCGTCTGCCGGGTATACGAAATATTGGTGCATCATCAAAGAAGGCGGAGAACTTCTCAGCATCAAGTGTGGCACTGGATATGAGAAGCTTCAGTTCTGGCCGAAAACGTGCAATATCCTTGACCAGACCAAACAGAATGTCCGTGTGCAGAGTGCGCTCGTGGGCCTCGTCAATGATCATGACGCTGTAGGAAGCCAAATCCGGTTCAGAGAGGAACTCACGATGCAGTGTACCATCTGTCATATATTTGAGTATGGTGCGATCTGATGTGCAATCCTCAAAGCGTATGCTGTAGCCAACCTCATTGCCCAACTTGACACCCATTTCCTCGGCAACTCGTGCCGCCACAGACATGGCGGCAACACGACGCGGTTGAGTACAGCCAATCATCTTCTTGTCCTTCGTAAAGCCAGCCTCGACTAGATACTGCGGTACCTGTGTGGTCTTGCCAGAACCCGTTTCGCCTTCTATAATCAACACTTGATGCTCCTTGACAGCAGCAATAAGATCATCTTTAAACGGATACACAGGCAACGATATGCGAGTCTCTTCCAGCGTCAGACGTTTGCGTTCCACTTCGCTGAGTTCTCGTTGTTTGGATGCTTTCTCACGGCTTCCATCGAGCGTCAATGCCTGGATGAAATCAATTTGATCATCCAGCAGTAGCTCATATTCTTCCTCCGCTTTGGCGTCCTTAGCGCCAAACTGAAAACGTGCCGACGCCAATTGTTCAGCTTCCCATTTCCTTTGCTCCGAGTTTGGCTGCTGCTCAAACTCATCCACCTCCACGTACTCCGCTGCAAGACATATTCAGTTAGTAAACAATGGGTTTTAATGAGTATTATTTACTTACAGCGCTCGCCTTTCTTGAGATCCTGAGGCATGTGATAGCGCTGCACGCGCTCCAGTTCACGTGCCTTTTCATGCTCCTTGGCTATGTTCAACAGTTGCTTCTTATAATGTCGTTCTTCCCGTTCCCGCTTGGTTAGTCTTATGTGGAGATATACCATTAGTTATGAATGAAAGACACTTCAAACTCTATACTTACACGCTATCTTCAAAAAGATACTCATCATCCAGTATATCCGCCTCCAGTTCAGCAACTTTGTCATCCTTTCGCTTCTCCAAGTACTGTCGACGTGATTGCACACGCAGATGTGGCACAATTTTCTCCCGATCCTCATGCTCTAGCTTCAGGCGTTTGGTTGCTTCTTCAATTGCCTTGCGACCACCGGAAGCCTCAACAACCTTACGCGTCCGATCCTCATCGCGCTGCTTAAGCCGATTCGCAAACTCATCTCGCTCTTGTAAATCTTTCAAACGAGATTCCTCCTCGCTATCTGGCTCCTCAGCGCTGCTACTGCTGCTTGCCGTACGTTTTCGGTTCTTGCTCGACATATTTCACTAAATACTTTAATAATAAACAACTTGCCGGGTTTTCAAGGCCCATATGCTGTTTACAAATGGCTAGTTTTGCTTAGCGGTCTGCTGCTTAAGACCTATGAAAAACTATTAGACGGTTATATTATTATATATATAAATTATAATCCAAAAATTAAGTTTATCAGATAACAACAAATTTATAGTAGCATGTAATATAATAATTTGTTTTATTTTTTGCCGTAGCTGCGTACTTGCAATTGGTATCTGAATACATCGATTTTTTTATTCGATTAATTGATACATCGGTAAGACTGCTTAGCGTATACACGGTTGCCTTCTGATTTATATATTTTGATAACCTTTCAAATTAAATTTTCTTATCTCCTTTTCGAAACCATTTTGGTTTGCTTAATACATTTGTCTGTTTAAAGTTTTTAGGACAGGATAATAATAGATTTAGCAGACATACTTTCATTATTTACTTGCATATAACTGTTATAATATGGTACTAGGTTGCCACCTATTTGCTGATACATTGGATCAATTTTCAAAATTGTACTCTTTTTATAACAGTGTAAAACAAATCGAAAGCTCAAACTATGCGAAAAAGGTATTGAGGCATTTCGCTCAATATATTGTAAATATCACTTAAATTCCAAGTAGAATTTCATTTGTACTCTCCTTGAGCTCCTCACTTCGTAGAAAAGTAAACACATCTAAAGCCACCTGTTACCGTATGCGTTTGTGTTGTGAGCACTTTTAGGATAACAGCGCTCACCGTAGATGCTAAGTTTGCACACATACACGCAGGCTCACTGCATTAAGCTACCTAACTGATCACACACACCCACAGAAATACCAATGAGCATGCTCTCACAGCTCTCTGTAGTCCTTTCTCTTCAATGCTCTTTAATATTTGATTAGAGCTTGCTGTTCTCCCCATTAAAATATTATTGTATTTTTTCGGCTTGTTACGTTTAGAATTGTTGAAATGGTAATATATTTTCCTTTAAAAAGGTGCTACGAAATATATTTTCAGATGCCAAATATCATTAGCATTCAAGTGAACTTTCGACTCTTCACATTAAGGTAAGCCAAAGATTTAAATTAAATAAAACTCAACGCTCTACTATATACATTTTTAATAATTTATGCTGAACAGAAATATAGTATTGCGAATATTTCTAAAGATGACATTGTGTGTCTTACAGAGTGCTGGGGATTATATAACTATGAAATGTTATCTTGCTATATTTAATCTACTGCAAATAAATAAAATTAATGAGAAACATAAAAAGGGAAAATCAATTCAAATTTTGGTCAACATAAAATAGATTACCACTACCGTTTTTAAAGTACCAGTATTTATTTAAATATTTATTTATTTATTATATATTTATGTAGTTGTATTTATTAATGCAGTTCGCACTGAAATGTGGTTTGACAGCTATCACTTGTGATTTCGGTTATTCGCTATCAGAAACAATAAAACAATCAGATAATAAACTTAACGACAATTTATGCAGAGTCGCAAAAAACATCTTAAACTGTCTTTAGTTGGCCGGAGCACTTGCCATTGCTGGTGATGGCGTTTGTTCGCTATTGGATGTCGTTGTCGCTGGTGTCGGTTGCAAGTTGAACATATGTGCCATTTGTGGCGGCATCGGCGTTGGCTGCGTTGGGAAGAGTCCTCCCATTGATGGCTGCACTTGTGGATACGTGGGCACTGTCTGGGCAGCGGATCCGGCAGCTGGATACGAGAGTGCGGCTGGTGCGGACATATAAATCTGTTGTTGCTGTTGCTGCGGCATTGCAGCCATGGAGAACATGGGCACTGCTGGTGGTGGCAATGTTGCTGCCGTTGCTTGTGGAAATGGTAATTGAGCGGCAGGAATGCCACCAACATTCTGCTGGGCATTGGGATCAAAGACACCCGGTATGTAGATGTTCGCTGGCGGTGCCACATGATGAGCCACTGAAACAAGCTGGGGAGGTCCCACTGGTTGAGGTGGTACCACAGTCTGAGGCGGTGCTACAGGCGGAGGCGAAACCACAGGCTGTGCGGGCGTTTCAATAGCGGCAGTTGTGACCACTGTAGCTGCTGGCGGTGCAATGTTGTTCGTTGGCGGCTCCTGTGGATCTCTGATCAAAGCCTGGGTTTCCAGTGCTGTGCTCAACGCATCCGATGCGTCATCTGGATTGAAATAGGTCTTGAAAATGCTCTGAGCTGGGGGCTCAATAGTTGGTGGCCGAATATCAGCATTGGGTGAGCCAAACGTGTTGGCCAGTGGTGGTATATAAGGCAACGTTGGTGCAACAACGGCACTGGCCGCTGTGGGTGTCACTAATGGTACTGCAACGGGATTAACTACGCCAACTGCCGACGTAGTCGGCCCAGTTGATGGTGGTGGCGGTGGAGCTTGCTGTACAGGTATGCGATGCAGATATCCATAGCCAATGCCACAACCGAGGGCGCCCTCGCCACCCCAAGCGGTGTTTGGCTTAATAGTCACCTCGCGGCAAGCATCGTCGTCCAAATTATACACGTACATCTTGAGAGGCTGTTGCTCGTGCGTCTCAATCAGCGTAAAGAGATCGTCATTCTCATGGCGTATAGCATCAGCGCCAATCACATAGTCGCTATAGGCGCGCAGACCAGCCAGCTCAGCTGGCGAATTTGGATGCACCTCCAATATGTGCCACACGCTCTCGTTGGCACCCTCGAACGAACAAAAGCGAATGCTGACGCCCAATAGTCCTTGGCCACCCCAATTGTTGCTGGGCGTTAATGTCAGCTCTCGAATTGTTTGTGTTTTGCTCGAATAGACTGTGACGCGAACAGGCTTATCAACGTTCTGACGTAGCAATTCTTTAAGCATGTCATTGTCCTGGTCAAGGCGCGTTCCGGCTATGGCAACGATAAAGTCAAAGAATGCCTCCAGGCCAGCCTTTTGACCGGGCGAATTGTCTTGCACCTTGAGTACGTGGTAGCCTATTGTTGTAAAATTAAAATTGTATTTACTTTACTTATACGTCGGTGTGTGTGCGTGTGTGCATATGATTGGCTCTCTGTACTTTTGGGCTCATTGACACAGTTTACGGTTTACGTGGTTGTGTTTCTTACCTTCAGTGCCACCGCCGGGTACGTTAATGCTTTGACTCGAGCCCATTCTTCTTTTTCTTTAGTCAAGAAATATCTTTATAATTTGATTTGCTAACTATACAACGATTATTGTTTAATTATGTTGCGGCACCAAAGAGAATTCTGTTCTTCGTGGCAATTTGTGGTACAAATTTCAGTGTTTCAAATGCTCTCGGTTAGTTTGTCTCGCTCGCACATAAAATCAGAGATGGGGCACTATACCACCTGCTATCGATAAATGTGAACCTTCCCACATATTGTTGCCATTTTGAGTATAACAGATTTGTCATGTTAACTGTATGTTAGTCCCATGTAAAAAACATTAATCACCGATAAAGTGACTGCTGATTATTAATGTTTGTATTTCATTGATTTCATATTTTTGTGGATGTCTATTAATGTCGTTGATGCGTTTAAACAATCATAAAAATTAATAAATAATAATTTATGCTTGCTACTCTACTTCATAGCTGCTGCAACCTGCCATTGTTGCTGGTATTTGGCCACAACTTCACGAATTTTCAGCATATCCTTTTCCCTAGAATATAAATAATCACACATAATATACAACTTTTACAACAGGTGCTAAAGAGATAACTTACATGTTTTCTATTGTACCACTTAAGCCCTTTAATTCTTTTGAGATGTATTCAATGCGTTTGCCAACGTTTTGGCGTGAATCCTCCAGTTCTTGTTTTACCAACACCGGTCCGAATAACTTATACACTTTATTGTCAGGTCCGAGCAAATTTAATTCATCCAGCACACATTTGTTCTCATTCAGCTGACTCTCCAGGAGTGCGCGTTGCTTGACCACCTTAAGACAAGCTGTAAACCAATACGATCATGCAATATCCATTCTGGTGTTCTTTTTTGTTAATTATTACTTACATTTTTGGAGGTTTTGGTATGACTCAACCTCTGTTTGCATTTTTTGTGGATACGCTGCGCTATTTTTGTCCATATTGTTAGTTTCCTGCGTAGAAGTATTTAGAATAATACAATTTTTAAAACAGTTGCCGGCCTGTAAAATAATTTTTAAAACAATATTAGTCTGAAAGCAATGGCTTTTTGTAATTGTATGTGTGTCTGTGGGCGCAAGACAAATTAATACGTCCAACGGTTTATTCATAGCGCTCTTTTACTATTTTGCACAAAATATCACATTTTCGAAGTCATTTATTATTTTATTAACCTTTTCCGTGGAGAACTTGTTTGATTTGTAAAGAAATACACTAAATAATAGTTCCTGCGTTAATACCGTGTACTGAAACCCAAAAAGAGCTGTTAATTAACAGTGCACGTTCTCTGTTAATGAATAGTGTTGCCACATATAGAATGCAATAGTTAACAGAACATTGAAAACAGCTGACAAAAGTCAATTTAAAAATGCATTACAAGAAATAGAAGAATGATAAAGTTTATAGCGTAGAATAATATGGCGTTTTCAATTAATGTAAGAGGTCTCGATTCATCTTGAAACGGATTATACGATAAACAAGTGAATGAATGAGCCAAATATAATCGGTTATTCGTTCTTCAAAAACTGAACTACTGAACCACGGGGTACATCAACCGCAAATATCATCTGTGATAGTGATTGGAGAAGTGTGTGCCGACTTGGAATATCGATATATCTTGTGCGAGCATCAGCTGATTCATATTTATGCAATGTTAAACACTAACATATCGATAAAGCAAGGAAAAGCTTGCGTTCTCACTAAACCACTTTAAAATTTTACATTACCGCCAACAACAGATGAAAGGTCAAAACCTGTGCACAATTTCGTTGTTTTAAAATAATTTTGAAGAAGAATAATAATGCAAGTCCTTATTGTTGTATTCTGCGCTTATCAACTTTAAATTGCCATTAACGGCAGTTTAGCGGACAGCCACTGTTAAGTCCGTTAACTTAGTTGACCGATATATTAATGTACTAAAGCGTGCTGCTAACCTTTGATATATAAAAACCGGTCCTACAAAGAATTACCTACAAATGACCATGCCCAACGGCTTATTATCATTGCATTTGTAGATTATAAAAATTATCTTTTTTCGATTAAAGTATCTAATTATAATAATAAAATTCCAATTGTGACGTCACAACGAGTAACATTCTCATAGCAGATATTCAACGCTTACATTCTGTTAATATAATATATGCTGGTTGCAGTATGTTAGCCAACGGTTCCTTAACAGTGTTAGACTTGGTGCTCTCTCTTGTGTTGTCAGTCTAATTTCCGCGCTCGATCCGCACGCGCGTGTTTTTAGCGTTGCGTTTCGCTTCGGTTTCGTCGTGTGTGTATTGCGCGTATGCGATTGTGTGTGCTTATGCGTAATATTACGTTAATTGTTGTTGATTTTAAATACTGTTTGTAAACGAAACCAAAGATCCTATTGCGTACAGGTGCACATCGTAAAATGCACATTAAAAACAGCATCAGCAACAACAACAACAACAGCACGCAAGTGCAATGCCGGCAAAAACAAAGTAATGCATAAAGTTGTCTGTGTGAGTCTTGTGCGTATGTCTCTCCCTCTCTTTGGTCAAAAATATTAACCGTAACACGCAAAGCAAAGTGCAAGAATAACACCAAAAGTAACCAAAACAACAACAGCAGCACGAGCAAAAAAAAGCCGGCAAAGGCCATAAAATCTTATTCTTCGAAGTATTCTTTGTCTGCGCACGTGTGTGTGTGTGCGTTTTATTTGTGTGTTTCAATTGTGACAAACCTTTGCAAAAATATAAATATTATTAAAAGCAACAGCAACAAAAAAAAACTCAATATGCTTACTCCAAAGGTAGTCAAGCAAAGTTCACAACAACAAAAACAGCAACGACTGCCCTGGAGAAGAAGAATAACAACAGCAACAAATGCCGCCCAACTTGTGATATTTAATAGTCTGTTGTTCTTGCTGCTGCTGCCAACAACAATACAGGCACACCCCCAACCCCAAGAAGGTGGTTCATTAGCTACCGGCCACATTTCCGCTTTGGCAGCCCCGGCACCAATTCCCGGCCCAGGATCCATTTCTACTGCGTCTAGCGGTTCCTCAATCCTCGATCAATTCAGCCCCAACTGTACAGCCGTGACGCACATTTTCCAGGCGCGTGGCATTGATGCCAATGAGATACCACAAAAGCCCAGTAATGGTAAGTGCACACCAATTGCAATAAGAATCTACAGGGTATGCAAAGGGTACATTTGGTAGATTGCAAACGATAATTTGCTATCATTTGCATATCAAAGCTAATGATAATTATATAAAATATATATTTATGTGATCTACTATGATCAGCTTAAGGTATATACTTAACTGTAACTACCCCACAGCAAATTTTAAACAATTAGGGAATCGTAAAATTAAATTAAGATGGGTCCCACAATCGAATATAGTTTTAATGAAAATAGTAATGACGTTCAACAAGAATTTATTTGAAACACTTCACAAATCTACATAAAATATAATTCTATAAGAATTCGATTCTTTAAATTGAAATTCGCGCTAAGGTCTCTTTAAATTATATCTAACCAAATGAATCGCGACATGTGAGCACCATTCGGTCTGGAACGTTGGCTTTATGTCAATTTGCTTATCAATGGAGCTTATCATCTACAATGTATGCCCCACACACAGCCTCAGAAATAACCTAGTTCCATAACTGGTAAATAAAATTGGTTGGGCAACAGTTGTCGATATTAAAAGACTCTACACGAGACAAGAAATTTTCAGCTTTATCTAAACGCTGGCGCTTATCAGGAGAAGGCAGAAGAAGAGAAGAACCAATAAAATTTATGGCTCACGCAACACTCGGCTAACAAAAAGAGGCTGCAGCAACTATTTATTTGGCTAACTTATCTAACCAAGAAACAAAGAAATGAAAGATACAGAGAGAGAGAGAGAGAGAGAGAGACATAGAACGAGAGATATATGTAGGAAGGTTCACAAATGCCGACAACACAAAAAAGGCAAATCCTGTGCTGGACTGAAGTGGACTGCATTGGATCGGAGTGCATAATTTAAACGATTTCAATGACACCTTGATTAATATCAAGCCCGAAACAACTGCCCTGGAGTTTACCTGTTGTGATCTGACTCTCCCTCTCCCTCTCCCTCTAACTCTCTCTCTCTCTTTCTTATTTACTTGTCCTCCTCGCACACTGCATTTCCATGAAATTATGAACGAAACGCAACGCAACGCGTTGCATTTGACCAAAAGATAAAGAAACATTGGAATATCGAAGAGAAGAGAGAAAAAACCACAAACCAATCAAGCAACGTTGAAAACCAAAAATAAACAACGGCAGGTAAAGAGCAAAGAGAGAGCATGAGTGAGAGAGGGGGTACAAGCAGTGGCTGGAGTGGTTGACTAAAGGGAAAGGAAAGGGGAAAGGGAAGACAAGCAAAAGACAGAGGCTGCAACAGTTTACCTGAAAACAAATCAAATAAACGTAAAAACCAAAGTGAGCACTACAACTGAGAGAGAATAAGAATGAAAGAGAAGGGAGAGCGCGTTGAGGCTGGCCAACTTATAGCAATTAAGCGTGATTAATTCAGGCTTTATACAAATTAACTAAAATCTACAAAAGGAGCTCACGTCCCAACTAACCAACATACAACTTGGCCTAGGCCCAAGCAACAACAACAACAACAATAATAAGAACAGCAAGAACAACAATTGCTGTTGGTCAGTGTGTAAAAGCGGTGTGACAACATTTTTTGCCTTCTGCGTTCCGAAACAGATTTCTTTGATTTTTATTGTATTTTGTTGTTTTTGTTGTTGTACCAAAGGAATTTCTTGAGAGTCTTTTCGTTTGTGGCTTCTGCTGGGACTGGTCTTGAAACTGGTACCCTTTTTTTAGTGAACCATGGGAGACAGCAAAGGAGAGACAGAGCGCGAGCGCGAGCGCGCAAGAGTTAGAGTAGTGTAGTGTTGTATTAAAGGGCGGGGGGTTAGAGCAAGCGATGAGCAGTCGACGCATGCGCCAAACTCGCTGACTGGACAGTGGAGAGAATCAACGAGCGAAGCGCACTGCTGAAGGAAGGCGATGAAGAAGGGGAGAGAAGAGGAGACGTGTAGGCGAAGAGCGTCTGTTTCTGTTCCTGTTCTGCTGTAAAGTTATTTAGAGATGGCATTTTTATGCACTTGCTATCGGTAATATCAAATCGCTGTTAAATGTGTAACACTATAACATTAACTAAATACTAATTGTAATTTCAATTATTTTATTTAATCAAAACAAACATTATTGAATAAACAGTATTTTATGGAAACTGTTGTAGAAAATTGCAAGGGTATTAAATATTCGCCAACTAACCAACCTCTTCTCGTTTTTTTTTGTATTGCTCCGTTCGTTTTCAAGTTGATTTGCGTGGAATTTTATTTCCTTCTTTGCAGTGTTTTTGTTGTTTTTATTTTGCGTTGGAGTTGCAAGCATGAATCATGTTGAAGAAAAAGAATTGGGATAGGGAGGAAGAGGGTGTTTTCTTTGTCTGCTCGTGAGATTCTTGGCAAGTTATTAAATTACATATTTGCTAAGAGCACACAATGAAGTTGAAAGCGTATTTGTTTAGCTCGAATAACTTTATATATTTAAAGAATGAGACAAGTTAATAAAACGACCGCACAATATAGAGATAGAGATTGTGTATCTGAGTTTAGCATAGTTGCTACTTGCAACATTTTAAGCAGCTCATTTTGGCCAACACTTTGGTTCGATTCCCAGGGCATGTCTGGCATTCCCAAAGCCGGCTCATTGAACAGCAATTGCAATTGCAACAACAACAGCTGCATGACACCTTCCCTTCCGTGTACCCAAATCGCTGGCATCATCATCAGCAGCAGCAACAGCAGCAACGGCAACAGCAACAGCAACAACAACTGGCACTTAAACGCTTCATTAAAGTTGCACTTCCTGTGCGCCGAAGTCCAAGGTACGAGACGGTGCCCTAAACAACATCAAAAAGCTTTGTGGAACCCTCCCTCCTACTGCTGTTGCCGCTGCTGTTGTTGTTGCCTTAGCTCATTGTGGCACTTAGTTCAAATTGTTTGCACAATTTAAGCAGTTCACAAAACATTAAATCGTTAAAAGTAAATGAAAGAGATGCATAGATAGTGAGAGCGAGAGAGAGTGAGGGGGCAAGTGTGGCAGACAGGAGCAGCAGCAGCAGCAGGCAACATAAAATCTGCACTCACACGTTCAACATTCTCACAGTCAGAGATACAAAATCAAACATGGGCTGAGACCAACAACATCTCTTGCCTGCCCCATGGACACTCAATCTCTCCCCCTCTCTCTCTCTCTCTCTCTCTCTCTCTCTCTCTCTTTGTCTCACTCACTCACTCTTTGTTGCTACCTTGGCCAAAGGAAATTTACAGCGCCGTTGATTTTTCGTTGCCGCTGCTCCACTTAGGCGGCAACAGCGGAGTTGCATCCGTCCTCAGCTGCCAGGGCCAAGCGAGCAACCGCACGACTATTAATCATTTTCCAGCGACCAAAACTAAATGGCCCTCTCATTCACATCATGCCACTTCCTCTCTCCTCCGTCTATCGCAGTCTCAGCCTCTCTATCTCTCTCTTCTCTCTCTCTCTCTCTCTCTCTCTCTCTCTCTCTCTCTGTCTTTTAGGCCCTTTTTGCATTGTCGTTGCGGCTTGCTGCTGGCCGCATTCCTCACTTGTGTTGCACGGAGCCGCGCAGCCTATGCGGCACTATATCATCATTATGCGAAATAATTCCTAAAGTTGCTGCATTGTTGACCATTGTGAGATTTGGTGGTGTTGGCTTTCAGCCTTTTCAGCCTTTTCCCGTGCATCCAATTACATATGCGAATACTCATGACTTAAATGATTTTTATGGCCAGCCACAAAATATTGCATTTGATTGGTGTAGTCTATTACAGATGGTAATAGCTTCGCTGCAGATGATCTGTCAAATCATAAATCATCTATAAAGTACTTTAGATCTAGAAGGCGTTTCGTAATTTCCTTGTTCATAAACTTTTAATATCATTTTAAATATCATCACTAAACTGAAAGTGCTTATTTCTCAATTTCTAACTTACTTTATGCATTGATTCGACTGTTAAATCTATTTAACAAATTTTTCAAATATTTCTTATACAAAAGGGAAATTTATTGAGTGGAAATCAAATTTATTAGAGTTATTATTTATTTAAATAAAATGCAGAGCTTAAAGGGAGTTTCTTTTAAGATTCTTTGTCAGTATTTTCATCAACTTCTTTCATAAGTTTGTGCAACATAAATTTCTGCTTGTTCTCAAGACACATTTTGTGGCATAACTTCATGGCTTTTTCCTCCTTTTTCCGCTCCTCGATTGACTCGCGCTCTTAGCATTGTTGCATTTGTTGATGGTCGCGGTCTGGCGTCCTTTGTTTAGATGTCATAACAATAGGGGGCCTAGACCAACCGCACCCTCTTGGCGCAACTCTCATTCTTCTTGCTAACTCTCTCTCTCTCTCTCTCTCTCTCTCTCTCTCTCTCTCTCTCTCGACAACTATTGCCGCATGTTGCAAGTTTTGCTTTCTTGGCATTTGCCGAGTCTCAAGACTTAACCCCCGACATGCTCATTATGTAAATGCTATGGCGCCCGCACACCCCGAGCTCTCTAGTTCCCCTAGGTCTTCACATCTATGCATTTTGCGTACTCGGACTATTATTATCTAGAGTCGGCATACAACTTTGTTGTACACATATACGGAGTTGTTGTTGTCGCTTGTTTGTTTGCACGATTTAATGCTTCATTTGCCTGAAGTTCCATTTGTGGAACTCAAGAGGTAGGAAGTGGAAGAGGTGGAGCAGTCAGCTGAAGAGTTGAAGCACTGCGGCGCTTAACTGCTTTCAAGTATACCTAACAAGGCACTAGTTGGTGCTGGTAGACGAGGGAGGAAGTAGCAAGAGGTCGAGGCATAGACAGCAACAGCAGAGGGAGCTCATAATCTAGTCTAAGCTCTTAACTACTTAATTATCTGTATGTTTCATTTGCTGGACCGACGCTTCTGGGCATCTCTCTACACACCACTACTACACTCTACTCCCCTCTCCCCTTTCCCCTGCCCACTAAGCAATCTATCTCTTTTGCTTATTAATAAACATGTAAAATGTAATTGTTATTTGGAGCTGCCGTTTGGGGCGTGGATAATTGCCATGTTGTTCATGCTGGACGTTTGGAGCATATTATGAAATTGCCCAAAAACGACGAGACGACTACATAATCTCTTGCCAGAGCGTGAGAAAATGCTCAGATTCTCTCTCTCTGTCTCTATCTCTCTCTTCCTCTCTCTCTCTCTCTCACATACACACTCTTTCGCGCGATCTCTTAGCTCTTTCAAATGCAACAATTAAAATGCATTTTATGCGCATAAAACATGAAACATGGACATGGAATCCATGCGACCGCCCAGACTCTTCACTGTCTTGGTCTGCGTCTCAGTCGCAGTCGTAGTCGCAGTCGCAGTCGCAGTCGCCGTCTCAGTCTCTGCTAGCTTCGATCCTTGCATGTTTCGGAGGTGTGAAGGCAGCGACCAAATTGGTATGCTGGTAAACGAAACCAGCACAAAACAGTGCCAGACCAGGGGAGGAATGGAGATGAAGATGGAGCTGGAGTTGGAGATGGAGATGGAGCTGCTGCTTGGGCAGCTGCCTAAATCGGCAAAATGCCGGCATCCCGCAACAGTCCATATATGAAAGTCACTGCAAAATACGCTGCCCGGTTCGGTATGAAGGAATGCGCCAGCTTCAGCTACAGAGCTACAGTTTCAGCTCTAGAAAGAGAACTTGTTTAAGGAGTTGCTGCTGCTGCTGTTGCTGTTGCTGCTGACGCTACAGAAATTTTTACATTTCATGCCCAACGATCAGACGGTGAGACCACACAGGCACACTAACTTGGACATTGGGCACAATGGGCAACTCCTGTGTATCTTTTTGGTATCTGGAAAGTGGCCACGTTTGACCTTTTTGCCGCTGCCGCTGCTGCTGTTGCCGCTGCTGTTGCTCTCACACTGGGAATCATTGGGCACATCAACGCGGCGTGGACAGGCCCTTGAAAAATATGCCGAACGTGTAGGTTCTTTATGGTCAACGTCTGGCTCTGTCTTCTATCCTCTCCATCTATCTCTATCTGCATCTCATTTGCTGTCTCTGTCAGTTGAGTCTCAGTGTGTCAGACTGAGACTAACTTGATCCGTTGGCTTCGTAACTATTTTTGGGCTCCGACACTTGTGCCCCTGGGTCGGGTCGAGTCTGTGGCAATTAAGTCGTTGCTCAACCAGCTTAAGGGAATATCTCTTCTCTTTCTCTCTCTCTCTCTCTCTCTCTCTCTCTCTCTCTCTCTCTCTTCTTTTTTTTTTTTTTTTGCATGGCGTCTACTCAGCATGATTCATTCTTAGAACTTGGCTGATGACGCTGACAAGGCTGCTTTGTTGTCATCTTTTGTTTTGATAGCGCGCGCGGTTTTCTTTCTTATGTTTTTTTTATTATTTGAGTTTTTTTTCTTCTTTTAAAAAGGTTAAGAAATAATTTGCCCAGAGAGTGAAAAAAATCTGTCAGCGTCATCTACTAATTGTACAATATTACGAAATTTAACAGTTGCGGGTGTGAACCGCGACAAGTTCAGAATATTGTAGACAACAAAATGTTGCTTGGCCAAATTTATTACAATCTGACAAACTGATCTACATGATTATGCATGAATCACGGCTACTGGAGTACGTAAGTGGAGGGGGAGTGGCCCTCGTAGTTCTAAGAATTCAACAAAGGTTGCATCTTATGCAACACAAATGATCACTTTTTAGCTGGGAGTTTATTGAAGAAGTTTACCTAAGCATTGGCAAATAGTAAATTGATTGAAGATCCAAATTGTTTGTTTTCCCAAAGGAAATTTCATTCATTATTAAGATATGACTTATTTTCAGAAACTTTCTTCAAGTAATTAAACCTAAAACGTTTCGAAAAGATCATTTTAAACACCTTGATCTACTCTAAAGTAACTCAGAAACCTTCTTTAATCGTTTCAATTCAATAAATACATAGAATAATTCAAATTCGATCAGTAATCGACCTAAATTTTGTATAAATATCACAAGAGAGATCCCCTGGCAGATCCATAAGAAGATTGCCTAAAGTTCACTGATCTTCTACTGCCTGCAAATTAAACTATTTAGAGATCAACTAAAGATCATTAATCTATTCCCTGGAATCTCGCCAGAGACTTTCTTCAATTGTTCAAGCTTAATAAAAAGTGAAGTTGTAGGTTTCCTTTATTGCTTGAAGATCATCAAACATGGCATGAAGATCAGCATTAAACGAGTTGCTCTCAAAAGTTTACAGAGAATCACTTGTCTCGCTCTTTAAATGCAATTCAAAATGATCACTTTTGCTTATTGCCAAGAACTACTCATCATTGCTAATGGCACTCCTGACTTTATAGACATGCCTCCTTATGGGGTGCATCATTGGTATCGTATCGCATCGCTGTTGCCCCACTTGGTCACAGTAAACTTCAGCTTTAGACACAGTCTTTCCTGCTAGTTGTTGCCTGTTCTCCCTCTCCCCCCGCCAAGCAGAGCAAACAAATTTGCTGCTGCTGTTGCTCAGCAGATTTCCCAAGATGCTGCTGACCAATCGGCCACTTAAATGAGATGAAGCTGAAGCTGAAGCTGAGATTGAGACTGAGTCTTAGGTTGCGTTGAGGGGTCTGCAGACTGGTGCTGAGTTTGTCTGCCTTTTGGTTATTTTGCTTGGCCGTGAGCATGACGAATGTTAAATTGCTGAAGTGCTGGGGCAACAACAGATCAGCAACTGCAGCAACGCCTCACAAGGGTGAGGCACAGAGAGAGCATGCGAGCTAGTGGAGGACTGGAGGAGCATTGAGACGACCTCGCGTTGATTTAATTAGGTCACATGAAAGATTTGTTAATTAACGCCACCTACTTTGATGGCGCGTTTGTTGATAAGCCCGATGAGGAGGCCGCACGCCGGGGAATGTCTAGATGATGATACCTCAACCATTTAACCGTTCAACAACGATGATTCTTGCCCCCGAGAGTGTAATTAATGTATAGCATATCTCAGCTCTACGTGCGTATCTAAATGTTGGTTAAAGGCCGCTGCCAAAGTCTTATCCCAACTCAGCCATCAAAGGTCGTTTGACACAGTCAAGTGGTGGCTGGCTTTGGATAAGGGCAACAAACAAGAGTAAGGGCAAGGGAATGGATACGGATGGGCTTGGGAATGCGAGCAGTGAGCAGTGAGCCTAAGTCTCTCGCACAGTTAAAATAGAATTCAATTGCTTTGCTTGGATTTCAATTTTCTACAGTTCGTTAGGGAGACTTTGAGAGCCCTAAGCCAAGCGAGCATCATGCAAATCTTGCGATTAACCTTGGCCATTTGTTTTGGCCTAATCTGGCAAATAATGGTTTTCAATTAGCTAACAACGGTCCAGTTTCACTTTCTCTTTTTCGTAGGCATTAGCTCAAGTGGAAAAGCCGCTCAGACTGAGCTCTATTTTTATTTTTGCAAATACTGAAATATATCTGCTATTGAATATCGTTTGGAGACATACGAACTCTTAGCATTTAGCAAGTTAAAATACTCGAACTATAAAACGACTTTTGAGTGTCTTAAAATATGAATCTAATCACAGGCCATTAAATTTCAGTGACAAATTCGTTAATCGCATCGTCTAACCTTAACTCGCAGTACATTAAATATACATAAAATATAGAAAAACATGGAAATTAATTTTTTTTTATATATAAAATAAGTGAATGAAAAATAAAAGACAAATAAGGGGGAAAAAAATTGAAAATCCCACACACAGGCAGACAAAAGAAAATACAAATAACACAAGTGCCAAAGCGTCAGTTGGCCATAAATTTGTGGGTTTTATGGGCCAGAGGCTACCGGAAAGCCAAGACACAAAAACAACAATAACAACAACAACAAAATCCAATAACCGAGACCGGAGACCGGAGACCCAAAGTCCGAAAATGCTCAAAATGTCGCTAGTCGACAAATCCAAACGATGATGTGCGGATAATAAAATGAAAACTAATTTTGACAAGCGACTGGCAAGGTAAATTTCAAATAAAACAGGGTATAATGACCAAAAAAAAAAAACAATAACAATAATAAGAAGGATATATAATATGCAGCACAACGAAGATTTGATACTCTTGCAGAGCATATATGAGCTATATGATATATTAGTCGAAATTTAAGCAAATATGAAGTACTCCGATCCTATAAAGTATAGATATTCTTGATCAGCAGACGACGACAGATGAGTCGATATAGCCATGTCCATCTGTCCGTCCGTATGAACATCTAGATGTCAGAGACTATAAGAGCTAGTTCACACTAAATTGATTGATTTCCGATCAAGCGTTTCTATGTTAGCTATATTTTATAGTAGTTCGTTGTTGCTTGACTATCGTTCAATTGTTCCTATTGATAGCTATATGTTATAGTAATCCGATGCGTCTGGTTTCGAGAGATGTATTGTTGGCAGCAAATAGAAGAATCTGTAACAAGTTTTAACAAGAGAGACCGACTGAGTTTGCAGACTAATTTGCATAGACAAGACATATACATCGACTCATCTCCTCTAGCTGCTTCACTTACTTACTACTTGCGTTAAAGCGTTACATATTTCTGCACAAAATTAGAATACCCTCTGCAAGGGAGGGTATAAATAGATGATATCAAATGCGTAGAAGTCAAGAGCGATAAATTTAACAGACAACAACCTACACGATGCAGGCGCTTAGAGCATAACCATGTGGATATCTATGATGTGGATGTTGATGTGGATGTTGATGTGGATGCTGATGTGGATGCTGATGTGGATGTGTATGTGTATGTAGATGTAGATGCTGCTGTGTCGTCGTCGTCATCGTCATCCTCATCGTCGTTGTCTTCGTCTTCGTCTTCATCTTTGTCATTGTCGGTAGCTCAAACGATGCCACAACAAGTTTTTTTGATTTTTTGGACCTGCTGCCCACGCAGTTGGAACTGGAAATGGCATAGAGAGCGAGGCGACAGCGATATCTGTTAAGCTTTTTATGGCATCGTCAGGGAAGCGCCAATCATAATCAAGCCATAAATATAAATCTTATAATCATATAATGATTTTAAAGGCTTCCTGACAGCAGCTGAGCTCACTAACCGGTGTCGTCGTCGTTTATGAGTTCATAGCTTAACAGCGTCCTTACTTTTACAATGAGCTGAGCAGACTTATAATAGATACATTTCGTTAAATTTAATGTTGCTTTTTATTGAATTTATCGTAATAGATAGTCTCTAATCGATAGTTTAAGTGCATATCTCTTAAAATGTCTGAAGCCCCAAGTTCTTCCAGAGATTTTAAAGAATTTCTCTAGAGTAAAGAGCAGTTAGTTGCTGCTAACCTTTCTCCATTTTTCGCTTTGTAACTCTAATGGCAACTGGAGCCTTTGCCAACAACACAGTCATTTATCTGTCTGCTTATTCAGCTTCTCTTCTCTCTCTACACTCTTCTCTCTCTCTCTCTCTCTCTCTCTCTCTACCAAACGTTTTAATAAACTTTCAATTGAGTCGATGCCAAATCCAATAAGCAATCACACACATAAATAACCATTGAGACGACAGAACAACAGACGCAGCTGGCAAATAAAGACATTTCCGGCAGTTTCTAACTTCACAGAGAGAGCGAGAGAGAGAGTGAATGAGTGAATGAGTTAGGGATAGTCTTAGCCAAGCAAGGGAAATTAGCCATACAAATAGAAAAGTTGCTGACAAATGGTTAACAATTACAATGCAAAGGAATATGTAATCGAAAAAGGAAAATTGAAAGCAACGTCAGAGGAAAATTGTCCTTGTGGAGATCCACACACGTAATCTGAAACCGAAAAGTAAATGTAATGATAGTTTTGTCTGTCTGATTGTCTATCTCTCTCCCTCTCTCTCTCTCCCTCTTTCTCTCTCTCTCTTTCTCTCTCTCTCTGTTGAGTATCTGATGTCTGTCTAGCTGAAGTAAATCCCCTTGCCAATGTCTTGTATTTCATGGATACATGTTTGTCGTCTATCGCATTTTTATCAGCTGTTTGTATTTGTTGTGTCTTTGCACTTGCAACATTTGCCGAGTTCATTGAAATCGAGTGAAAAGGAACCAACAAGGAACAACAAGTCAGGAACCGAGAGAGAAATCTCTTTTCACCCCAACACTGCTTTGTACTTTTGCCGACTGTTGGCTGTTTGCCTTGCCCCAGCCCCTGCCCCTACTCCTCTCGCTCTTTCTCTTACTCTTTTAGACAGTCTATGCTTGTCCATATCCTGTCTCGTTCGCTGTACCTGTTTCACAGTTGAGTGGACTCAACTGGCCTTAACTCGACTCAACTCGAGACGCGTCGGGTTGGGTCGGTTTGCTACGAAGTCGGAGTCGGAGTCGGTGTTCGGGGTCGCTTATGTTGGATTCTTTATGGCCCGGCATACATATCTTTTGTCGGCATCAGCGTAGTAACTCATTTCATTCATGGCCGTAAATTGTGCAAGGATGCGTTGAGTTAGCGCAAATTCTATGCAAAAGCTTAAAAGAAAGAAATAAAGAAAAAAAAATATGTAGAAAACTATTCAGAATATTAAAAGAAAGAAAACATTTTCCCTTTAAGAATTATATATATTTAAGTACAAGTACAAGTAAGGTACGCTTGCGATCGATTGCACCAAAGAAAGAGATACACTTTAACTGCACTTGAGGCTGATGATGGCTCACCCAAGTGGAATCTCAACTCATCTCATCGCATGGCATGGAACCGATTCGAATCGAATCGAGTTGAGGCGACGAGGAATCGAGGCGAATTTATGTGTTTCATTAAAACCGTTATGCGACGCGTGTTCCATAGCCATTAAGCCAAGCACAGGCCACTGAGAATCGCAGAGAAGAGTCGAAGAGCTGTAGAGTGGCAGAGTGGCGGAGTGCGGCACGAGGAATACATTACAATGCCCAAAATTTAATAATGAGCATCGTTCGAGGCAAAAGGCTTCAACATTGTTGACTGGAATGGCATGTTGTTCCAGATTTCAGTTCAGTCGTTTTTTCTTCTTCTGATTTTTTACTGATTTTTCTTTCATTTTATTTTCTTTTTTTTTTGTTTAATTTTTTTTTTTCTTGTGGCCTGTTGAAAGGCGTCTTGGACAATGCTAAATGCTGGCGATTTGTGCTCCACTTCTTGAAGTAAATTGCCAGAGATTTGTTAAATTGCAGCAGAGAAATCAGAGAGAGAGAGAGGTATTTTGCAAGGAAGCTGAAGAGGGATAAAGGAGGAAAAATTAAAAGAAGAAAAAATGCGAATAATATAAAAATAGATTATATAATATAATAAAATATGAAAGGTAAAGAAAGGGAAATACTGTAGATACTGTAGAGAGAAGACTTGCGAGCATATAATAAAATATTTATGCAATTTAATAGAATACTTTTATACAGGAATAGTTAAGCATGTAAGTAAAGAGCTGCAGCTAAAGAACACAATGTAAATTAATGTAAAAAGAAAGTAAATAGAATCACAACAAAATGAGCAATAAAAGAACTAAAGAAAGTAGTTAATGTGTGATAGAAACTGAATAAATTAAATAGAAAACAAAGAGCTATCATTCAATTATTGCCAAGATATGTTTAGACAACTCTTTAAGCGTTTGTTAACAAACGCTATCAACTGCTTCTGTACGGAAATCCTTAGAAAATGGCATGTAAAGACATTTAGCTACCCAGCTTAAGCGTTATTTTAACTTCAAAGTGCATAGCCGTAGACCCAACCGGTAATTTGTCTGTCTATCTATCTGCCTGTCTGTCTGTCTGTCTGGTAGCACTGCAGCTTTACCCTATCCTGAACCTCTTGCAGCTCAAGAGTCAAAAGGCAACTTCAACGAAATTCACAGAGAAACCAAAGAAGAGACGGAGGAGCATTTGGTAAGGTGTTGCGGTAAGGAAATGTAAATCCCATGTGTATGCTTGCTGTATATACATGTGTGTGTGTGTGTGTGTACAACACCTTTTACCAAGAAACAACAACAATTACAGCAGTCATCACCTTTGGTGGTTTCAGTGCTTGCTGTCGTTGTTGTCGACGCCTTCTGAACCTGCAGCAAGACGCATCGTCGTCGTCCAAAGGTCTACAAACTACCTAAGCAGCCAAAAACTGCAACGAGAAAGAAGACTTCTACTTCCATAGAGGGAGCAACAAAGAGAGATTGATAGTGAGTGAGACAGAGAGAGATCGAAACTGTTGTTTATTATCTTATGAGTTGGAAGTTATAAAACAAAGCGTCAATTGACTGCCAGGCTCTGTGCCCTGATGCAATCATCTTGCTAAAGTACGACTCTCTGTCTCTGAGTCGGGCTCTGTGAAATTTACATTACTGTTTACACACACACACACAAAGTGCAGCTCCTGTCTGTAGAAGCCGCTAAAGAGAAAGAGTAAGATGTAGTCGTCGTAGTAGGAGGAGGCGTACAAACTCCAAGCTCGCTAATAGAGGAAGTGCAAAGGGGGCAAAGAGAACAGAGAACTGCGTATTGTATAAATTATTTTGTGAGTTCCATGAAAACAACACGTGAGTTAAATATGTATGTGATAAGTAGGAGTAAGAAATCAGCAAAAGTCATAAGTTACCAACATTCCAACCAAAAACAAGCGGATAAATCGAGCTCACGCGACAGTATAATACCCTGTACAGTTCTCTCTAATAAAAGCACTCTTTAATAAAAATAAATCTAAAGCTGACTGTTACATCACTTCATTACGCCTGCAGGTATCGCAGTCGTTCGCTATCTCGCTCACACACATGTGCTGCTCCCAAAGCGCAACGATTCAACCGATATTGATGGGTACTATCAGTATTACTTCTCTATAATATTCTTCAATCACCTGTTATGATAGAAGTGTCTACGTTGAGAATTTTTAAAATTTAACATAAACTAGATCTGCGAATGGTAGAAAGGAATCTTGAAGGTGTCTCTAGCTCTTATAGTTGCTGAAATCGACGCGTTCATACAGACAGACGGAAAGACAGACAGACGAACATGCCTCAACCGATTCAGCTGTTGATACTGATCAAGAAAATATATACTTCATAGGGTCTGTCATAACTCCTTCTGCCTGTTACACATTTTAGGCACAAAGTTAATATAGCCCTGTACAGGGTATAAAAACAAAAAGGAAAATACCAAAAGCTCTTCAAAATCCCATAAGATTATCGTAGATCTTTAGTCAAAGAGCAAAACATAAGAAAGGTCAACAATAGAAAGTAACAAAGGAATCATAATAATGAAGAAGAATAATAAGAAGAAGCAGAAGCAGAAGAATACCATCAGAAAGATTAATCTGCAATCTTATATCTTATATCTATTATATGTAGCTTTTATAGCCTTAATTTAAAACAATTTTCTTTTGCTCTATTTACAGGTAAGTCTACAGATTGTTCTCACTTAACGTATGTAAGTTGTTTTGAATGTTTTCCATTTCCTGTACCCACTCTCTCTCTCTTACTCGCTCTATCTCGCTCTACGTTTCCATTAGCAAATCAAATAAATATTTTGGCCTGCGGTTGAAAGAAACCTCCTCATAACAATTACCCGCACCGTCCACGTCTGGCGGCGTCTGCAAATTAATAATAATCAAGCCAAATTACACAATGACACGCACTTGAACGGTCTCGGTGTTGAGTCTCGAGCTGTTGTCCCGGTTTTGTCTTTTATTTTGGGGTCTTGAAGACTCGTGCGAGTGCTCGACTATCAATTAGGCACATCTTTCAATCAAAAAAAAGCACAACAAAAACAACTCTCGCAAGATTTGTCCGTCTCTCGCATAACAGAAATTAACGCTAATAATTAGAGAAGCGACTTGAAGACTTGGAGAGACTTGAGGTCTTTGGTCTATAGATAAATATCAACAATTATTATCATCGTACGCCAACGCTTCACACGATCTTCGAGTGGTCAAAAGTCTCTTGTGCCTTGTTTTGTCTCCTGTCAAGTGCATAATAACTATAATAATTTAGAATTTTTGTATATGTATTGTATAACTCGTAGAGTTTCGGACAGGTGCGCTAGGCACTTCAACAAGATTGCTGCGCCCCCATTAAAACTTGACCTCACCCCGCGTTCCCTACAACGAGTCTTGATCGAGTGACGTCTTAAAATTTATGTTAATCTGCCCCTTGTTGCATGTCATGCCGCAAATGTCGCTTAATTATGAGGATCGAGACGGCCTCTACAACTTCGTCTCCTCCTCCTTCCATCTTCAACGAGTACTAATCATAATCAGTTTTTAGTTTCTTCTTTTTCTTTTTCTCTTTCCTTTTATTATTTATAGCACTCTTGATAGTTTCTTTTTTTCGCGTGGCATGTGGAAAATGTTAATTAAATTGTAATTTATGAGACTGCAGATAAGTTAGCTGTGCAAATGAGTCAGGAAAGGTTGCAGCTGAGGGGAGTTTTGAGACCAGAATGAGGGCAAGTGAAGTGGATTGACTGGGGTAGACATAGACGTGTTCTATTCTACAATATATATACTTAAATTCTGTTTGATTAACTGTGAATCAGATGCTACGTCTAAATATTGATTCACTTGGTCAGATACAACTATAGATTGCAAATAGGAAGTACATCTTGCTCTGCAGATAGGTTAGTTTAGCAAGTGAGTCAGGGAAGGTTTTTGAGTGCGGAATGAGTATAAATCAGGAAAAGGTCATTGTGAGTTAATTGTAGTTAAGTTCTTGATGGTTTATTGGCTTCTGATTCAGATCCTTTATAGATTACAAATATAATGTACAGGTTTGTTTAACAAATGAGACAGACAAGTTTTTTGAGTGCATAATAAGAATAATTGAACTAAATTGGGAGTATAAATTAAGTTGTTAATTATCTGAATCTGTTCCTTGTTTGTTCCTGTTCTTGAGCTTAATTAATTGAAGTCATTTAAATGTAATAACACCTTGATTAGATTGAATGCTTATTATGTTTGTCATCATCCTTAGCGATTTCTTTGGCTTGTAATCTCGACCAATGCGAACGACATTCCTTTCCCACGTACCACATACTCATTTAATCTGAGGTATTTTCAGCTTGGGGCCCCAAGCAATTATGTTGCTAATTTGTCATTTATTTTTATATGTTTCTCTCTTTAACCCCAAAGCGTGTCATGACTTTCCATTCCATTAACAAATTATGCAATAAATGCAATCAAACAGCAGCTCGGGCTAACGATCTGTCAATAAAACTCGTTGGCCCCCAACAACTTCAATTTCAATTCCGAAAACCAAAACCAAAAACTCAATCCATTTCAATTCCAAGGCAATCCTTAGTTCTTCTTCTTCTTCTTCTTCTTCAGTCGTTGTCGTAAGGTTCCTCTGCTCCAACAGCTGCCAACTCGCACTTAATTAAGAACTTCATTTAGCACCTCTTTCGACTCTTCTGCTGATCGGAAGCCGGTTTTTTCGGTGCCTTGGTATTCTGGAATTTAATCGCGCTTTGCATATCACCAGCGTCGTCTCTGAATCAATATTTTGCTTTCTCACGCTATGCTGGCGAGTAGGAGTAGAAGTTGGAGGAAGGGAGTCACCTCTGGAATGTGCAACGGAGCACAGTCGGTGCCACAGTTGGCAACAATTTCGCCTGATTGCACTAGCGATTTTTCTCTTCTTTTTCTTTTTTTTTTTTTTGGTCCAAAAGAAGGCTTGCTCCAGTCCCAGTCCCAGTGCCAGTCGCAGTCGCAGTCGCAGTTCAGGCTAAATGGTATCACATGTCGACGATGGAGTCGTCGTCGTTGGGTTTGTTACACGAGTGCATTTGCATGGCAACTTCATTTTTAGATGCCTCTCTGGCCACTTAGACATAGCGTAGTTTACCATACCCTGTAGTTGTTACAAAGTAACATCAAGTTGATTGTGCAAGTCTTTTCGACTCTTTAAAGAGTCAACTCCAGCCTGGACATCCATCTAGAGAACTTAGCGACTAATAATAATAATAATAGTAATAATATGCAAACTTAAAGACAAACTCTAGGCTCAACTTGTTGGCTTATTTAAGTTGCCCTTTTTATTGCGAAAAGGTTGTAAATTATACACTTTAGCTACAGCTATAAGAATTAATAATAATTGGGCAAAAATCTTAAAATTTCTACAGCCTTTACTGCTTTATTCTTCAAACTTAATTTTTTATATTTAAACTTTATTTTAATCTCACAAACTATATATTCTACAGACTTCACATATAAGAAGTCTATATCATATATATATCTAAGCGAAAAAGTAAGAGTATATAGACTTAATCTTGAAATTCGATTACATTACAGCTCAAGCTCTGAATAATCTATGCTGTAGTCCCAGCTGCTTCTTTCTCTTACTATAAATTGTTAGGGTATTACAGCTTCGTCTTGGCATGCCAGAGCATTCCTTTCTTTAGCTTCCTTTCTTTAGCAGCTGCCTCGGCGTCGCTTTCAGCCCGGCAACCCGGTTGCATTTGATGATAAATAGGCGCAAAGGTAAAAAGCCAAAACGTGAATGCGAATTTCGTATGACGCGAGACTTGAGTTGGCTTTGGCCATGTCTACTACATGCAATTCTCAATGGTTGCCATGGAAGGGTGATTAGAGGGGGGAGGCACTAGGGTTGCTGTTTAGGCAGGTGAGGCAGCGGAACTTGTGCAGCTTTCAAGTGCAACCCAAGGAGGCAGCATTCAAGTGCCGCCTCGCTTGGCTCTTGTTCTTGTTCTTGTTCTTGTTTTATGCGCTGGCATGTTTGTTTGTCAACCTACACCAACAACAGCAGCCGTAGCCCCGACAGCAGCTGTTGCCCGCAAACATTTGCCCAAAGCGTCGAGACGCAAGAGATGTGGGGGGACAAGAAGGCAGCGACAATCGCCAGGAGTCAGCAGTTGCAGTTGCATTTGCAGTCAGTCAACAGGCGCAGGCGCAGGCGCTGGCACATGGCAATATTTCATTACCCACGGCTTACACGACTGACACTGCGACTCCGACTTGCACTTGGTCTGGGGATTCTCTTTACTCTTTGTTTTATATATATTTTCATTCGCCTTTGTGCTGGCATTTGAGGCATGCCAGGAGCAGCCGTTCTAGACGCGACTCTTTGGCTGTTGTGACTGTTTGGCTGTTTGGCTGTTTGCCTGTTCACCCGTCTGCCTGGGCCACATTATCTACCTTGGCCATAAAGATAGAAAGGTTGTGCGCAACGCTTACGCACAGCTCTCATCGTATGCGCTACTTGGTGGGCAGTTGGCTTGGCGACTGTGTAGGATATGGCACTGATAGCGAGTTACATGGCTTGTAAATACCCACAAGATCTATTGCTTACTCGTGAGATTGCAAGGCTAGGATAGTAAATAACTAACTAAAAAAAAACTATGTTTAAACTGTCTGTGAACTCATAAATTTACTAACTTTTATTACTTTAAGTTAAGATTTGATTTGGAATTATATTAAAATTAATTTATTCATTCAAAAAGAGATAACTAATTATATTTTTAGAACATTACTTTTATAACATATAAAGATCAAGTTTTCTTATAGAAAGACACTTGAAAATATAACTGTCAGCTTTTCTTTTCATCTTTCATCAGATAAGAAACTTTAACTGTGCTAAATTGAAAGGAGATATGAATATTAATTCAGCTAAGTTTTAGTTTCTTATAATTGAATACTAACTACTGGAACTGTCTCCAATTATTAATACTTTCTCATTTAAACAACTCTAAACTTTTTAAAGTTATTATACTTCACTTTAATTACCATTAAAAAAGAACTAGACGCCTTTCTCTGACATTTGAAATGTGTGTGCAACCTTTCTCTTACAATTATATTAAACTAAAGGCTTTTTTTTTTGCATATGCTCAGTTTCTCAGTCTCTCGCTTTGCAATTCTCATAGAGAGTATTAATGCTTCGTCTAGGCTGAAGGAATTGAGTCACATTTGTCGTACCTGCAGCTGTCTATCTATGAGTATGTTCTATGTGTTGTAGTCAGACTGAGGCAGGTGGTCACGGTGCAGTGTTTCCCCCCCTTTTTTCCCTGCCCTTGCATACCTTTTGCCACTCGCAAATAATTTCCATACCAGAGCGGCGACAATAAAAAAACGAGAAACATGTCAAGTTTTTTTTATACATTCGTTTTTTACCTGTTTTTTTTTACGCGCATCTGCAAATTAAAAACGCATTTTATTTTATACTACGATGCCGGCAATGGGAGCCGAGAGCCGAGAGCCTTTGGCTTTGACAATGGCACCACACACAAAGTGTAGTACACTGTAGAGCAAAAGTTGGGAGGCATAGGACGCACATCATATGTAGTATATGCAACATATGCAACATATGCTACCATGTTCACATATTTCTTTCTATGCGTAATTATTGTGAAATTTGTTACAAAGTTTTCTTGTCGTCTGCTTGCTACGTGTGTGTAGCTACACTTTAGACTTAATTGTTAGCTGTAGGATACATAACAAAAACAACAACAGCAACAGCAGCAACAACAACAACAATAACCACAACACACTCGACACAAGAACAACAAGAGAGGAGCAATGTTGAAATCAAAGCTTTGATGCCGACACGACAACATTGTGTATGACCATGATGATGATGATGATGTTGATGTTGAATGATTATGATCATTATGATTATGGAGAGATGATGCTGCTGCTGCGAATGATGATGACAGGTAGCCGAGTGTTTAATTTATGTCTTTTTAAGCACTTGCCTGCAACAGCAAAGAAAACAAAGAAAGCCTTTCTGGAATTCCTATCGTATAGATACCCATGCAAGTCTACATATTTGCAACTTTACAAACTGAAGTTGGTCTTGTGTCTAATCAGAAAGTATCTATTAGCCAAGTTACAGCTGTAATATGCCATTAATCATTAGGTAAATGTCTTCATTTTAACATAGATACATTTGTATCTATTAGTGAGACTCCCTGTCCCTGCTGTATCTTTTGGTATCTTAATTAGAGCATAGATACATTTGTATCTGATTGTCTAACAGTGCCTGTAACTCACATAGATATCGTTGTATCTTTTGTTATCTTAATTACAGCATAGATACATTTGCATCTCAGTATCTATTCATCCAACAGTGCCTGTAACTCACATAGATATAATTGTATCTTTTGGTATATTAGTTTCAGCATAGATTTGCATCTTTTAGTTTAATAAGCGCCTTTAAGCTCAGGTACCTCAAGTGCTTTCACTTTACTTCAGCATTGATAACAATAGGCGCCTATAAGCCAAAGTATCTCATGTTCTTTCCGTTTAACTGGCTTTGACAACACGTTTATCAGCACGATTTCGAACTCGGCTATCGATGACAACAGATCTTTAACCCAAATCAGAGTAAAGTTGTTGTAACTTCTGTAGAATAACTTACAAACAATTCGATGATTTATGTGTACAGCTAATTGGGGATATATCAAGTAAATCCCCACACACTCGCTCTTTGTGCCACTTTCCCACTTTAACAACGACAATTTTGTGATCGATTTGTACAAACAAAACGAGAGATAACAACATAATAAATAATATATATATATATATATATATATATATGTATTTATGTATATAATTGATTAAATGCAGTATGACATAGTGATTGTAATTCATTGGAATTTCCTCGTTTCGAGTTTTGTTTTGTTTTTTAGTTGGTTTCTCCATTCAAGAATTATGGATGTCCAGGCGTAACGAACAGACCGCACACAGATTAGATTACTGCAAATTGACACATTTTCTGTTCTCTCTCTCTCTCTCTCTCTCTCTGGTCTGCGACTGTCAATCAGAGACTTCTGGAAAATTTGTCACATGGGGCGCAGCTCTTGACTCGATTCGTTGCGCTGCATTTTTCGGGGCACATTAGTTGCGGCAGCGCATTGAAAAATTGAACATTCCCAAATAAGTATCTCAAGCCACACGCTTCACATCATTGTTTGGTTACTCAATACTCTCTCATTATGCGTTACGCATTATCCTTTGAGGCCATTGTTATGGTTTTAGCAACGCCCCTTCCTGGTAACCCGAATACCTTTTTACTACCACGTTACAGATTTTTGTGATTAGCACACACTCACACACCTTTTTCCCAGCTGCCCCGTGGGCCACATTTTCATCAGCATATCGCATGATTAGGACTAATAATAGTCTGGAACAGACCATTTAGTGTGCGCCTGTTAATGGCTCAGGATTAGTTTTTTTTTTCGTTGCCTCATTCTGTCCCGTATGCGATTGGAGGCGTTTTCTCGCAACGGAAACGAAATATACTTGAATTATGCTTTTAATGGCAATGCATAGCGATATGATAGACATTTGATTAATGCATATTAGATGGGAGAGGATAGCATAATGGTAATTGGGATTGTAAGTATAAAGTGAATTTAAGTGTAACTTTGAATGTGGTTTAGTGAAGGCTACTGAAGAAGAAGTTCTGTTATCCCTTTATAATAACTACAATATAAATAAACTTTATAGTTTTATATGAAATTTGCACTTTTAATATGCTAAGATCATATACCCTGTACAGGACTTTATTAACTTTGTGCGAAAAATGTGTAACAGGCAGAAGAATGCCATGACCGTATAAAGTATATATATTCTTGATCAGTATGAACAGCTGAGTCATTTGAGCCATGTCCTTCTGTCTATATGAACGCGTAGATATCAGCAATTTCTCAACGTAGACAGTTCTAAGCTAACAAGTGCGTAAAGTATATTATATAGTATATTATTATATTATATATGCTAAAAGTTACATAAAGATCGGTTTATAAATAAGAAATTCAAAAATGAAATAAAATTAAATATTTTGTCCATTGAATCGTTGCGCTTTTCGGACAGCACGTGTGTGCGAGCGAGACAGCGAACGACTGCGATACGTGCAGACGTATAGGAGGTGACGTAACAGTCAGCTTTTGATCTAGAACGTATACATGTGCAAAAGCTTGTTATACCCTATATTATTTTATTATCGAGTACTTTTATTGTAGAGAACTGTACAGGGTATTATACTGTCGCCTGCGCTCGACTGATCTGCTTGTTATTATTTTATTTTGTTCATCTTTTCTGTCTTTCTAATAGAAACGACAAACAAAATTTTCATCGAATTGTGAATAACACAAATCGCTAATTGCTAAACTCATGAAGATCATCGATAAGTACACATCTAAATGTACTGGGTTGTATATTATTATCATATTTATAGAACACAAATGATGGCTGAAATGCAAAAATCAGCAGAGTGTGATGACAGCTTCGATGAGAAGATCGCGCTAACAAACAAGCGAAGGTTGGAACCTGAACATTTGTGTGTGTGTGAACACTGAAAGATTTTGTATTTACATTTTGTTGTAGGGACTTTAGCCCGAAAGTGCTTATAGATATAGTATGTATAATAGTATAGTAGTATGGCATAGCATAATTTGGAAATGCTTTACTCATTGAGCAACACCCACGGCACAGCTGTGGCCAGAAGAGAGAGCAACAAAAGAGATTTTCCTGTTTATTATATTTGTATTGGGCGAATGACCTTAAGTATTTCTCGGTACTGTTGAGATATAAAAAGTGTTAATGAATTAATTACCTGTCTATAAGCAATAAATTGTTAAAGAAAAATATAATACGCACAACAATTCATGTCGATTTGTTGGTGAGTCAACTCAATGAAACAAATAGGGAAAAATAACTCTGTTTACATTCCATTGCAAAGCCGCATCTTCAATAGGAACAACAACAAAGTTGTTATTTGATTTTATAATTGTCGACAACATTTATTTCTATCAAGCGGCTACAAAAAGTGTTAATGGTTTTAATCGGATCTTAAAGATCTCTCGGGGTTCGGCAATGTTCTGTTAATAACACACACACAAAATTTGCCAAGTCATATCCTAAAGCATCGTCGTCATTGGCTGTTATTAATGCGACTGCGATGATCTTATCAGTAAAACCTGGTCCCGCAGCAGAGACTGCTCTGAACTGGGTCTGGGTCTGGTTCTGGATCTGGATGTGGATGCGGTCTCTGGGCCAGTTTTTGGCTACTCTTCGTTTGAGCTACAACTTAATTTTTGGTACAAAGATCCCTTTCTCTCTCTCTCTCTCTCTCTCTCTCTCTCTCTATGTCTCTCTGTGGGAGCTGACTGTGTGAATTCCACTCTGAATAGCCCATTGATTGTGCTACAAAATAGTTGTCTATCATCCAATCACGTCCGGTATTCGTTTCCAGTTCTACCTTTGTTTGTCGCTGTTAGCCTGCAAATTAGACTCGTTTTTAATGGCTTTTCAATTGAGGTATAAACTTGTTTATTTATTGCCTACGTTTTCTCTGTTTGTTTTTTGATAAAAGATTGGGAATAGTTTTTTGTGACATTTTTATCGTGAGAGAATTGAAATACATATATTTATATATTTTATTGATCGATCATCAGCTCGATGAGCTGGCAAAATAATGTGTAAACTGAGGATTACATGGGTAAATACTTGTGAGATCTTCAAAAGAAATCTACAAAGATAAATAGAAATATTTGAGAAAAGATTTTATAATAACAGCAGAAGAATTGCAAAGAATGCTTTATAAAAAAAAAAGAATAATATTATTCTCTATAATATAATTAATACAATTCTCTATTTAAATAGTTAAAAAAGTAAATAGAAACTTTCAAATAGGTTTAGATTGAGAATTCTTTATTAAATTAAAATAGAAAGACAAATAAATAATCCTTCTGCTAACATTTCAAATGTAGTTTTATCAATGCTTCACTTATAGTATTGTCAATAGTTTTTCTTAAGAATGCTAAACATTTTCCCAGAGATTCATAAGCAACGCTGCTAGCTCAAGACATGGAACCTCCACATAGTCCTCAAATAGGTATGGCCCTAGCATATCTTTCACATATTTCTGCCTATTAAGAGCGGACTGCAGGCTTAATAAACTAACACCCAGGCAATCCATTGGCAACGCCTAGTACCAGGGCCTAATTAGACTGCCAGCACGTACGGCAATCCAAACAGAAAAACACATCAATGGCTGTATGGATGTCGATCTATTGCCCCCACATGCATGTCCAGCAACGCCCAGATGCAGTCATAATTGCCCCTGGAGCAAGGCCCAAGCCTTGGAGCAGCTCTGTTGTGGTTGTGGGCTTTCGATCTGTGGCTATTTTATAATACCAACACGTTCAAACGTCAATTAAATAAATACAAGATACCAAAGCGTTGTAAACGCCCCAAAAGCCAAGCCAGTTCTGCCTAGAGATCGTCGCTTGGCAACGCAAAAGACAGAAGATAGTAAAAAAGAGAGACGACACTGGGACTGCGTTGGAGGACGAGGTCGAGGCAGAGGCCGAGGCAGTTGCAGTTGCAGACACCCAGGCAAAAGATTCATTCAGGCTGAACGATTCATAAATTCACGTTGCACATTGCACATTGCACGTTGCTCGCTGTTGGCTCTGCATTTTCATCTCAAGTTATTTTTGGCCTAGAACTAGCTTGCCATCTACCCGCCTCGCCCCGCCCCGCGTTTGGGTGCCTCCAACGTTATTGCAAATATTTTAATGGCTGCTTCCTGTGGTCAAGTTCTTGCCACAGCACTCCAAACAAATGAGGAGGGACCCTCTTTGGCTCTGTTGTGTATATCTATACACTCACTAACTCTTTAACCGAAGATCGTCTTTAAACTCAATATGCCGTTAATTGGTTGAATACCATCATCAGCCAGAGGAGGATGTCGTCCAGCAGTGACAGGGGCACTGGAATGAGTAGGAGAAATTAATCAAAGTGCTACATAGAACCACAAGTGCCCACTCCCAGCGTAATCATTTTTATTTGCGCACTCAATTAGTGGCAAGGGGCAAGAGGCAAGAGGCAAGGGAGTGTTAGTTCTTCAAGTCCGCCAAGTCTTTGTTCTGCCTCTTCTTCAATCCACTTGTTTATTTGGTTTGGCCAGAAACGTATGGCAGCTAAGTGGAGGAGCATCCACAGAGAGAAGCGTTTCCAATCTGCCCCCCATCTAGTGGGGCCGTCTGTTTCGGATCTGCGTCTCGCATTTTGCGCATTTCATGATTTGCCTTCCGTAAAATGATAAATTAATGTTGACCCCTCACATCTGGGCACAGCCTACGCCCACTTTTGGCCTAATGTCCGGAACGCGTTCATTGATTTTTATTTCCATCGATTTTCTACGTTTCATCACAAATCTTTAGCTTATTAATTCTTTATACGCTGCCTAATAAGTTTTTTAATGTTTCTTGTATAAATTAATTTGACACAATTTTAAGAGCATTTATTTTATTTATATTTTATTATATATCAAGACTTTAGAGTTTATCTATAAATTAATTATTATTAATTATTTATCTAAAGTTATATAAAACTCTATAATATAGTAATCTATAAATGATATATATCTAATTATTCATTAGAAATAACACTTTAGCTTCATCTAACTATATTTATATATTTAGACTCTGTACTTTAAAAAAGTACATAGTCTCTTAAGTTTGACGAAAGCGAAATGTGCGTAACAGGCAGAAGGAGTCATCTCCGACCCTATAAAGTATATATACAGTATATATAAAGTATATATTTACAGCTTCCTTTAGACAAAATCCCATCCATATCAAAGCATAGCTGACCTCTTGTAACTCAGCTGTTAACTCTTTGCTTGTATTGCCACTTCCTTACCGCATTTCAAACTTGTCCATAATTGTACGATTTTATGAAATGAGAGAGCTAAGAAAAATGTTTATATCGGTTCATGGCAGCCAAGTGCAATCTCTTCAATTTTCAATTCTCTACGTTGGTGTGCACGATTCAATTGAAATCAATTGATTTTGATTGCAATCGACAACACGACGCAGCTGGCCCGACTGACTCAATGACTCCCTGACTCAATGACTCCATGAGTCTCTAGCTGGTAATTAAAGCAAGTGCAATTTGCGCCTAAACACTGGCAATTTCAAATATAATGTGCTATAAGAAAGGCCTGCTCCCCGCCCCCCCGTCAGCCCCTCAGCTCCTCAGCTAAACAAGCTAACAATTTATCAGCAATAAATTTGCGTGTACACAGAGGCAACGCTTTATGCATGTAACGCACGAACGGGGACAACAACAAAGAGCTGGCTTGTCAAGTGGCTGGCTAGTGGCAAGAGGCAAGTTGCAAGTGGCAAGTGGCAAGTGGTGTGTGGGCAGCAGCAAAAAAATTGCAATTGATATTGTATATTGCCATCTCCACGGTCTGCCACAAGTCTCTTTGACTCGCGAACTGCATTTTAATTTAAATAAATAACTTGTGCACAAGCTCTAAAGGGAAACGCTTCATTTTAGTTCAGTTCAGTTCAGTCTTTATGAAGAGGCGTCTCCAGACAATTGCTAAAGCATTTCTCTTCATTTGCAAGTTGTCAACACGTTGGAGCATAGATTAAAAGTTGCAAGCAACAACTACAATGAAGCTAATGAGAAATAATGCAAAATTATGATATTAAATTGAACATATATTGCCATTATTATGTGGAATTATATGAAGTTATAATAGTATTTACAAAATGTACTTTGAATAGTGAGTAGAATAGTTGATTATTACCATAATATTTAATACAGTTTCAATAATAAATTGGTAATATAATTTACCTCTAAGACTTATATGACTATATGACTTGAATATTATATTAAAGCAGACAATTTATTCAACTTTAATACACAAAGTTAAGCTACTCTAATCTATAGTTTAAATGACAAACACAATCTTTGAAATTATAGATTAAATGTATAAGTTATTAGAGCAGCTGTTGGTATCACAAACCAAAAGATTCTATAGATTTTCTTTGGGGTTATCACTGTTGGGGGTCGCTACAAAATGCAATGAAGCCATTCACAGAGACACATTTGTATTTAGGATACATTGAATTTATTAATAATTTTACTACGAAACTAGCTAAAGCAACGGCAACGGCCACGGCAAATGAATGTATAATAAAACACACACAGTGCGTTGATAATTAATTAAATCAATAATCGATCGTAACCGAGCACAACAACAAAGAAGTGTAGTGTATATGTAGAGACAACAATAACAATAACAAGAACAACGTATTTGAAATTCATGTGGACATAATCAAGCGAAAATTCCAACAAAATTAACACACGCTGTGAAAAACGCTGTTCAACCAAAAAAAAAAAAAAAAAAAAACACAGGTAGAAATTGTAGTGAGAAGAGTAGCGGGGAAGGGTGAAGAGGGAGGAGAGAGATGACAAATTAGACAACGCTTGAGAAAAGAGCAAGAAGGGACGCTGGACAGGCAAGCAGGCAGCAGGTAGACAGGATTTTGGTTAGTGGAAACGACGCTAATGTTGCGTGCGACATAATCCTGTTAGAGATGCGTGAATGAGAAGCCCTAAAAATGATTAAAATTAAGAATGGAATGGAGGTAAACGTGGCGTATGCGCAACTTTTGCATGTGACAACATAATTTGTGGGATTGGCGCGCCAATGATGATGATTATTAATCATATTTTTGTTGTTTCTCTTGTTGTTGCCGTTGAAAAGGTTTGTTTCTTGTTGTCGACCATTGGCCATTGACAATTGGTCATTTGCTGGTCAGCATATTTAATGAGGTTTATTTAGGCAAATCAACATCAACAGCAACGGCATTGAAGATGTGTGTGTGTGTGTGTGTCTCTCTCTTAATGGCCTTTATTTGACATTTTATGGCGATTAAATGGCATATTAAATGTTGGAATTGATATTCTTGTTATTCATCCAGCATGTCAAAAGTCAGACCAAGTTCGACACCATTTGTGTGTGTGTGTGTGTTTTTTTTATAGCACTTAAAATGGATTTTTGTAATGTCGTAATCTTTATAGAGTTGCAACAGCTCCCTCCCAGCAACATGATGACATTCACGAGTCTCACCAATTATATTTACAAAGTTCTGAGACCTTTTAAACGTCACCCACGCGTCAAAGTTTCGACTCGAATAATACATAAAAATGATTATATAGATGGTGTCATACATAGTCTTTGGCTCGAAAATTTATAAATTATATTTAATGACAAGTGCGCTAAACTAAATAAATTGTTGTCGACTTAATAACATAATTTCTTGCATTCAACAAGTGGGCGGCAACGCTGAAAGTTTAAACGATTTATGGCACACAGGGATATACCAAGGCAGGGGAGGGGAGAGGTGCTCGGTAGTGATGCTGGGACATTTTGTAAGTTGACAGTTGAAATTTGTAAGAGCACCACAAGTGGGGCAGACTGGGTCTGTCAGCTGCATTAATCTATTGTGGTTTATGGCCTCTGCAGATGTGAATGCGGATGATCCCACGAATCGGGAGTTGAATGACTCATTAGCTGATAGGCAAATGCCTCAAACTGTCACATTCTCAGCTGTTCTGCTAATTTGGATAAATACAAATGTTCCCAGAGTGATTTTGATATATCTTTGAATTCATATCAAAAGCGCAACGTGTTTGCATATGAATGTTATAAATATATATGTATTTATTTATTTATAAATTAACGAATTGCGCTTATCAGAAATATGATGTCATCGACATTTATGTATTCGCAAGCCCAAGACGAATTTGTCAAGTAACCATGAACATTAAACTTAATGCCTTATAATGTTCAATGTAGCGTATCAAAGCAAACACACATTGATGTTATTAAATGTTTACAGAGTATTGCGAGAGTGCTAATAATTTATAATATAATATAAGTTCAAGAAGTTGTTAAAAGAATATGAATTCCAATTTATTACTTTGATTCGAAAAGACTTGTATAATTATTCACATTTTATATACTTCATTTTATTCAACTAAAAAACGTTTAGTTTTAGCTTTAATAAAATTCAAAATTGTATATTTTTATAATATATATGATTATACATGAATATAATATATTTATATATATATATATATGAATATATTATTACATTTATTATAGAGTAGTTCAGTTTTGTATCTCACATCATATTCATATACTCATATACAATCTACGCTGGGAATATTTGTGAATAGCTACTTCCCAACATTTATAAAGCCATTATGACAGGGTTAACAAGCCACCAAAAAGCCAGTCAAGCGTAGCCTCTCCGCTACAAAAGATACACTGAACTATGAGTTGCAAAAGATACAATATCTTTACACATAATGTCAATTGCAGCTATGCGGGCTTCATACTGGTAGACTGTGTAGGGAAGGGCTGGGCAGGGAAGAGGGGAACGACTGTCTGGTAACCGCAAGCAGACGCTGCCTTTGTTAGGCCACATTATTTAAACCTTTTTTTCTCTGGCTTTTATATTTTTTCTTTCTCTTTTTCATTTTTTTTAGCCATATTGATTGCAATTTTCGCCATTTACTTGTCATTTGGCTTCGATTTTCTCATTGTGTTTTTCTCTCTTTATTTTACAGACGATTAATTTCAGTGTCAGAGAGAAAAAAGCATTGCAAAGAAAAAAATGCTCGTACATTTGCAAAATTAATTTATTTAAGCAGACAATTTTCCAGTGTTGCCAGTGATGAGTTTTCTGGCTTTTTCATTCATATTTTTTTTTATTTTCTCTTTTGTTACAAAATTGTTTTGCGGTTGGTAGCAAATTTTTAGGGACCTTATGCAAAACTCCCATTGGAGCTGAGGCTCCTCCTCTCTCGCGCGCATAGCAAATTGAGAAAATCTCTGCTTTTTATGGCTTTTGCGGTTCTCAATGCGGTGGCAAAGGGTTTCGTTTACTTCTTTGCGGCTGCCGCTGCGGCTGCGGCTGTGGCTTGAGCTTGGGTTTGGGTTGGTTTAGAGCTAATGGAAAGCTTACTGAGATATACACCAGGGCCTGAGGCCACTCTAAATGGCCTAAATGCTTTTTATGGACAAGTACAGGCGCATTTTTCAATTGTCGTCGACGTTGTCGTTGTCGTCAACTTAATTGGGCCACAAAATTAAATAAAAAATGCTGCTCATGTTGCATGCTGACTGACCAGAAAGTTGACAGCAACACGTCGTCCTCCCCGTCAGCAGTCAGTCTCTCTCTCTCTCTTTCTCTCTCTGTCTCTGTCTCTCTACCTTCCTTCCTTCCTTCAATCATAGTCTTTGCAAAAAAAAATACAAAAAAAGAAATGAAATAAGTCCATAACACGGGAACGTGCTTTGAATAACTCGACTGCGATTTTTTCGCCATTCGCCGCTGTAAATCTCTGTCGCGCGTTTTATCTCGCGTCCAAAATCGAATTTAAATCCAAGCCGCCAACAGACACAACTTGTTTCGATGGCTTTCGATCTGGCTAAGCGGCGCTTTTGATTGCCCACCTCTTCTCCATTTTATTACTCCCTTCTCTTCTCTTTTTTGTAGTTTTTTGTTGATTTTTTTTTGGCCTCCTGTCTTTCAATTTGATTTGTTTGATGGCGTGAAAATTTTTGTTGAACTACAAGTTTTATGAGCTGCAAAAATGCTCATTGCATTTATTTGGCTTTCGTTACAAAAAGTTTGGCTGGCATTTTATGAACTTCTGCTGAAACATTAATAGAATATTAAAGTGGGAATACCCAATAACACATACAACTCAGTTGAGTATCTCTTTTCAAAACAGATGGCAAAAGGATTCTACTTGGATTTGTATATTATGGAGAGAGAGCATAAAGATGTTCAGCGAAAGTATGCTTTGCTTAAAGAATGCGCTCAGGGATGAGCTGAAAATTTGATTTATTTCAAAATTCTTTGCTAAAAGTAATTCAAAAGCTTAAAAGACATATCCTATGATCAAAGTTATAGATTGGCTTAGGGATTATACAAAGCACTTTTAATATATAATCTGAAACTTAATTTGGAGTTTGAAACATATTTTCTAATTTAGTAAAATTAATAAGTTAACTTTATGGATAAAATATATAAAATGAAATATAGAAAAGAAGAGCTAAAGCAACAAGTTTTGCCATATGTAATATGTAAAGTGACAGTTAATATTAATTATGAAGTTAATCAGAGTTAATATTTCAAATCATTCAATAAGAAATCCCAGTCATTCAACTATAATATGCATTCAATTAGTTATGAGTTCAATCAAATTTGACCTATTTGTAGACAAGACTTTAACAATCGGTAACTGCTCCAATAAACAACAATACAAACGGCAGTTCTGGCCGAGACATTGAGACTTATTGTACACATTACATGGCTTACATTGCGCATACGAGACGTCGGCCAATTGTTCTGTGTGTGTGTGTGTGTGTGTGCTCGTAACATAAACAAAACAAAGTCGCGAATGTAAACGGCAAACAGGTTACCCAAACTGACGACCAGGCGCAATTGGACACGTTCTGTTTGCCACACCCTTAGCCCCCCCCTCTCACAATCCTTTGCACACACACACCCGCCAAATGCCATTAATCAAATTTTATTGTTTAATTAATTTCGCTTGAATGAATGGCGAGCGAATCAGGGAGGCACTGAGGGGACAGCCAACAGGCAAAACAAACAAATCGCCAAAAATAGCTTCAAAATGGCATTAGATTCGATACGATATCAAAGGAATCAAGCCGCATTATGTGCTCATTTCTTCACTTGACAATTATTATTTATTTCGTTTTCTTTCTATTTGCTATTTGATTTTTTTGTGTTGTTTTCTTTTGTCTTTTGGGGTTATTTATGTGCAATTTATTCATAATTCAGTAAATCGCTGGGTTCAGATGATTTGTCATGGTCATGGAATTGTTCCAGTTGTGTATAGGATTTAATTAACTCACTCTGGCTGGATTAGAGACTAGACTGCTATTGTAAGTAAATTAACAAATGGCTTGCAAATAAATAATATTAAACAATTTATTAATTAATTAAATATTAATTAATTACACTACTAAATTTCATATATATTGTCTGTTCTTTTATGGCGCAAATTTATTCCATAAATTATGGCTTTTGTAATGCAAAAATTTTATTTCATAGATATTGATAGATTGTAGATCGAGTTCGTTATAAAGACAGCAGATGTTTCTGACGGTTTTTGGGGATTTGTTGCTGTTGTGGCCACATGTCGACTTACCTCATCAATTTCAACATTTGCTGCCGAAGGGGGCAAAGAGATCAGTAGGAAATATAGTGTACAACAACAACAACAAAAAAGAAGAAAACTCAGCTGCAGTTTCCCAGCGACTAATTACGCCTCATAAATTTAGTAACAACAACAACAACAAGAAATGCAACGACAACAACACATGGCAACAAGAAGATTTGCCGCCTGCTGGGCTATTTTTGTAATCATTCTCTCTCTCCCTCTTTCTCTCTGTCACTCTCTGTCTGGCTGAATTTTCGCACATTTGCGCATTGAAATTGTCATTTTTGAAAGGTGACAGCAAGGAAAATGCGCTGATTGCCAGATTTATGCATGTAGCAGCATCTCAGAGGGTGGTAATAAGGGCTGATGGTGCGGGGGAGGGCAGCCGCAGACAGCTTGGCAACTGTAACAATAAATGAAACAAATGTGAATGTGAATGTGAGTGTGAGTGTGAGTGTGAGAGCAACGCCAAAGTTCGCAACATTCATGTCACTTCATCATGCAAAGAGCCTCGACCCCGAATCTAAATACAACCAGGAAGGAGTCAACCAACTCCTCCAACAGCAACAACAACTCAAACTCGAACATCAAGTTGTAACTGTGGACTGTGTTTACATGAAACGTGTTGGCAGCATAAACATTTGTTTCTCCTTACCTCTCCATTCGACCCTAACCCCCTAACTCCCCCCCCACATCAAACTGCTGACGCTTTGCAGTCGAGTAATTTTAATTACGCCTAAAAGAGCCGACAGTACGTGTAGAAAGCAAAAGAAAGAAACGCAAACTCGACTGTGCCTCCTTCAGCATTTGGCATTTATGCAACGACCTGGCACGACACGTAATTACACACACACACACAGAAACACGCACAGCGCGGGCAATGGTGTTGATGGAAAGAGGGTGAGAGTGAGTGTGTGTGTGGGGGGGAGGGGTGGGGGTTGGTGCTGGTGCTGGTAGAAGGCTGGACAGAAGGTGGAGCATGCTAAATGTTGCATGCACCCGAAGCACATTAACAGCGAACGCCTTCCATCGCTCAGCTTAGTTCAGTTTATTCAGCTGCCAGTCACCTCCAGGAATGCATGTCGAAATGGCAAATTCTCCATCATAATAGAACATTACCTGAATGAGTAGATTTACCTGTAATTCGAAAATAAATAATAATAATAATAACAATAATAGAATAGTATTAGCTTAGCTCTAGTTAATTTGTTTACTCAGCTGCATATTTCACTTGCAGAAATCTCGCATAGATAAATGTTTGCAGTAATATTTGAACTGAAACTTGCAGATAAACAACATTAACTTATTTTTATTAAGAAAATTCTATTTGTCTTTCCATTGAACACATTCTTTTACAATTATGGATTAAGCACATCATATTTTGACATTCGTTACTGCTTCCATTAGCAATAATTATAATTAAATATTTTGATATTCATTTATAGTTCCTGAATGTCTAAGCGATGGATTATGACATTTACTAATATTTAAATAATTAGTTAATTAGTTAATTAAATAATTAATCATGTTCATATTCTAATTTATTTTTATGGTAATCTATATGTACATATTAACTTAATTAAATATGCCTAATCTAACAAAAAAGTGCAAATATCTGAAATAAAATATTAAATGTCAACATTCAAAAAGTAAAATGTGAATAAAAGTTCAAGATCATCAACTTCTAGTAACAATAAAATTGAGAAAAATACTAAAAATATACCAATTGCTTATTTTTATAATGATAACTTGATAATAAATATACTAATTGCTAGCACTATTAAGATAGTAAATTTAAAATTGTATATTCAACATTATTTCTTAGAAATATAGAGAGAATAGACAAATAGCTCTACTGCATAGATTTAATTGTTAATGTTTATAAATTAGCGATCTAAAGTAACAATATATGTCTCTATTTCTATACATACTTGACAGATATAGACAGAGACTTCAAAAAGAAAGATTCTCTCCAACAAAAACCACATTTTACATAAGTTTCAGAAATGTACATAACTCTTAAAGGTCTTAAGGATATTTCTTAACGGATTAAAGTTCAAGGAAGTTTAAGGAATTACTCGAAATATGCATTGAGTAAACTTGTATAGATTTCCAAAGTAAAAGTACATCTAATTGGTGTCTAGCAAAAGTATCTTTCGTATTATATATTTATAGATTATGTTTACTTCTAATGTTGTACTCCCATTTCTGGGGTCTCTACTCCAGCTAATTGTTGTTGTTTCTGTTTGCTTTTCTTACTTTTTTTGCGCTTGTTTCCTGTGCTTGGTGTTATTTGAAGTAGCAATTAGTTTGAATATAAACCAAATAGTGCTTAGTACTCGATGGATATTGGGCAAGGTTTCCGCTTCTGATGCTTCCCACTCAGGCGGGAGGTCTAGAGCTGTAAAATTAATTACGTGCGATTCAATTGCCGCCAAAATAGTTGTAGCAAGTTTTCTGGGGGCAAACTTCGTGTTGTTGCACACAGGTTGTCGACGGGTGGCAATTGAATTATGTGCTGAAATTGAAAATCCACATGCAGTCGCAAAGTATTCGATTAATTTAAAATGCAATTGCCGACCGAACTGCAATTGTTTAGTTGTTGAGCCAAAACAACAATGTATATTTGATTAACATATTAATACAGTTGCTGTATTCTCTAGCCAATGATGTAGGGCCAAATGATTTGACCCAATTCAAGGGAGCTTAACTGTTGCCGCAGCTGTTGCCACACACATTACAAATTTTTAATTTACAGATTTACGAGAGAATTAAAAGCACTTTTTTACACTTTATAAAAGCCTACGGGCAATGTGCAAAAAGCCCAAACCTTCCCCCCGCCCCTCTCCGCTTCCATTGCTCGGTAACTATTCGAGTCCGGGTGGTTGCTTTGACGGGGTGATGGGCCTTCGTTTCGACTCGGACGGGGCGGGTTGGCTCTCGGCTTTGCTGTGCGCCTAATTAAAACTCATTACCATAAGCATCAAGTTGAGCAAGGAACTTTTCAGCAGGCAGCCAAAAAAAAAACAACAACAAAAAACTGAAAAATAAAAATGGAAAATGAAAATCAAGCAATGCAGAGCGGAAATTGAAGTCAAATGAAACGAGCTGGCCGAATGAATGAAAATTTGTGGTGTGAGGGAAAATCCATAGACAAGCGCACAGGTTGTTTAACCTTTTCTGGGGTCTTCTTGGCTCAGCAAAAGTTTACTTAATGCAATTTCCTTGCCAGACGGCAACTGTGAGTTGTTAGGATTCGTTAAGGATTGTTCTTGTTGTTGTTGTTGTTTTTGTGTCAACCATTTTGTTTGCAATGCCACACTAACCCCCCCACACACACACACACTACCAAGCGGTCGCATAGTGCAACCCCAATTGAAAGTGAAAGCTTTGCTTGGTGCGTGCAACGACCCCTTTTGTTGACTCGCGCTCTCTCGCATCACATGCGCTCGCTCTCTTACTATCTCTCTCACACTCTCGCTCTCTCTCGGTCTCTCACTTGCCGGCTGTCTGGCTATTCGTTTCCCTTTTGCACTGAGCAACTTTTTGTTCCACGTGTGCAACATGTTGACGCTTGCTGCTCTTTGCTGAGCGCCTGTTAAAGCTGCCGCGTCGCATTTTTGTGCCATGCCAAAAAGGACGAAGCGATGAGTGAGATTTTGCTACACTCTCTCTTTACCTGCTCTCTCTCTACCTCTCTACATCTCTACCTACCGCTCAATTCGTTCAGCTATCTCGTTCTGCTTTGTTGTGGCCATTGAAACTCGACTCAAATATAAAGTTTGCCTCACTTTGAGCAAGAAACTGCAAAAAGGCGGGGTGCAAAGTGTAGGAGGACTGCAAAAGGAACTTTTGTTGTGCTGCCGTTTTTTGGGCGGTGGTTGACGTCTGCTTTTGTCTCGTTGCAATGTTGTTGTTGTTGTTGTACTTCTTGTTGTTGCTGCCTTTGTAATTATTGTTGTTTGCTTTTGACTTTTCACTCGCAAACTGTTTCAAAATTTTGCCCGTTTGCGCTTTTATCTCCAAGTGGAGCGCATAGAAAAATTGAGACAAAGAGAGTGCAAGAGAAAGAGGTAGCGTGGAAACACAAGAGTGAGTTAGGAAATTTATAGAGTGGAAATGGGACAGTTAGGCAAATTAGTTTGTCGAAACTTTCATTTAACAGAAAGTATTGTAGAAAGGCTTTAATAATTATGGATAACATGTTGTGATGTGCCAATTAAACTGGTTAATACATATAATTATTGATTTACATTTAAATAACTTTATGTCTAAATATTTATGTATTTTCTAATTAAAAACCTGTCGATAACATTTAGATAACTTTATGTGTCAATATATATATTAATATTTTCAAATTAAAATACTATCGATAACTAAGCGTAATCGAAGCATTAGGTAAATATATTAATACTAATTATACTAGATATTACTTACATTTAAAAATAACTTATCGATATCAATGAATTATTTTACATTATATAATGTTTATCGATGTAATCGATTAACATGTAGAGTGGATCACATTAATATTCGGGTTTTTTTCAACTTCAATTGTTACATTTATACTTCTTTTAATGAAGTATATCTTTATTTTAACAACAATTATAAGCACAATTTCGTCACTTTATGCCATGGCAACTGTTTGAACTTTTTTCCATGCCAACGGAGCAATTTTTTGTTGGTTGCATTTTAGTGTCAAGCACCCTGTTGAGTGTTAGGCTAAGGGCTGCTTCAGATGCTCAAGGGCTTGTGCATCAGCGTAATGCTGTGATACAACTTATCATTTCTCAGGGACAGCATCAACAAACTTAAGCAACTAACATCCAGACACCTGCTAGACACTCTGGCTTCCCATCAGACGCCCTCCCCCGCTAGGACATGTGCTCTGTTATCTATTTTGAGTAGCGGTTGCTTAAAGCTTTCGCACCCTTTTAAGCATTTGTGTGTGTGTGTGTGTGTTGGGTGGCATCGTCTGCCTGTCTGTTGCCTTAATGGTGGCGGGTGGTTGCACGTTGCCATGCTCTATAGTCGCCGCAGGAGTCGTTTGTTGATCGTTACAGTAAATCATTTGAAATGAATTTCACCCCTCCTGACTTCGAATGGGCAAACGGCAAACTAAGTAAATAGCGTGTGTTGAGCCAGCCAACAACCATGTGAGCCCAGAGGGTGGGTGGCATTTTAGTTGTTGTTGGCTGGGTGTTAGAGAAATTGCCTGTACTTTTATCAAAATCCTGAGGCCAAGCTGGAGTTTTCTATTAGACAACAGGGTGCTTTTCGCGTAGAGTCAGCTTCAAAAAAAAAAGTAAAGTAACGAAAAAGTGGCATAGCGGTAAGTTAAGGTCATTTATTATGTTCATGACACCTTCCTTCCATCGCCGCCTGGCAACATTTGTTATGCGTAACCCCCTCTTTCCCCCCCCACCCCCCCCCTTCCAATTTTTCCTGTCTATTGTTGTCTGTGAGGAAATTATGCAGCAATTCATAAAATGGCAGGCGGTTATGCCTGTGCTAAATTTAAGATTCACCCTAATGTTATTTTAACATAGATTTTAGCTAAGGTTTATCGATTCTATGTGGTTGAGGCTTTTGTGTGGACATTTAATGTGCCATAAATCTCATTAAATGTCCCTAGTTACACTAACTATGCTAAAGCATCTTTAACTTAAGCACTTCATCAATTCTCAACTCGATTTCAATTAACTTGGCTATCTAATCTGTTTGCCAAAAACCACATTATCCATGCCAGTCACACACTCAGAGAGCGAGAGACAAAGACAAAGAGAAAGAGAGAGAGAGAGAGAGAAGCACACAGCCAGGCAATTAATGTAAGCAGAGTTGCCACAATTGTTGGCGTTGGTAACGAGGCAATTTAGATAAGCAAAAAGGCTTCGGGTTGCCACCATTGTTGTATGTACTACACTTAGTTCATATCTTGTGCAACATAACAATTAGTACACACCATAAAACCAACGCAACACAACCCCCTCTCTCTCAAAAAAGAAACCCCAACAAATGAAAGAACTACGAACAACACACACAACAACAATGAATATCATCAACAGTTTTGTTGTCAGGCAGCTCGCTGTTTACAAAATGTGCACTAAAGTAGCTAAATTTATATATGAAATAAACAAATACAAATTACTCAGACACACAAACCCAGAGACAGACAGACAGACTGAAAATTCAGTCGTCTATGCACTGTAGATGATGCATTTAACTGGCCAACAACAATTTATGAGCCCAGCCAAGTGAAGTGTGCAGCTACAGATGGAGATACAGCTAGAGCCACAGAGCTAAAGATACAGCATACAAAATCGAATATGTCGATAAAAGAAGTATAAAATATATTCAACTACAACGCATAATACACTTTCAGAAATCTTATCTTATGTAAGAAGTGATTTGTTGATTAAATTATAGATATTTTTATAAATTATATATTATTATATTATATATATACATTTTTATATTATTTATTTATTATTATATTATATATATAAATTATAAATTTTAATTGTATTTATTTATTTTATAATGTATATAAACTATTAATGATAACATTTAAATTTACATATTAAATTTACATATATAAATGTTGGAAAGTTTTAATGAAACTAAGATAATATAATTGGAGAAATCTTAATTGAATTAATAAGTTTATTTTAATTTGGTTTTTGGTTCCTTTCCATATAGTTTTCTATCATTTTGCTTTACTTTAAACTATTCATCTAATACTATAATTCGCTTTACAATGATTATCTTAAGCAAACAAGTTTTATAAATCTATATTCACTTAGAGTATTTAAATCTTCGGCAATTTTCAACTCTTTCGAATTTTTCAATATTGTTTGCTTTCAATTAGTGTTGGAACTTTTCGATTGTATTGTATGCAGCCCTCGTCTGCCCATTCATGAGAATTGTCTAAATAAACAAAAATTCTAGTCATAAAACACCCAAAAGAAATGCCAGACGCAGCCTATTGTGGGAGTTGGGGGATGGGGGCGGCTATGCGAGAGGGTATAGTGGAATGGGGAGCAGTACACCATGATTATTTCGTTGCATGAAACTAATGCATAGTTTTTCCTCGCTTTTCGTAATAGTTTTCTCCGTTTTTCTCCTCAACTACCTGAACACTGTGATCGCCTATAAAAAAAAAAAAGTAAACCTGTTAAATGTTTGCGTAAATATGCCCGGAAAACATTTAAGAATCTCAAGTCAAGTTCCTCCATACTTCTCATTAGAGAGAGAGAGAGAGAGAGAGAGTGAGAGAGGGAGGCAGAAGGAGAGGGAATGGCGCGCCCGTATCCGTGGGTTTAGGTTCGGGTTACGGTTACTTGTTATGGCGGTAGCAAACGCTTCGTTTGTTTTCTTGTGAAAAAAAATAAAAAATAGAAAATATAAATATGAGGAGGAAAAAAAAGTGCCAGGGTCTAGAATGGTACGCAGTTAGCTGGTTTTTACTTTGGCTAGCAGCCTTTGGTTTCGGGTTTTTGGTTACCATGTCAAGTGGCAGTGGCATTCAAAGTGCCAGTGGCAAGTTCCAGTTCTTGGAATGTTCATCAACTGCTATTTGTAGTACCTTCTGCTTAGTTGACTGACCAGCAAACAAATGCAACGCATTCAACCAACAGTGGCTCCCTAATGTTCAAACAAACATAACGCACTAGATCGGCATTTGTGACTATTGATGCGGGCACTTGTCAACACACAGACAGTAGAGTCACACTATGGTGGTCCTTATAGGCTCCAGGTTATTGGTTTACACAATTAATCTCATTAGATCAAATTACTTTCATTTACATACCTCTAAGTTGTCTATCTGTTCTCTATTGATCAGAGTAAATAGATTTATGCAGTAATCTATTAATGATCTATTCAAATCTAAGTAATTGTATTTAATTATATGTATTTATTTATACATCGATTTATGATCTATTAATATCTCAATATCAATATCTCGATTGATCAGTATAAAATTAATAAATGAGGCAGCTATTAACATATCATAGATTATGCCATCAATTTCCAGCAGTTATGCTTCACATTTAAATATACAAAACTACTTATAGATCTCACTTGAAATCCTACTATATTATTAATATAATAATAGCTTTATTATATATTTCATCTCTTTAGTTTTTCTGCCCCTCATTATCTACATCTCTCAGCTTCTACATTATTTCCAATTTCGTTTTCATTTAGATCATTTTATTAGTAAAGTATCATTGATGTTTTTATTTATTAATATTTAAATGACTTAAATCAGTATGATTTAGTAAGATCAGTTAGATTTTATATATAGATTAAATTATAATTGGTAGATGATTAGTTTACTCGATGTTCACGATCTCTTAGACTATTATATGTCGGAGAAGGAGAAATGTTGTTTTCCTTCTCCATACCGTCGGGCTGAAGCGTAGTGAGTCGTAGGGTTATGGTGAGGTAGTCTTGCACCGCGACGTTCTGGTCACATGTCTAGTGTCTATGAGGGCCACGACCGGAAGAGAGCAACCTTTCATTTGTCCTCTGTCTTGTCAACCTCCTCTTCCATAATCGTCCCTGTCTTTTCGACCTGTCAGTAAAGTCTTCCAACACTGATTATTTAACCGTCGCCTCTTTGCACCGAAGGTAAGAGGAACACTCTTTGTCTCTTTCTACTTTAACATTTCTCAACACTAACAGTGTTCTTATCATGGTATTCATAATCATAATTTGAATTTAACATTATTTGTTCTAAATCTACGACATATATATATTCTATATTCTATAATTTGTAATCATTTAATCAAATGTTTAAATTGATCACAGATACATATAATGTATGCTATATGACAACAGTTAAAAGATCTTTAATAAACTTGAATTTGATTTATTCATATCTACATTATATTTTCATATCTACCCTAATGTTAAGAGTCCATTGCTTATTTTATTTTTATGTTGTATCATTACAGAACGTGTGCTACGCTATTGTGAGTCTCCCTCGGTGGGCACCTGCTGCACCTACAACATGGAGACACGCATGGCGGGACAATCACGACAACAGCTCGAGTGGCACACAAAGGAGCAGATAACCAAAATGTCTGGCCTGCTGGGCGGCAAGGCAACCAAATTTAATGGTAAGTTATGCTGTAATCCAACCAGAAATATCCCTCAACAGCCACTTGAAGATGACAGGCGGGCGCTACCAAAAGATGTATCCAATTCTAATTGCATGTAGACAACACACAGATTACAACAGATTTGTAACTATTTGCGGGTGTCAAGTGGTTCCCATCCCCGTTCTCGATCCTATTCTCGAGTTGATCATGCGGGCTTCGGGTTACACAGAATTGAAGGCGGAGCTGGAGCTGGAGACGGAGACACACGCAATGTCAAGTGGCAGGCGACAATGCGGATGTTGAGATTTATATTTTGTGCAGCGGATGCAACATCGAGACAGTTTACCACAAATATTCTCTCTAAACATTTAGCCGCCGGATGTGCGCCATTGCAATACAACAATTTCCCTCACTTTTCATTTATTCATTCATTTTCTCTATCATCTCTTGCCATTGCAGATATTTTCCGCAAATTGCTGCTGGAATCGAAGGGACAATTTCATACGATGTTTATGCGGACATATGGCGTCATCTATGAACAGAATTCATATGTATTTTCGGATCTGTTCAACGAACTGGAGAACTACTATGCCCGCGGACGTGTCGATCTACTGGAGGTGATGGACAAGTTCTTTAGCACGCTTTATCAAAAGATGTTCACCGTTCTGAATGCGCAGTACGACTTTGACGAAAAGTGAGTACAGCACAATTCTAAAACAACAAGTAGACGATTATAATGGGTAATCGAATCCCTTGGCAAAGCCATATTCATGGGGCCGCTTGACAGATTTGATTTGAAGCTACAGACGTGTGAAACCGCAAAGTGTTGAGCGTCAACGGTTGACTGACTGACTCGTTGACTTACTCGCTTGAAAAGGGGCAACGCTTCGAATCTCCTCTCTCTCTCTCTCGCTCTCTCTCACTCTTTCGCACTCTTTCCCTCGCTGCCTCGCTCCCGTTCTGGTTTGCAATTTCAGTTGGCAGTTACTCTCAGTATAGGCTGAAATGCCCTATTGTTTTTGGTTTATTCGTTGCCTGCGGTTGAAACGCTTAACAGGAAAACGGGGAAATTAACGATATAAAACAACGATGCCTGAATACCCTCAAATGCTCTGCAAGTAGAGAGGGAGTTGAAGTTGATTTATAGAAATCAACAATTTGTAAAATTAGAAACGAGTAAAATAGGCAAATTAAGCGTAGAAGAATTTAGAGAAATGAAAGGAGTAGAAAAAGTGATAGAGATGGAAAGCTGAACTTAATATGAATTTAGAAGAATTTAAAGAAAAGGAAAAATGTAAGAAGAGAGAGAGAGGGAGAGCTGAAGGGACATCTATCACTATTAGTTTTAATCTTTGTTTCTACCTCTAAAAGTGAAATAGTAAGAGCTCTAAGTTTCCAACCCAACTCTCTTTAGATCAAGATCTAAGTTATTGTAATCATACAAGTAACAACAACCCAAACCATCATGTTACCTACGTAATCAGCATATGCATATACCCTGCTCACATATCATCTAATGTGTAGCCCACTTTGCGCCAGTTCCTGTGGCAGCTGCTCACATTTCCTTTAATACCAAAATTGCGCCCACTTGGCTCATTGCCCTGGACCCATTCCTGGTCTCAACTTGCGTGAATTGTTGCGCGCGTCTGGCCAAATGACACTTTGGCTTCAACATCAGTTTCAGCTTCAGCTTCAACATCAGCTTTAGCGTCAGCTTCAGCATCAGCTTCGGGCTTTTGCTTTAGCGGCATTGGCAGTGCCACAATCTGAGTTCCAGTCCAAGTGCCGCATCCCCTTGGTTTGGCGAGGCTCGTGTTACCCACGCGCTTGCCAATTGCTGCCTGCAATTCGTTTTTATTGTCATCGTTTTAGTTTTGTCGTACGTGCTTTGGCACATTGTCCGTTTATTGCCTCAATGTTGACGACGACGACGACGATGGAGTCGCGTAATTGCTGCCACTTGCTGCTTGTTGTTTGCTGTTTGCTGTTTGCTGTTTGTTGTGTGCGGTTGGTCGACAGTTTGAGGGGTCGCAATGGAGTGTGCTGCACTTAATGAAGGGGTTGCTTTAGAAGTTCACACAACAACCACGAGTGTTTGAGCCAAATCCTTGGGCCAACTTATATCCTGAGAACAGTTGAAGGAACCCGCTCATAGACAAAATAGAGAACTTCTCTGACTGCCCACGTTAAGCAGACATGTCACTATTTTGCGCTACTCAAAGCAATTATCTAATCCATGGCATTGTTGGAGCTCTTCAGGTGTCCCTCTTGCCAGATAATCATCTACAGCTAAGCAGCTAAACGATTTGGCGTTTCAACTGGTCAAAGAAATTTGTAAATAGTTTCAGTTCAATTGCCACAAAAGAGGCGACGCTTCTTTCTTAGAGTCCCTGGCCTGCTGACCAACTGGTTGAGTGTAGTGCAGCCTTACAAGTGCAGCAGCTGTCCAATAGGTGCACCATGCAACATGCAACGTGCAATGTGCCACATGCAACATGCAGCATATGGCAAAAGTTGCTGCAGTCAGGCAACTATTTTTATGATTTTTCCACATAAGGATTCTATGAACCGCGAATCGTTCAGCTTTTGCCTTTAACATGCAACGATTTCCGGCCCACGCCAAATGAGAAACTATACAATATCTTATGCTATCTATCTTTCAGATACATGCAGTGCGTCAGCCAACATATGAAGGAACTGAAGCCATTCGGCGATGTGCCCGACAAACTTTCTGTGCAAATTAAACGCTCCTTTGTTGCCACACGCACTTATGGCCAAGCTCTTGCCACCGCCGCCGAGGTCTCCAAGCGTATTTTAACCGTAAGTGATGCCAGCTAATAGATGCCATTTAACATTTAAGTCTAATTCTAAGAGAGATATTCCCTTACAGATTCGCCTCAATCCGGATTGCACGGGTGCATTGACCAAGATGCAACATTGTGGCGCCTGCAAAGGTTACACGGAGAAGCCGTGCACCAACTACTGTGTGAATGTAATCAAGGGTTGTCTACACTATCTGCATGAGTTCGATGCCGAGTGGGAGAACTTTGCCCTGGCCATGGATAAGGTGGCCGAACGTATGCTCGGTTCTTTCAACATTGTGATGGTTGTGGAGCCTATCAATATCAAAATCTCCGAGGCCATCATGAACTTCCAGGTGAGTGTACCTAGCATACTTCACATCGTATCTATAGCTTAACTCGTTTGACAAACAGCTTGTCTTGTTTGCAGTTTAAATACCCTGTATAGCATAAAACGCATAAAATGTGTATGCTAATCTAGAGCAGAACGCTGAATGAGTTAGTTAATAACTTAATGGAAATTAAGTTCTATGGGTTTAAGTATTGATTCTTCAACTAAAAAAGGGAGTAACAATTTCTTAATCATCGGATAGAAAATAACAAAGTTATACATTTGAAAACACTATAAAGTAATTGCTACTTATTCGATTAGTAATCTCTTCCTTCTTTTTTGTTTTTGTTTGCCTCCAACTATTGATTCTAGTTTATGCCTTTTTTTTGGGCTATAAATTATCTCATAAAGCTGTCAGCGAGACGGGGGACTTATACTCATTTGAATAGCTGACTAACCCGATCGCTAAACAGTAGGGAAAAACCGTTTAAGAGTGCCACTTATGTGCAAGTTTTTGACTTCGTTTCGTTTCGATTCGAATATTTTCGAATATCATTTTGTCTTAATACAACAACTACTATTTGTGACTATTTCTTTTGTTTCACGTGCCCAAACGGCGAACTATAAATTTTGATTAATAATCTTGAGTTGTGTTTTGTAAATTTGCCATGAAATGCTACAATTTATACAAATATTATACATACACAACATATTTTTACACATGAATAATGCTTAGAACATATTGAATTTTGATTACAACAATAATTTAAAGAATTCCCCCCTCTCTTCAGCCCTGTTTATCTTGATTATTGTTGTTTACCTAAGCGTTTCATAGTCTCTTTTTATAATTTTTGTGTTTTGTTTGCCATTTTAACGATTTATTTGCACAACATTTGGTTCCCATATGAATTTAATTTATATTTCCATTTAAAATTTATACATTTCTATTTTATTGTGTGTGTGTGTGTGTGTGTGTGTGTGTGTGTGTGTAGTGATATAGTTGTTGTTGTTGTTTTTGTTATAGTGCGGCATTTGGCTTTTAATGTGTTTATTTGCGCGTTTGTTTTGCGCTTTTGCATTTGGCATTTGACTCGATTGCTGCTCAAGTCGGCCTCATAAAAGGGTAAAGACCGAAAGCAAAATAGTTTTTAATTTAATTCTTATTAGTTTCTTGACTTTTGGCAGTTTATTTTTATCATATCAGAGATTACACACAGACAGAAAGAGAGAGACTGAGAGAGAGTAATAGAGAGCTCCTCCAAGTTGAGCCATTACAGTTAGTTGTGCTTAATACATTGGGATAGGCCCAAATAAGCGTGTCAAGCGGTCGCTTTGAAGAGCCAGCCCTAAACTCACAACCCAACCGTACACTAACACGACCCTCAACTGTAAATGGTAGTCGCAACAGTTCGTGTCAACAGCTAAGGCACTGCAGATAAAGTGTCACTGATAAGCCCCCAACCCGTCCAGACAGACAAACAATGTATCGAGAGGTCTCAGGTCGCGCTACTAAGGTTGCTCAAGTGCTTGCTTTATGGTTGTTATTCGACTTTTTCTTTTTTTACCAAGCTGTGGCTTATCTTATTATTGTTTATTATATATATATTGCTATTAATAGCTGCTGATGTAAAGCTTTTATATATCAAGCGGACAATGCACTTAATTATTATAAGCATTAGTAGAAATATAAATTATATGAAATTATTATAGTTTGCAAATTGCGAGTTCAGACACTTGTTCTTTGTTCTTGGACTTTGTTCAAATGTAATGCAGTTCACTGCTTGCAGGTAAACCACACTTGCTGCAAGCAGGGTTTTTCAGCAATAGCCTTGCACTGCTTACCCTTGTTGTTTCACACGCTGACAGACAGATCCAGCGGTTAATGTTGACCAAGTTAGTTATATTAGCCATTTATCCTACACTATGCTTTCACTGCATCATTTAACATATTTAATCTTGCTTTTTCTTGTTAGGATTCTGGCCAGGACATTACAAATCGCGTGTTCCAGGGCTGTGGCCGACCCACATTGCGACGCGCCAAACGCTCTCTGATGCTGGCGCCTTTGTCTGCCGCTGTGCAGGAACTACGCACTCAGAGCACGCCGGAGGCAGACACATTGGACATTGATGCCACCTTGGATGAGGCGATTGTGCTGCGCGAGCGACGTGCGGCAGAGCCTGGGTCACAAGAGTCAACATCGCCGCAATCTGAAGAGCAGGGCGCAACAGTGACTGGCAAGGGCAATGGCAATGGCAATGGCAATGGTGGTGGCAACAGGCGTCAACAGCAACGTCGTAAGCAGCAGCAACAGAAACGTAAGCAACAACAGCAAAACAATGGGAATGACAACGACGATGACGATGGTGATAATATGGGTGGCAGCCGAGAGCCAATTCTGGATAAGATTGTGCGAGACATACGTCAGCGTATTAAGGATTACAAGAAATTCTGGTCGAATTTGCCACACTCGATATGCAGCAATGAAGACATAGCTGCATCCTCCGACGTGGATGGCATGTGCTGGAATGGACACACCATAGACAGGTAAGAAATGATCGGATTGCATAAGAACACGAATGAATTGCTAAACATTGTTTGCCAAATTAGATATATGCACTCTGTTACAACGGAGCATGGTTCGAATCCGGAGTTCAATGGCAATCCAGCAACCACACGTCAAACGGCACAGATGTCCACGCAGCTGTTCCATCTAAAGAATGCGATCAATCATCTGCGCAATGCCTACAACGGGCAGGATGTGGACTGGAGCGAGCAAGGTATGTGAAGATTATGAAGTAAAGATATTTAATGAAACTCATTTACTATATGCCTTGCAGAGGAACCCTACATGGGCAGTGGCGCTGGCTCTGGTTCGGGATCTGAGGATGATGAGGACGATGAGGAGGGCTCTGGCTTGGGTCCATTTGTGCCCAGTCATAAGCCAGATACGGAGCATCCGTCGGTGCGTGTTGATGCGGAGAATGATGATGACGAGGATACACATCCGTCAGTTACCACACATACGTCGCGTCCCAATGTGGATGACAAGAATCCGTTGGTGCATACCACGCATGTGACACACGATCATAATGATCTGGATGAGCCGCATAATGCCGACGATGATGATGATAATGATGACGAGGACGACGACGGTGTCCATAACTCGTCCACAGACGGCGCTACGAGGACCTCAAGTGCACCGGAAAAGATGACGCTACGCCGTGCTCTAATCGTCTATTTGCTGCCTTTGTATATGGCGTGGTTCGGTGGCGCCTGTGCCGATTTGCTGTGATTATTCAAACGCTGCCCACAACGAGAAACGAAGCGAGCTAGCGAACAAGTGCAGCACAGTACGAGGTGGAACATATCACGCCCCCGCCCCGTCCGCTGCACGCCCACACCTCTCAGTCATTCATCCATGAAACAAAAATGTTATTAGAACTTCTTATATACGAAATGCAAGCCCAAAATTTTATAAAAACTTTTGTCAACGCAATGAAAAACGCAATCAGATAATGACAGTTAAGGCCAATACTTTCAAATCGCATCAATTATTACAGAGATAACTAGATCAGATAATCGACCTAATGACCTAATAATTGATTCCTTTTGAAAACGTTGAGCATAAACTCTCGAATGAAAGGAATACGTAACGAGCCCCCATTTTAGCTATTAAGTTCAGCGCCCTAAGTCTAAGTGCGAAATTTGTAAGATATAAGTGAATGAATGTGAGTGTATGAGTGGCTATGTGAGTGCCTGAGTGAGTGCCTGTTCATTGTGATCGTTTAGCAAAAATTAACTATAACATTTTAGCCCGTAAACTAAGCAAACTTATATTTGTATTATATATATAAACAGTATATATATACATACATATACGTAAAAATTGCCAGCATATTTAAACCATTAACAATTAATAGCAACACCAGCGAAAAAAAAAATTAAAAGCAGCAATAACTAATTTCTAATTGTACTGAACTGTAATTTAGTAACTTAGTTTTCGCATTTTCTAAATCGATAAACAGATGCAAAGCCGCAAGCTATAATACAATCGGTTATCCAAAAAATATATAAAAATACATACATATATATATATTTATAATATATATATTTATAAATTTGTATATATTTGTTGGTACGCATCTGCAATTCATCGGTTTTCAACAAAGAGCATTTTTTAATTATACCGATAAATCGTAATTACTATATATGTATATTTATTTTTGATTTTTTATAGTTTTTAATATATGTATTATTTTTATGTATATGTATTAAAAACAAATACAACAAATAACATTGAAAAAAAGCGCAAGAAAAAATATGTTCAATTGTTTTATTGGGGGTTTCCGTTCATTTGATTTATTTACAAAAGCGCTGCTTGTAGTTATCTTATGGTAAGCAGTTCAGATAGCTGCTGAACTGCTTGCATACACTTTCCTCTCATCACAAGCGTTATAGCTCACGTAGGAATTGAATTGCTGATAAATAAAAATTAACGCTAATGAAAGCTATGAAGTAGATTCCAAATATAGATAAATAAAAATTTTTAGTATAATTTATTACAGTCAATGAATATATATATTATATATATATATTTATATGAACTTTATACCTTGTTATCATGTATAGCCATTGCTTTATATAATCTCTTTTCTAATTAGTAAATTCAATGCCATCGGGAGCAATGGGAAAATATAGAAAACATTCGTAATGTGTCTCAAGTTGAGTAATGGGAAATTCATATCAATCACAGTTGATCCTTCAGTCTATCCCATTGTATGCTAATTTTGCTCAGTTTGTTTACACGGTATTGACCAACTTATCCACACTTAATGAAACAACAGCCTGAATTCAGTTTCTATAAATTTATCCGATTGTGCCAGTGTCTCTATGTGAACTGGATCAAATGAAATTCTCAAAAACGGATGATTAAGTGTATCGATTGTCTGAAATTGTAATTATGTTATATTGTCGACTGTTTAATCTAAATTTCATTGACCTATCTTACCTCTTGGGGATCGTTGGCCAAACTAGTCTTGTGGACATTAAGAAGGACAGGAGAGTCAGCATTGCGTCTCTTGAGAACTCGATTTAGACATGTGCTGCTCTCATCCAAGAAGTACTTGTCCAACTTGTTGTTTGATATGTTAAGCACTGTCAAAGTTCTACATGCACCGACCATGTTCCACATGTCTGTGGCGAACGGAAAGTCGCGTATATTAATTAAATTCAGCTCCACCAATTGTTTAAGCTTAGAACAAATTATATACAGCTGTTTCGTATCTATATCATCATCCTGTATCACCAGACGACGTAGATTTGAAAAGCGGGCAATACATGGGCCCACCTCATGGAAATACCAGGAACAGGAGTTGAATACCAGCGATTCTACTCTGAACTCCTGATTTAGTTCTTGCAAATTACGCATATAATTTTCATAGTAGTCACGCGTGTAGAACGACAAACGGCGAAACCTTGGCAAATTCATTAGACTTCTCAACATATCAAATCTCAAGTTATAGTCATGAATTAGCAGCTCCTCTAGGGTTTTGCATTTGTAGATCAGCGAAAGGTCCCCAACATCAGATGTACAGAATGGGAACAGCGAAAGCTTGCGCAATGGTAATGAGCCGAAGATACTATCAAGTTCAGGTGTATCTAATGAACTGGACTCCAAAGTCAACTCCTGAAGCTGACTAAAGTTGTATAAGTAATGACCATAGCTTATGCTGTTAAGTTTAAGCTGAGTGAGATGTGGAAATAACTCAGCTAGAAGCTGAGTCGCGTTGTCGTCACTTCCTTCCGTGAAATAAATTTGACAGTCGATGCTGCGAAGCATAGGGAAGTTGTACGACTTCCAAGATGGTAGCAGTTCTTTCAAATATGGCCCTCTCATCAACAACTTTTGCAACGTTCCAGAGGCGAGCTGCAGAAAATTGTGCATTTTATTTAGATCCCTGTGGAATTCTCTAAGCACATCGACGTCCACGTCAGCCTCCTTAACACATCTCCAATTGTTTTGAACAATAGTGCTCATATCCTCCGAAACTTGCATTAATGACAATTGATCCTTCAGATTCATATACTGTAAAATTTTGGCCCAACTGTCTTCATTGAGTTTGTCAAACATTTCCGCGATTTGAATAAAAATAAACTAAAACAACTCAAGCTCAATATGTGAATGGAGTCAGCTGGTTAAACTGCTTGCATGCTTGTCAAATGGTTGCAGATTGCATATGCCACAGGGTGATTTCACAAACATTTGCAAGCAACCTGCTCCTTTGGCACTGTTGTAATGTTGCGGATAATCAACGGAATATATAAATTCAAATCTCTTAATATTCAAATCTCTATGTAAGTTCTACATAAATATGGTTGGCGCGTTAAAGCGAATGGAGAATTGGAGTTCTGCAACGCACTGAGGCTCTTGGTAATGCCTGGCATGGAGTGATCAGAATCCGTTTGAGAATATGACATTTGAGGGTTGCTGCATTCTCAGCAGGTACGTCACCGAGTCGCAATTCTTATAATATAATAATTATAATTAAATTTATTATCATAGTCTAGTGCGCTGTCTCAATAGTCAATGATTAGAACATGCCCATTGTGGGATGCTTGCCCAGATGTCTTTGTTGTGATTTTTTCAACCGTGTTGATCATACTTTGGAAAGCAAATGGGTAAATTCCGTTTCAATAAATGGGAGACTTGAATTTGCCAGTGTGTCTATATGAATTGGATCAAATGAAATTCTCAAATACGGATGATTCAATGCATCGATTGTCTGAAATTGTAATTATGTTATATTGTTGACTGTTTAATCTAAATTTCATTGATTTATCTTACCTTTTGGGGATCGTTGGCCAAACTGGTCTTGTGGACATGAAGAAGGACAGGAGAGTCAGCATTACGTCTCTTGAGAACTCGATTTAGACATGTGCTGCTCTCATCCAAGAAGTACTTGTCCAACTTGTTGTTTGATATGTTAAGCACTGTCAAAGTTCTACAAGCACCGACCATGTTCCACATGTCTGTGGCGAACGGAAAGTCGCGTATATTAATTAAATTCAGCTCCACCAATTGTTTCAGCTTAGAACAAATTATATACAGCTGTTTCGTATCTATATCATCATCCTGTATCACCAGACGACGTAGATTTGAAAAGCGGGCAATACATGGGCCCACCTCATGGAAATACCAGGAACAGGAGTTGAATACCAGCGATTCTACTCTGAACTCCTGATTTAGTTCTTGCAAATTACGCATATAATTTTCATAGTAGTCACGCGTGTAGAACGACAAACGGCGAAACCTTGGCAAATTCATTAGACTTCTCAACATATCAAATCTCAAGTTATAGTCATGAATTAGCAGCTCCTCTAGGGTTTTGCATTTGTAGATCAGCGAAAGGTCCCCAACATCAGATGTACAGAATGGGAACAGCGAAAGCTTGCGCAATGGTAATGAGCCGAAGATGCTATCAAGTGTTGGCGTATCTAATGAACTGGAGTTGAAAGTCAACTCCTGAAGCTGACTAAAGTTGCATAAATAATGGCCATGGCTTGTGCTATTAAGGTTGAGCTTAGTGAGATATGGAAATAACTCAGTAAGAAGCTGAGTCACGTTGTCGTCACTTCCTTCCGTGTACCATATATGACAGTCGATGCTGCGAAGCATTGGGAAGTCGTAAGACTTCCAAGAACGTAGCAGTCCTTCAATATATGGCCCTATCATCAACAACTTTTGCAGTGTTCCAGAGACGAGCTGCAGGAAATTGTGCATTTTCTTTGGATCCTTCTTGAATTCTTTAAGTACATGGGCGTCCATGTTAGCCTCTTTAATATATCTCCAGTTGTTTTGAACAATGGTATTCATATCCTCTGAAACTTGTATTAATGACAATTGATCCTTCAGGTCCACATACTGTAAAATTTCTCCCCAGACGTCTTCATTGAGTTGGTCAAACATTTACGCGATCTTATTAAAAGTACATTACAACAATTCAAGCTCAATATGTGAATATAGTCAGCTGTTTATACTGCTTGCTTGTCAAATTGTTGCAGATTGATTGCTGGTACCACAGGGTGATTTCATAAACGTTTACTAACTATCTGCTCCTTTGGCACTGTTATAATAATGCGGATAATCGACGGAAATATAAATCAATTTACAGCTTAATTTAAAATTCAAATCTCTTCGTAATTATTATTTCCAAAACCACAACCGAATTGATATTGCATGCATGCAAGCATTTTTGTTTCTGGAATGCAAGTTTTTAATACGTTTTATTTATTTACAGAGAAAATATTTAATTCATTAATTGAATTTAAATACAAACAAAAATAATCAACTTTTTATTAATAACTTTAAAAAAAATAATAAATAAATTTAAAATTACTGTGGTATGCATTTCAAATAAAAGGTCGTGTCATTATTAAGATGCTTACATTATTTTAAATTCAGCTTAGAAATGTTAAAAGAATATCTTACGCATTCCTAGCAGGTACATCACCTATTAAATATATTATCATAGTCTTTTGCGCTTTGTCTCAATAGTCTTGGCAACGATTAAAACTTCATTATGCGTCTCTTGTTGGGCAATCACAATATATCCTTCAGTCTAACCCATTTTGGGATACTTGCCCAGATGTGTTTGTTGGAATTTTTCCAACTGTGTTGATCACACTTTAGAATGCAAAGGTCTAAATTCTGTTTCAATAAATAGTTGACTTGAATTTGCCAGTGTGTCTATGTGAATTGGATCAAATGAGATTCTCAAATACGGATGATTCAATGCATCGATTGTCTGAAAAGTAATTATTTCACATTATAGACTGTTCTAGATAAATTAAATTGTTATTTCTGACCCCTTGGGGATCGTCGGCCAATCTGGTATTGTGCACGTCTCTTAAGAACTCTAATTAGACAAGTGCTGCTATTTCAGTTTAGAACAAATGATATACAGCTGTTTCGTATCTATATTATCATCCTGTATTACCAGACGACATAGATTTGAAAAGCGGGCAATATTCGAGCCCAAATTATTCACGCTCGTAGAACGACAAACGGCGAAACCTTGGCAATTTCAGTAGACTTCTCAACATATCAAATCTCATGTTATAGTCATAAATAAGCAGCTCTTCTAAGGTTTTGCATTTGTAGATCAGCGAAAGATCCCCAACATTAGAAGTACAGAATGGGAACAGCGAAAGCTTGCGAATTGCCAAATATGCTATCAAGTGTTGGCGTATCTAATGAACTGGAAGTGGTACGACTTCCAAGATGGTAGCATTCCTTCAATATATGCCCCTCTCATCAACAACTTTTGCAGTGTTCTAGAGGCTAGCTGCAGGAAATTGTAAATTTTATATGGATCCTTGTGGAATTCTTCAATTACACCGACGTCCATGACAGCGTTCTTAATATTTCTCCAGTTGTTTTGAACAATGGTGTTCATATCCTCCGAAACTTGCATTAATGACAATTGATCCTGCAGGTCTATATACTGTACAATTTCTGTCCACGCGTCTTCATTGAGTTCGACAAACATTACGCGTTTTTATTAAAAATATGTTAACATAACAATTTGAGGTAATAACTAGTCAGCTGGTTGAACTGCTTGTTTGTTTGTCAAATAGTCTGTGGACTGTGCTTGGTTACGCTACAGGGTAACTCCATTAACATTTGCATTACCGTTTGGCAAACCTTGGCAAAAGTTTCTTGTTTATGGGGAAGTGACGAGAATGCGTAAAAGTTTTAGGTACTTGGGGGTTGCTAAACTGGATAAGTTGAGAGTTGTATGGCATGTGGTTTGTGTCCAAAAAGCAAATAATAATGTAAGCAAACCATATATTAAGACAGTCATAGCAAACTTCATGGAACAAAAAGTGGAATAAACTCTACTTAAACTATTAATAACTTTGACTTATAGGGGATTCTATTTTTTATGTTGGTTACAAACACTCCACAATTCGTTGATGTCCGTTTTAAGAGCAATAAATTCATTACAGTACAATTTTAGAAAGTACGTGCTCACCGAATAGATCCTTTATCTAGAATTTATCGTATGTACCTAGACAGACAACATTGACAGCTTTGACAATATATGTACATATATAGTTTTTACATCCGAACTGAAGAATCCGACTAGTCCCTTCATATTAAATAAATTGCAATAACTAATTAAGTAAATATATATGTATTTTTGTATTTACAAGCAATATATTTCATTCATTCAATGAATTTAAGAGCAAACGAAAATTTACATTTATATGTAACTTAAAATAAATGCTAAATAGAATTAAGACTTCGGTAATATGCATTACAATTAAAGGGTCGTAAACTATAAATTCTACTCTGGGTCTTTAACTGAAATATACAATTGTATTTTGCTTTCACTGATGACAAACAAAACATTTAATATATTTTCAAGATTTGGGACTTGTTTTAATGAAGTTGAATTGATTCAATTATAAACTTATAAGGCTACAAGAAGACGCAGGAAAAAGACCACAGCTTTAGATGTTTATGCAATGTGCATAACCTATGGCTCGATGATTGGATTGCAGACAGAAAAATGCAATATGCAACATGAGAAATTTCCTTAACTTAATATAACAACTTAAGAATATCGTTATTGATAAAATTAACAACTCATTGAGTTTATTGCAGCATTGTTGTATACAATAATACATTTTCAAGCAGGTCCAGCTCCAGTTTATAGTGTTTATTATTGTTATTGATAACTACTGCATGACTTCGCGAAAGCGTTTTTGTCGCTCCAAACTCTCAACCTCAGCCCAACAATTGCGCATATTTCGGAACAACTGAAATTATAAAATTATATAATTAAAAATATACAAAATCAAAAAAAGAAAAACCACTAAATGACTTACCTCATCTATCCAGTTGTGTTCGGCCAATAGATCATTTAGTATTTCCGTTGAAGTCTTATCCTGATACTGTTGTTGTTGTTCTGTAACGCGTTGTGAGCAATTGATAAACAGATTGAACTTTTCATGCGCAATCTTATGAAAGAGATCCGCACGTGCAGCGCAGATGCGACACAATACAATGTCCTAAAGGTAAAAGCAAAAATGTTAAGGAAGAGATATGCAAATCTATTATTAATTATAATTACTTTCTCGTAAACAATCCTCGCATCTGGCGTTATGGTCTGCATGGTGTTTGGATTATACGGTTCACCAAACAGCAAGAAACGAACAGCAATTCCTGGTTGATGGCAGCCAGCACAATTTTTCTGCGTCAGATTGTTCTGCACCCATTCCGAGAAGACGTGACACTTGGGCCAAGTCTCAATTGACGAGATAATGCTACGGGTCCACGGGGTGATTGCCAGTAGCTTCCGTTTGCAGTTATCCATGATGTTGTCTATTACACGCACGCTTCCCAAAAAGTAATCATCTTAAATATGGCAAGAAACGAGATGAAATACTTATTTTGCATCGATTCATGCATTTATATCTATATAGTAACGGCGTAACTTACCCTTCTCGCGGGTTATCTCAGAGAAAAAGCTTGGATCAAGCGCCTGCGATATCATCGTTTGTATATATATTTCAAAATTATCCCGATAAGACAGATAATCCTCCATTATCTTTTCAATAAACTGCTCGGTATCATCAGCCAATAGCTCAGAACGCATAAACTCAACAATTGTCTCAGTGTGAGATTGAAGCTGGATGCGCACAGGAGCTTTGAGGTAGAGTTTCTTCGTTTCAAGATTCCACGAAGCGTACTATAACACAAATACAGATACCGACAAATTTATATTGTATAGAATAAGATAGATATTCGCAATCGTTTACCTTGGACATGTTACGATAGAATGTCTTGCCGTTCTGTCGAAATGGCTCGTACTTTTGCAATATACATTTGGAGTCCACCTGCCAAATTGTTGGCCAATCGTTAACCAAATCCGCGCGTAAAACGATAAAGTCTCCGGTCTGTGCAAGAGTCGAAAAGAGTATGTTATAGTTGATAATTGAGTAATTCAGTAGAAGTTACACCTACTTTAAAGTTCTCAACTGTTGCTGGGGCTCCCGCCGTTGCATTGCCATAGCTGACATCGGTGCCACCTTGCAAATCCTGCTGCGAATTATAGGCATCGCCAGTGACATGCAATTGTTGCTGTTGTTGTTGTTGCTGCTGTTGTTGTTGATGAAGATGCTGTTGCTGCTGCTGTGTACCCTGCAGTTGATGCTGTAATTGCATAGATTGCTGGCAGTAGTGGTTCTTGCGTGGTGTCCCCTTTGTGCGCCGTGCCGCTTTTCGCTTGCCATAGCCCTTACCGTCATCGCTCTGTTTGATAGTGGGATAGTGGTTGGAATGAATTACAAACAAGGCGAACGATCGGGGAACGAGCATCGCAAGAAAAACACTTACGTCTTCCTCCTGCGGAGTCCAAACGGGATCCGTGTCCGAGTCAGTGAACTCCTCCGGCTCACCCACCGTACCACCCTCCCCAATAGAAGACGTATTCAAAAGCAGTGCGTTCATGCTGCTCTCCTTGGCCTTACGGGAGCATTGCTCCCGCCGTGGCGGCATATTCAATGGGTCTGTGGAGAGCACAAAAGTGGTTAGCAACAAGCATCAATGTGGTGGAGGTGGTGCGAAATGTCGCACAGAATGAGCGTAGCGCAGAACAACAACTACATTAACACAACATCAACATCAACATCATCATCCTCATCAACCCATTGCCATTGCCATTTGCCGAGATGCCATGGAGCAGCCATCGATGATCGATCAAAATTCGGCTCACAATTAAGTAAATAATAAAAATACACGTTTTTATTTTTATTTTTTGTTGATTTTTTTTTCATTTTTAAATTAATAATATTTGTTCTCGTTATTCCATCTCAAAAATACTTATACTTTTTTTTTTTACTTTTGTTTTTTGCTCATGCGTTTCGTCTTTATAACAATTTTTTAAAAGTTAAGTTTATGTATTCGGTTTTTACATATGCACAGTTTCCAAGTCCATGTCCATGTCCATGTTCATGTCCATGGTTCTGGTGGTTGTCCTAGTCTTGGTCCGGCTCCTTTGTCCTGGTGTCAAGTTCGTCGTTGTCTCTGTTGTCGTCTGTTGAGTGGGTCGTTATAGGTCATTATATGTATTATGTATGTATGGTTGCGATTTAACGCGGCTAATGCTGCCATGGCCAAATCAGATTAATAAAGTGGTGAGGATTGGTTGCGGCTGCGGCTGGGGACGCCACGCTAAGCGCTGCCGTGTTGATGGTGGATGCCGATGCCGTCGCGGTTGGCGCGTCGGCAGTTGTGTGATGGTGGTTGTTGTTGTTGTTGTAATTGTTGTTGCATGGCGCAGCAGTAGTTGCGATAGTAGAGTGCTTATTGGAATTATGCTGTTGGTCAAGTAACATACCTTGACTGCCGCTCCCGCTCCCTGTCCCGCTTCCACCAACACCAGTACCCAACTGCGCGCAATGTTGCACAAAATGCTGTGCCGCACCCAAGCCAGATGGTTCCTGTTGCTGCTGCTGAGCGTATGGCCGAAACGAGGATGTCGTCTGATCAGCTGCAGGATGCTGAATGACCGAGGTAGTTGTTGATTCAGCGGCAGCCGCCGCAGCTGCTGCCGCTGCCACCATTTGTGCATGCGGCCTCTTTTTCGGCAGTATTTGAGTTTGTGAGAGTATTTTAATTCGATGCCCATCGTCACCAACGAGACCGGCCAGGTTGTGCGCAATCTGATTGTCCGTCGCTGCGGCGCCAGCTGTTGTTACCTGCGATGTGGATGCATCATCACCGGACCCGCTTTTCCCTTTACGTTTGTATGGAGCACGTGGATAGTTCAGCTTGCGAGAGGGCTTCACAACTGGCGGCGGATCATCATCGCGTTCGCCTTGCAGAAACTTAAGATAACTGTCCATAAATTGTGTCTTCTTCTCTCCAATCGATGTGCCCACGCTGACTGGCTTCGGTGCGGAGGGATTGTACGAGCTTGATGTTCCACTGGATGTGCACAGCGTTGCAGTCGACACCGGGGTTAATCCATTGTTGCTGCACTCATGCGCTGTGGAAGGCGGCTCCGGTGAAGGCGTTTTGTTGGGATTACGTATGCCAAAGTTAGTGTTGTTTGTCGAAGAGTTTGTGCCGCGTCCATTGGTGGTCAGCGAATTGGCATATCCCTGCTTCGGCGCACTATTTGCATCTGCCAAAAAGTCAAGCTCTTCTTCTATGTTTGGCACAATCACTTTATTGATCGCATCGGCTGCAGCATCTGAACTAGATCCTTCCTCATCTTGCTGCTGCACAGACTCAATTTTTTCCTGTTGATGTTGCTGTTGTTGCTGGTGCTGTTGATGCTGTTGGTGCTGCAGTTGTTGGGTGTACACCTGCTGTTGTTGCTGCTGCTGTTGTTGTTGAGTGTACACCTGCTGCTGTTGTTGTTGCTGCTGCTGTTGCTGTTGCATACACGCCGTATACTGCGATGCAATTGGCTGCGGAAATGCTGGATAGTACTGAGCAAGTTGCGTGAGATGCGACTGTGCCTGCGATGATTGCAAGTGAGCGGGCTGTGGGAGATGCTGCTGCTGTTGGGAGGACTGTTGCTGCGGCTGACTATGCTGCGGATATGTGGGTATGTTTATGGTTGACGCTGGTGACACAGACGCGGCATTATTCTCCGTTTTCAGCGGCGTATTCCACTTGCTATTGAAATCGTAATACGTATTTTGTTGCTGCTGTTGCTGCTGTTGCTGCTGATTGTGCTGCTGTTGCTGTTGCAGCTGGTGGTGCTGCGATTCCTGTGGACTGCGAACTGTGCTATACTCGCTACTCGCAATCAACGTTTTCTTCGGCTGCCGTTTCCGTGGCGTCTTCGCCGGCTTTGGCGGTGGCTTAACATCCTCCTGTAACAGAGCAATAAAAAGAAATGCGTCGATTAACAAAGGAGCCAATATAGCAAATGTGTTTTAAATCCGGAAAGTTTGCTTAAATTTGCAGTGTTGGGACATTCTGATTAGGAATACCATTTATTAACAAGTACATCAACTTTAACTTCAACCTCAAGAACGCATAACGCACAAGGCACATGAAACACACTTCACACTCTCAACGTCACGTCACAGTTTCAAATTGACCACAAGATTTTTGTCAAACAATATAACAGTATGAAATTTTATGAAATAATAACAAAAGCCGCCTCCAAATTATACACAAATGAAACACTGAAAAGTCAGATTATAAAAGATAGCACCGTCACAGGTGAGAAAAAAGTACGTTTACTTATAAAAACATATAAAACTATTTGAAATTCGCTTAAGCTGTGTAGTAAGCATATGTACATAATTGAAATGCTTAGGTTTTCATTAACTTGGCATTAACTGAGCTATCGTCTGCCAATTAATTGATTGCGTTGATGAAAACCAAACACAGCTCAACCCAAGAAACAAAGCAAAAAGCAAAACAAATTTATAACTTTAACAGAAACAGAAATATAAAAACAAATACGAGAACAAACAATAAACCAAAAGCAAGAACAAAAAAAGTAATCGAAAATGAATACATACAAATAAAATACAAACCTTTGGCACTGTTTGAATCTGTGACGCTAAGCTGCTCGAAGTCCCGGGTGACAATATCATATTGGCAACCACGTGCTGTCGACGGCCTTGTGGCGAGGTGCCACCGTGCTGCTGTTGCAACAGATGCTCCTGCGCCACAGCCTGTGCCTGTGCTTGCGCCTGCGCATGTTTCAATGATACTGACGCTGACGTCTCAACGTCTATGACGTTTGGCTGATAAAACGTTTGCTTTATCTCAAGACCTGGCGGCAGGTTAAAAACGAGATTCTCACTGGTATCTGCGCTGCCAGCAGCATCGTTGCCATAGTCTAACTGCCGATGCTCTTGCTTCACATGCAGCTGGAGGACACTCTTAATGTCCTCCTGCCCATCCTCTGGTTTTGTCCAGCAATGCTGCTGCACCTGAAGCTGCTGCTGTTGCTGCAGTGTGCTTTGTATCACAGATGAGTAGGCCACCGTTGTGGGAGCAGCAGACGAACCAGCGCCTGCCACATTCATTACAGTACGTCGCGACACTGGCGATCCGGATGACGTTGCCGTCGCTGCCGTCGACTTGTATACAATTACCTGTGGCGCTCCAGCCACGTCGACAGTGTTTAAATTCGTTATTGGTGATCCGTCCGCTGAGCTTAATGCGGGACTCGCATACTGTGCCGCATAAGCGGGGCTAACATTTTGCTGTTCGATGTGTATCGATTGCGGATCCTTTCGTGTCAGCTTCAGTTTTTGTCCATCTATTGTATAGTAGGTTTCCGTCTCCGCAATATCGTGTTGCAATTGCTGTTGCTGCTGTTGTTGTTGTTGCTGCTGTTGTTGTTGTTGGTGCTGCTGTTGTTGTTGTTGCTGCTGCTGCTGTTGTTGTTGCAATTGGGTCAAGTAAATTAGTTCGTTGTACGCTTCGATTTGCGTCTTTGTTTGTTGTGCGTTTTCTTGTTTGATTTGCTACAGATTCGTTGAAGCAGCCGTGGAAGGTTGTCAGGTAAATTTTTGTTTTGTACATAAATTTGATGGAAACGGAAATGGTTTTGTTGTTCGGATTTTGATACATTTATACATATACATAGACAGTTAGATATGAGTTGAGGCATGGAGTATGAGGGAAAGGCAAAGTTATCTAGGAATCAACAAAAAGGGGCCCAGCAAATACAAATTTATATCAATAACATACTTTTTAGAGCACTCTCTGATCATTTTCGGTGACATCTTCTAATTGAAGCAAAAGTGTTTCAAAGATTTTTAGTTCTATTACTCAATACATTAAAAGAGCAAAAGCTATTAAAATATTTTCAATTATTTCAATTACCAGTGTTAGTATTCTCAAAGTATTTCTAGTTTAGAGCCTACCCAAAGCATTTAGTACCGAAAATGCCACCAATTACAATATTTATTGACACTTGCTTTCTAAAAGATGTCAACACAAACTGAGCCCCTTGAAGTTCCCGGACATGGCCATCTGCAACTCTTTGTTAAATTGGGTTGCGATAATGACATTTGATACTCACCACTTTTTCAGACACTAAGTTTAGTTGCTGCTGTTGCGACTGTTGTTGTTGCTGCTGTTGTTGTTGGGCTTGTTGCTGTTGTTGCATGGCAAGGAACGTATTGGATAGCATGTTCGGAGTGTTCCACGTCAGCGATGTAGACGTCAGAGCCACAGTGGTAGGCGAAGGTGAGGCACCACTGGACGATGAGTTCTCACCGTAGTAGTTCGATGCAACATTATTCGCGGCCGCGGCAGCAGCTGCTGCAGACGAAACAGCCGCTACGGCTGCCTGATTTTGAAAGGTGCTCAACTGCTTGTCCAGGCTGGTGGGCAACTGCAGTTGCTGCAATTGCCGGTGCGGCGTGTTAACCGTTGTTGAGGCATAATGCGCCGGCTTAGGCTGTACACTGGCAGCGGCTGCATGATGATATATCTGCTGGAATACTGGATTATAGCTGCCGATTGGCGATGGCGGAACAAAGCTGCCACCGCTTGCTGCAGCCGCATTAAAGCTAGCTAGGCTTGCTGCTGTTATGGTTGCTAGGTGTGGATGCTGAAATTCCTCCGCTGTGCCTCCCGTGCTACCGGCAGATCCGGGCACAATGCGGTTGTAAGCGTATGACCAGGGACTGGAGTTGGGATCCATGTGGCGTGTTTGAACTGAAAACAGGTTTGTTTATCTCATTAATCTTTCATTGAATAAAAAAGCAGGCATGCTCTCCTCAATATTATTTGAAGAATATCATATTTACAAACACACACACTTGTATTTCCTTACGATGTTCTGTACATTAACAAAAAAGGCGCAACTACAAAAATGTGGTTGCAAGCAAGTTAATTTGCAAACAAATATATTAAAGAGAGTATGCAGCCCTTGCGCCAAGTGCATGTTTCGCAGATATGTACATTGGTATGTATGCACCAACATACACACAAAAGTGAATTATGCCGCGCACAATTTGCATAGAAAGACTGTATTATGCTTTAGCTAATTCTGGCAATTCCATCATTATTATTATCTGATATTCTTTTAAATTATACGATTGATATTTAAAAGCATTTATATACATTTGCGTGCATGTGTACATATTTTGTACATCAGTTGATATTTTCTTTAAAACACTTTTAACATGCATATACATACATATGTATATATGTATGTATGCATGTACATACAATCATACATGTGTGCGTACGTTTAGAGATAGTCACTAACAAGCAACTTGGGCGTTTTACTGTTTCATAGAATTCACACTGCGATGAAACATCTTTATATATTGCTTCGATTATGCACTTGTTAATTTACCATGCAATTTTAAGTAAACTTATTTTGTAAACTTCTATAATTTGGCTGCATAACTTTTTTGTGGGTGAAACAATCTCCAAAATGGCCGCTCAAGTACAAACGAACTATTGACTCATTTGAACAATGCACACGTGAATCGGTTCATTATAACCCGTGTGCTTATATTCGCCTGTTGGTATTAAGGTGCATTTCCTTTATTATTGTTATTACATTGTGTTATTTCTGTAATTTGTTTGGTGAGTTGAGTTATCGGGTTTCACAAGTTTAATGATTTATACACGTACATAAATTACCTCTCTGTTTCAAGACCATGCATAACTACATATTTATGTTTATACAAGCAAGCGAGTGTACAATGTATATTGCTATATATCCAGTATTGTAAAATGTTATACTAATACGCAAAGTGGTTATTGACATCGTTGAAGAATTGATTCTTAAATTTTTCGGCAATCCCAATTTGATTATGAAAAATATTAATTAAAATAAAACAAATATATTTAATATTAACAATTAGTAATATTATATATCTTTCAATATTAGAAAATGATGCCAATTTAAATTCAGTAAATATACCTGAATTCCTACTTGTCAAGACAATGTAACACCTCATTCATTATTTTAATATTGAATTTTCTGTCTAAAAAATCGAATTGTTTTAATTTTGCCCATTTAACAATGTGTGCAGCATTTTTTTAAATGATCTGCCATAGCGTTGTCGTACTTTAAAATTTTGTGCACAACACATTAAGAATTGCAAAAATGATCCATTAAGATATGAACTCTTGTCATAAGTACACAACCAATAGTTTTCGTGAATCAGCGAATTTTTTTGTTCACAAAAAATCTGGATTTGTACGACATGTACACTTGCTGATGAACCGTTGGATCTAGGTCTGTGAACGAATGATTAGGTGAACTAAATGAATCGTTCATTTTAAGCCGAAAAAGTGAACAGTGGCGTTCACAAATCGCTGAACAAGTTGTGTACTTCATTTCAATGTACCGTTCAATTGAACTTGTTCGGAATGAAACGACAGAACACTACTCAATAAAAAAAAACGTAGATTAAAACTGAAAAAACAATATTGCTTCATTTGTATATATTTACGAGCAATAAAATCGAAAGAAATAAAAGTTGTGCAACCTACCAAAGCAAGAGGTATGTATATCTGCTTATATTGTCTGGGCTGATTTATTTTCCCTTGAAATTACACTTAATACGTGTAAGTGACAAATACGCCCATTAATTGTAACTACTATGTATGTATGTGTGTATAACATTTTCTAGAGCACAAAATGGATTTCGCTGACGATTTTGCATCAAAAGAGGAAGTCGACCCAGCCGCAGACTTTTTGGCGCGAGAGCAATCCGTTCTTGGAGATCTTGAGGCAGAAATAACTGGAGGATCTGCAACAAATGAAGCTGCTACTCTTGCAACTGATGATGGACTTCTTGGTGGCTTAGTGAGCGGAGGTGCCGAACTGGGCAATGAACTATCTGCTACCGTTGGAGGAGGCCTTGAATCATCGACTGGTAGCTTCGAAGTAATTGGTAGCGAGTCAAACGAGCCAGTTGGCATCTCAGGACCACCACCATCTCGTGAAGAACCGGAGAAAATAAAAAAGTGGCGTGAGGAACAAAAGCAACGCCTTGAGGAAAAGGATCTTGAAGAGGAACGCAAGAAGGAGGAATTGCGTCAACAGTCCAAAAAGGAACTTGACGACTGGCTTCGACAGATTGAAGAATCGATCTCAAAAACGAAACTATCATCGCGAAATGCCGAAATTCAAGCGGCCTCGTTGGAAAATGGTGCTATTGAGCCTGGCACCGAATGGGAACACATTGCCAAGCTCTGCGACTTCAATCCCAAGGTCAACAAAGCGGGCAAAGATGTCTCACGTATGCGCTCTATATATCTGCACTTAAAGCAGAATCCAATTCAACTGCAGAAGAGCTCTTAAAGCAGAAATGCAACCGCTTTCAACTGTAAATTAAGCTCGAGCCTAATAAAACATTTTGATTTGGATAATAAAATTCTGATAAATACAATTGCTATAAATTCCAATTATATTACTTATGTATTAATACTAGTTTATTGCTGCTGAACAGTTATTTTATAAAATTGTTTATGATTATACCATATATTTCATGAATAAAAAACATTCACATAGAAAATCACAATTTAAATGATGCTTTACTAAATGAAGTTAACAACTTATGTACACAATTTGGTATATATTTAAGTACTAATAGCATCAACCATTTGTATAATTATTTGCAGTATAATGTCCGAGGCACTAAGAAAAGATGACATCGACTTGACATTGTCGAATCTAAGTTTAAAGTCGTCTAATACCGAAAAGCGCAAGGATTATTTAATGTGGGATGATTACTTTATGGCCACCGCTATGCTCTCAGCGAAACGTAGTAAAGATCCCATAACACAGGTTGGTGCATGCGTTGTGGATAAACAGAATCGCATCGTAGCTATTGGTTACAATGGATTTCCTCGAAATTGTAGCGATGATGAATTTCCATGGGGTAAAAATGATACATCCGATCCTTTGGACTGCAAAAAGTTATATGTTGTACACGCTGAGGCAAACGCAATCCTAAATAGCAACAGCACCAGTCTAGACGGTACACGACTCTATTCAACTCTCTTTCCCTGCAATGAGTGCACAAAACTCATCATTCAATCGGGCATTCAGGAAATATTCTACATGTCTGACAAGTATGCAAATAAAACTAATTACCAAGCGTCCAAGCGTATGCTCAATGCGGTTGGCATCGTTTACAAGCAACATATTCCATCAAAAAAACAGATTGTGATTGACTTTGACGATATCCTCTAGGAGAAGCTACAACCTTTGGTGTTACTAATGACTGGGAATCGTTGTTAACCATATGATGAAGTGTCTTAACCTCAAATCTTTATGTTTTTAATATGTTTCATGTGGTGTTACTTAATTAAATAAGTGCATTTTAATATAGGTAAATTAATAAAAAGATCGACTCTGAGAAAAATATAGAAAAAGAAATAAATTTAATATAAACTACGTTTTATTTACCAATGGATATATCTATTTTTACTGCAACTCTGTTGGGTCAGCATTGCTAAGATTATCCTCGGACTTCTTTGGCAACGGCGAGTCACTGAGTCGTGGCGAGAGGTCGCGCAGCTTGACAACGTTGCCAACAGAAACTGAATTGGCAGCTTCAGTGATGGAGTAGCCAATATCTGCAGGCGTACCTTCCGGATAGCCCAAATAATAATCAGCAATACGCCCCGCTTCTCGCAATCCACTTAAATACGCGCCATGAACCGTTGCCGGATAGTTACGTATCGTATGCTCTCCGGCAAAGAATAGACGTGGTAGTTCTTCAGCCTCCTTACTGAAGTGTGGCTCTTGACTTTTGGAAGGTATGACCGGTGCTGCCAGGAGATCATAGTCACTGCCAGATGAGCCAACGGAGACATAACTGTAAGAACCACGAGCCCACTGATCGCTGCGCCAACGAGTGACGACCGTCTCCTTGGGCTGAGGCACAGATGTATTGCCAAAAATGTTCTTCAGTACGGACATACAACGCCCAATAATGATGTCATCCGTCACGCTCTCAACAATGTTGGCAGCCATGCCAGCGACGAGGGCTAGCAAAACAGGCGTTGAGCTGATGCTCCAGAACAGAAACATTTCGCCTTAAAATGTAAATAACAGTGGTTTCAAAAGCTCAGCACCCCAAATTAGCAAACTCACCACGACTGGCTGTGGTACTACCAACATGACCAAAGAGATTCGCATTTGGGTCCCAGAAAATGCGATCAAAACACAGTACAACCTTGTTAAGATTACCAAATCCTAAGCGGCGTATAGCTTGTTGCTTCCAGTCTGGTAGTGGGGGGTCGAATTTCACAGTGTTGGCGTGTTGAGATTCATCATTCGTAACGGCAACCTTTAGTACTCCCAGGGTGAGCGTACATACAGCTAAATCTGCTTTGTAAGTCACTTGTGAATTGGATGTCTTCAAATTCTCAGCAACAATCTCGACACCTTTGTTGCTATACTTGATTTCTTTGACGGCACTGTTGAGTCGTATGTCAATGTTTTCGGTTAGTGCCACCGGCACACAAGAGTATCCATTACGCACTGTCGTGTGGTGGCCAATGAACTCAAAGTCATCATCTTGATCCCAGTGCTTCAATGACAGATTGTTCAGGCGTGTGGCATTGGCAAACTCCAGGTTAGCAAAGTGCCAGTCCAGTATGAGACGGTCACGAGAGGAGAGGTATACTTGGCTAAATGGAAATAAATATAAATATTAATATAATAAATATATCATGGAATTAATAAACTAACCTGGGTGCATTTTGTTCTATCTCTTGTAATTGAACCTCTAACTTTTGTCCCTGGCTGCGCAACTCTTCCTCGGTCTTCATACTGTCCTCCAATTTGATTTGAATAATACGAATGGTGTATTCTTGCTGCGCATAACTGGCGTCATTGTGGACACTCTTGGGTAAGCGTTTCTTGACAAGAGCTTGTAGGTCAGTCTTGAGCTTCACAATGTTTTGGATAACACTCTTGAGGCGCTTGCGATGCTCGATGATTTTTGTCTGAGCGGCGATTATCTCATGCATATGTGCAGCGCGCTTCTCTTGCACAGCTTTGTCCTGCATATTAATGATCCATTCCAAAGCGTCGCCCAGCGATACAGGATTATTACCAGCATAGTTGAAATCCAGACGATGTGAAATATAGCTGGCCGATTCGAGAAGACGATTAAACTCACGCTCAATAACATCATCTTTCTCTTTTGGCACCGGTTTGCCATCTGGCCCGAATAATGGACATGTCTGCTGAATGGGCACTAGATCCATACCAATCTGTTTGCTGAGTATGGTCATGGGATTGCCGTAAACACCAGTCACAACCATGGCGCCTAGATCGGCTATATAGCTATTCTTGCGAAATGTTGCAATACGTCCGCCGACGCGATCGCGTGCTTCTAGCACAATCACATCCATGCCAAACTGTTGCAGCTGTTGACCAACAGCTAGGCCAGAGATTCCGGCGCCAATCACTATTACCTTCCCAAGTTTCTTGCTGGTTATCGGGATTAGTCGCTTAAATATACCAAAGTTAATGAAGCCGTGACGTTCCAAAAACGAGTGCACACGCCTAACAAGATTTGGCTCACTATCGAACGGCGGCGGCAAGCATTTCAATGCATTTTCAAAAGTCAGCTGCATCTTGGGATTATCCACCCACATGTGAAGCAGACTATTGCGAATGTTAAGGAACACGCGATGCCCAAGTATGCCGGAGCGACTAATATCTGGAAAGCAAGCCTCCTCGTTGGGCGTCATTTTGCTAAATGGCAAACGCGACTGAAAGACTGCGCCTTCTTGTCCTGATAGCACTGTGGGAGTGCTGGTATCGCGTGATTCCCCACTAGTTCCATTTGCTGCATCCTTCTGAAGACTGCTGCGAGAGCTACCGCTTGCGGTGTGCTGAACGCCACCTTCTGACTTACGTGAGCGATGTTCCGTTAGCAAATTGTTGCGTTTATCCGCCAATCCTGCACTGCTACCTGACGAAACTGAGCTTGACTTTTCATACGATGCGTTCTCTGCATTGACGGTAGCCGTCTTGTTTGTATAATCGACCTTGGGCTTGTTACGCCGGCTAGTGCGTCGCTCGTCACTAGTGGCCGGTGTATCGTTGGAATCATCGTCAAACTTTGGCTTACTTTGAACTTGATTGGCTTGATTGGCGCCTCCAGAGACGCTACGTTTGGGAGAAGGTTCCCCGTCAGAATCGTCGCTAATTAGCGTCACATACTCAATGGGCTCTCCTACTTTGCTAGCATTACATCCGGCACTGTTATTGCTGCCACTGGGCTGAGTAGGCTTCATTGTCAGAGAGGTTACTGAGTTAATGCTGTATTAACGTAGACGTAAATCGAACAGATTATAAAAACGAGCTTTGTTTTCCAAATTGATCACTTCATTTTATGGCAATATTTATGATCAGTACTCCGGGCAACTGTGTGTTACTTTTTTACATATAACACGCACTTATTTTACTCGTTTTAAACACATAGTTCTTTCAGGATATCGGCGTTTCAAGCATTGACACAAATCCCAACAAAAAATTCAGCATTTGCAAAAAATACTTAATATTGTTATATCGATATTAGCGATATAACCGTGGTGGCACTTCGATATCAGTTTGCGATATTATTTGTGTTGATAGTATCGATATTTCTTTACATGGGATTATTAAATTGCTCTCAAACTGCGCATTGGCAGCATCGATTGCCAAAGAAACGAGAATGAGCGATTAGAATAAATAAAGGATGATCATAAGTTGTTTAAAATAACTTATTATTCTTAAATGAATTTGGTTTAAAAATGCAATAAATGTTTTGAAAAAATTAGTTGAATTTAGAATTGTACGCAATTTAGTAATAGGACCTCGATATCGGAAGAGCTGAGAGTTTACTCTATATAAATTATTTGCTTAAATCAATTTTGTTACAATTGCATGCATTTTATTACTTCATCAACTATTAAATAGCTACATTTAGCTTATATACATACATATGTATGCATGAATACATTTATATATGTATATATATGTACTTATGTATGCTTTAGTCGCGGCCATCACAGCATGAATCGTAGATAATCTTGATGGAGCAACCCTGCGTGGTCTCGTCAAAGAAGTAATCCCAATGACAAGTGCTCTCTCCCATTTCAATGCCATTTTCACATCTGATGTAGTTGTGGCAATTGTTATTGCTGCTGGTAACAAGCATGGTGCCACGACCCTCGCAACGGTTGTGTGTGCACACAACCGAGGTGGGTTCTGCGCACTTCTTTGTGACTTCATTGAAAAATAATCCTTCAGGGCACTGAAGCCATACGGGATCAATGTCAGGTACGCTGCCAAAAGTTTCGCAAAAGAAGTAGCCACGACAAGTGGCACCGTCAGGCACATAGCCTGTTATTACGCTCGAACCCAAGGCGCTTGTCTTCAAGCAAACATTCTTCTTGGAATGAGCATTGCACTGAACTTTATTCTTAGCCATGCAGCTGCCGCTTTCGACGTCAAAGTATTGGGAACTCGAGCAAGATTTTAGAGAATGTTTGCCACTCTTGCACTCGTAGTACTCGTTGCAGTCCGACTCCTTTTTGAACTTTGTTTTGTCCGGTACTATTTCGCAGATGTTTGCAACGTCCACGCAAAGAGAGTCGACACCATACTGACAAGATTGGGAGGCTTCATCAAAGTGCTGCGACCCTTCACAATGGCCGGGTAAGGAGTCGCCTTTATCACAGTAAAAGTAGTTTTGGCAATCTGTCGGATCAGCAACCCAGATTTTATCCAAGCCTTCGCAGAGATTGCCACAGTGAACACTATTGGCTGTCGTTGCTTTCACGCACTTATTTGAACCAGCATCGAATACCAAGTCAGTTCCACATTTATGAAGATTACCCGAATCATTGATGCACTCAATATACTCGTCACAAGTTCCTGGCTTACGTATGAGGGTTCCATTCTTGAATAGTCGGCATAGATCCTCATGGCCAAACAGCGCTTCCAGGGACTGGAAGACGCATACCGCCAACAGGAAGACCGCGATATCAACTCTTAAAAGCGCTGCAATGAAAAACAAATATTTTATGTTGCAACTCAATTGCGATGCAAAAAAGAGTTATAATTATAATTATAACACCTGCGCGTGCTTACTAACCTTTCATTATTAATAGAGTTGGAAATTCCTTCTTTTTTTTTGGGTTTTAATAAATCATTAGATTTTGCTGTTGCTGTTCAAGCTGATTGTCTTGAACTAAATGGAGTCGTGTGCTTGGAAAGCATTTATATTTAGGGTGGAATGTTGCTGATACTGATTACCTGATTTAGCAACAAATTAAGGAGTATATGTTCTGTGTGGTTCAAATCTTATCTTTGTTTTGCTACAATTAAAGAAAAAAGTCAACAGATGTTAAGGCAATAAAGAGAGGAGTTAATTCGATTTTTGATATCTTAACTCTTGTTCTTATTGTAACTTTTCTACATAATTTGATCTCATATACTTTGAAATCATAACATAAATGTGACATACATAAGAAAAAAATGACAATTCATGAAATTTTAACGCGTATTACGACTTTGTCATATTGGTATAGCTTGTATATGGTTAATTAATTAAATAATAAATAAAATATATATTTATTGCTTTTGGCCGTATCAGTAGCAAGCAGCTGATGTTTATTCATACTCTGAAATTCTCGTATTTCGCCTCATAAATCATGAAAATTGATAAACTGAGTGTAAGCAGCTAATTCTCTTGTTCAAAGTTGTTCCATTGAACATTGCCACATATATATACATATATGTACATATTTGTAGCTTGAAATTAACGTCATATTTATAGAATCTTTTTAATTATTTATGGCTCCTTGGCGGTGATAAGAGAGCCTTCAATTAGTGAGTGATTAAATATCACTTTAAATAACGTTTTAAGTATTCTTTTTAGACTCTGTACTTTAAAAAAGTACATAGTCTTCTAAGTTTGACGAAAGCGATTTGTGCGTAACAGGCAGAAGGAGTCATCTCCGACCCTATAAGTATATATATTCTTGATCAGCATCAACAGCCGAGACGATATAGCCATGTCCGTCTGTCCGTCCGTATGAACACCTAGATCTCAGAGACTATAAGAGCTAGAGTTACCAAATTTGGTGACAACGCTCTTATAGTGTGCAGGCAGATCAAGTTTGTTTTAGTTTTTGCCACGCCCACTTCCGCCCCCGCAAATCGAAAAAAACGTATTATAAGAGCTACAGACTTGCCACACTTGGCAGATTTGGTACACATAGAATGTGCATGTGTGCGGACGCTTTCCGAGAATTTCATCGCGATCGAGCCATAAACAAAGGAGATTTTAAGGAATGAATGACCAACAAATTCATAAGGGCTGAGCAGCATTAGAGCAACAACAACAGCAAGACTCGCTACGAGTGCGCGGGTTCAAATCTTGCTGCTGACAATTTAAATTTGAGTTTTATTTTTCAATTATTAATTAATTGTTATATTATAAATTCTGCATAATTTGTCAGAAAGTAGCAAAATCTTTAAGAAATGTAAATAATAAAATTTAGTTAGAAATTCGAATTTATGTACATATTTGTCAAATGCTAAAATTCGTGCTGCATAAGTATTGAGATTGCTGGATGTGAAGCTCATAAGTCAGTAGCTCAACTTAGAAGACGTGGGATTTGCAAGCGAGAGGTCTGGGGTTCCAAACTACAACGTCAGCTTATAATTTTCTTTTTTTAATGTTTGCCAAGCCTCCTTCTATTTTGGGTCCTCACGAAAAGTACAGAGTCTCCCACTGTCGACTGCGGTCGACTGTAGTCTTACCCTCCTTCAGTTGTAAATACTGATGCAAGGTACTATTCTGTCGCATGCGCCTCGACTGATCCGCTTGTTATTGTTGTAATCATAAGTTGTTTATTCGATCTGGTAGTAAAAGACAGCGTATTGTCTTGATATATGTAAGTATGATGCTAAGATCTGTGCACTATGTTGTACCCTAACTTGATTATCCATCCACCAAAATCTGTATCTTTATCTATTACGTCTTAGATAACAGATCAGAGATATAGTAAATATGTCGAAGATTTATTACCAGAACTAACATCCCCTACTAAATCTTCTTCTGGACTATTTTTAGCGAATCGTTTTCTAAAGCGTGGCATGTAACAATTCTTTAAATTTAAACAGTCAATAATGAAAAGAATCAGAGCACATATTTTCTCTATTCATAATTTGCAAAATCCCATTTGCACTTTAACACCATTCCACTTTCCAGTGACTAATTCGTATTGTTTATCCTGTCACACACAGATACTTCCATCTCGCTCGTGCTCACGCTCAGTCTACGCTGACAGAAACGTCTGGATCTTGCATTCAAAAGGGAACAGCTTCGAATTCGAAATTCCAAGTGAAACAACAGGCAATGGCAAATGACGCTAACAATATTCGTTATAATTTGAATATGATAAATCTATTTAAAATAAAATGCGACAAATTCATTGAAGCTTTTCAATATTTTATTAATGTTATTTCAGTTTCATTAAAATAATTAAAATAGGTTTGGAGTTATAATATTTATAATGTGAGTACCGTGTATTTTATATATTATATATATTTTTAAACGCAAATATTTGCTTAGTATCTTCAAGTCGAATACTTAATTCAGTTGAGAGCTTCACCTATTTAAGGTTTGAAAGCTCTTTTAGTTAATAGTTTCATTTAAAGTGATTTAGTTAATTCCAAATACATACCGCCTAAAAATATACAAATATTTCTATTGCTACCTGTGATTTTTGTGGGTGGGATGGTGGGCGGGGGGGGGGTAGACCTTCCTTATTGATACGGGGCAAAACGTGTCGCCGGAAATGGAGGGGTTGGCAATGGTTGTCGCTGACAAGCCCGATACGATTAGTTGAATAATTGCGCAGATAGCGAGAGCGATCAATTCAATTCAAGACCATTTTTAGAATGCTATTGTATTAAAAGCTAATTACAAGAAAGTGACATCAGAACTTTTGTGTATCAGTTTGCGAGATTTAGACACTTAAGGCATTTAGATAATGTCTGTATTAATCGGACAATATATAAAAATAGCTTAATATCAGTAGAGTGTGTTTAGTGTGTGTGGTATCATTGTATCACACTATGGCCAAAATGTGGTTAAATAGCAGTTAAGTCCGTCGAGAGACTCAGTTAATTGTTAAACTTTGGTAATTGAACTGATCATTGCTATATAGAGGAGGAGGCAACAATTCCGCGAAGAATGTTAGGTGAGATCCGATTTTCATTACGCACCACGCTCCAATATATCAATTTTAATTACCGCATTCACGATGTGTTTCGGTTTATCTGCAAAGGTTACACGCAGTTTTAATTAAACACAACGATAGGGCTTTAGTTGTCACAGGCTTGCTGCCTCCATATATAAGGTACAACATAGAATGAGAGGGCTTAGTAATCAAGTGGTATGCTCCAATTGCATACAAAGCTAGCTAATAGAGTCAATCAATCAATCAACCTCGAAGTCTTAATGGCAGGTAGGATCACTTTGAATCAATTCCTTACTTACCCTCAATTTATAATTCCATTTTTTTTGCACTTTTCAGCTTTTCACTCAAAGGTTGCCGCTTTTGCGGTTGTCTGCCTGTTGCTCGTGTTGCAGGCAAATGCGTATACGATGGAAAATATGTGTGCGCAATGGTCGGGCCAAGGATACATTGGCAATCCGACCGATTGCACCAAATGGGGATACTGTAAGAACAACCAGCTGATATCCTATGGCACCTGTGGTGAAAATTTAGTTTTCGATTCGGCCTCGAGTACCTGCCAATATGCCACAAAGGTGCCATGCTCCACGAGTGTGGCACAAACGTGCAAAGTTCTCACAACAGCTGGCTTTATGGCAGATCCAAACGATTGCACCAAGTATGCCTATTGCTTTGGCAATGGCAAATCTGAAATCAAAAGCTGCCCAACTGGCCAAAATTATGCTGCCAACAATAATACCTGTGTTTGGGGTCCCACATGTCCCCAGGACACCATTTGCCGATTCATGCCCAACAACATTTATGTCGGTGATCCCACCAGTTGTGGAAGATATCTGCAGTGTAATAAAGGTTACGGACTTTCGGGGCAATGCCCAGATAACAGGTTCTTCAACCCTGCTACAGGTACATGTGATACAACAAATCCGTGCACCGGTGATGGTGGCAGCAATGTGGATCCGGATTCTATAACTCTCTCTCCGAGTCCAACGGCTTGCGACAATGTGGCGGCTGATACTAAATTTGTGGGGGATAACACAACATGTTATGGTTTCTATAGTTGTGAAGCAACTGCCCCAGGTACTTGGGGCTCATGCCCATTTGGAACGGTATATAATTCACAAGAAAATTGTGTATCACCAGCCAGCATTGCCTGCCCCTACAATCGATGCCTGAACACCAATATGACATACGCAGCTGTGGCAAATTCAGGATGTACAAAATATACATACTGTCCAAATGGCAGCGTAGGACAATGCCCACCTGACTTCCAATTCTTTGATGAGCAGTTCCAAAAATGTGTGCCAACTCAGCCAGAATATAAGATTTGCAACCAGACCGCAACTTAAGTACATAAATACACCCATTCTTATACTATCGCCCCAAATCGTATGCATATAATAAAAGCTATTAATCTAGCAAAAAATCTATTAATATTTGACTATAAAATTGTGGATACATTTATTTGTTCTGGCAAGATCCTGTTGTCCGGAAAGAAATTGAAATGAAATGAATCAATGAGTTTTGCTTTGCCTGTTGAATTCAGAGAACCAAACGTCATTCAAGTCAATGTCGCTCACCCTGACATGACCAATTTCCCTATCATGCGTAGATGTGAATCTACCAGAACCAGCCAGCACCACAGCACCACAGCACCACAGCTCCACAGCTGCGACATGCTATTGTCGTGTAATTTACATGCTGTTCGCTATCTGATGAGAATGCTATCGCTCACATTGATACGAGATATCAATAAGACACTGACAATGTCTTCCTTGGCTCTGTGCATTTTCAAAATTGTTTTTCTTTTTTGGCGCATGGAATCTTTGCATATTTAAGAAGGCGCCACACGGTGGCACCACATCAGTCAAGCTCGTGAAGCTGTAACAATCGCAACGATTTAAGGATCTACTTTATACGAATTAACTAACGCATCTACTACATTTACAGCATGCAAGCAGGTAAATGATCATTGATCAAATCATTGTCTAATCATTGATCTTTATGATGTGCATTGCAGTCCGAGGAGTCCTCACAGTGCTTGTCCTAACGCTGGTCGGCATAGCCAGTGGTGGCAGCATGATATCCGACTTTCCCCGTCTTTCGGTTCGAGAGATGTGCGAGTTGTTGCCGTCGGATACGAGTTTCCTGCGGCCAAATACCTGTAACTATTGGGTGCGTTGTCCGGCAAATAATACTAGCTTGGAGGAGGGCACCTGTGCTACCGGTTTGAACTACAACAAGGATCTGGGACGTTGCACAATGGCTGCAAATGTGGTCTGCCCCTATGCGGCAGAGTCTAGCAACTCTGTTCTTAATGTGAACAAGTGTGCAAATGAAACGGAGGGAACTTTCCTGGCCGATCCCAGTAGTAACAATTGCCAAGGCTACATACTGTGTAAGGGACGTCGCGAAGTCAAGGCCAAATGCCCCAACGATCTAATCTTCAATCCCACATCCCGCTCCTGCGTTTATTCCCATCATTACACTTGTCCCACCAATGGCAAAAACACAAAGTCTCCCGCCTGCCTTTCCTTGCCCAACAACACTCGCCTGGCCAACGATGAGCATTGCCATAAGTATTACATCTGCACCAATGACATACTGTACGAGCGTGAATGTGCCGATCAAATGGCATACGATGTAGCCCTGGGTCGCTGTGTGCCAGCCCTGAATGCCACCTGTTACATTACCGCCAAATTGCCGCCACCAGAGAACACATTCTGTTTGGTAAATGGAACAGCTCGCCAGGGCTACTTTGCTGACGATGAATCTTGCAGCCATTACTATATCTGCGCTGCTCCAAGCAATGGTAAACACGACAAAAATCCCCAGCATCTGGAATGCAGCGCGGGCCTGTATTTTGACTATGAGAAACTCTCCTGCCGCGATCGTCTCAATGTCCGTTGTCTCCTTGATCGTTGTGCTGCCACCAGTCTCACTTATGTGAATGTCGTTAACGATTGTCAAGCCTATGCTAGGTGCTCTGGTGGCGCCACAGTCGGCTCTGGACGTTGCCCCAACGAGTATTACTTTGATGAGCGCAGCCAGGGCTGCACACCCGTCAACCACAACTACATCGCGTGCATTTGAAAACCCAAAAAAAAAAAAAAAGGATTTGAAGTTAAAAGTAACAGCAAAAGTTAAAGTTAAAGTAAAAGAGAAGTAAACATTTTTAGTTACATCATAAAATTGAAATTTAATTAATTAAATCTGCAACAAATATGGTGGAAGTCATTGAAGGCATTTAGCATTGTTTTTATTCATTTTATTATGTGATTTACAGAAACAGTAAGCAAGGGCTGTACAACTTAGAGATTATATATGAAATGCTAGAACTGTTCGTAAAACAACTTTGTTTTTGTATACGTTTAGCATAAATAATATGCACAAATAAAAGATAAATAATTATGTTTTATAATATCAATATAGAAGTTATTTCTTAGCGTCTTTCAATATTTATTAAAAAGAATAATTATCTTGTATATAGTAATATTAATAATTCGAAATAAATCACAACCATTATTAAAAAATGTTAAAGAAATATACTATGATTTAGAGTCCACACTTATATATAATTTTAACTAATTACTTTACTTAACTTTCCAAGAATCTCAATATGAATTATATTTCTGAGTAAAGCACGGAAATTATCTACATATTATCGAAACATTCTACATTTTTATCTATTGACATTTTGAGTTGCATACCTTCTAACGGCATTTAGAACTTTGATACAAAAATATTTTTAGATATTCTCTTAACATAACTTGTGACAGAAAGGTAATTTTAATACCCTGTAATCGTTTCAACAGCGTTTTCAATAGTCTGTAATATGTTATATATATTAGAGACAGAAGAAAGCGTCTATAATCATCAAATGTATTTATATTTTATTATTTCATTACGGAAACTGGGTATCTGCTAGTCGAGTCGACTTATTTATAATGGGACAATAAAAGCAAGTAAATTGCAAAATAATGAATGTACAGGGTATTGAGTGGGCGACATTACACATATTCGAACATTATTGATTGTGGAAAATTGCAATTGTTTTGTTTTTAACATTTAATGGAAATGTTCATCAGATAAGCGGGAGCGATAACATTCTAACACAAGTATTTACACCCTGATATTTTGGCAGTTGTTAGCTGATGACAGCACCTTGTACCTTGACTTGTCTTGCCATTGCCTTGGCTTGACATTTATAGCGATAGAAACTCGAATTCGTATTCGGCACTTACTAATAGTAAGTTATCAGTGTTCGTAGGTACGACTTGCTTGGGTATATTATTAAGAAAATAAGTGTGAATTTATCATAATAATATTTATAGTCAGTACAGGGATACATTAGCTTTGTGCAAAATGTATATAACAGACAGACATTCTTTGTCTGTGTGTACATGTTTTTTTAATATAAACAATATATTAAACTATAAAATGTTAATTAAATCATCAAATATAAATAATAAAAAAAAAGTTTAAAAAAGTCATTTGGATTAATAAATCAATAAATTTAAAGCATAAGTAATTGGAAGCTATATTTATACATTTAGCGCTGTGGACACTGTTTGGATCCTAACGCTCATGTGAGGATGCTAAGTTCGTCGCCTTTCATACACGTGTGCGCTGACCGCAATCTCTGCAGTTAGCTTGCCTAACTGATCACACATGCGTACATAGTGCTGCAGCCTTTCCCCTCTGCGCCGCTCAGCAGCTCACAGTGAGCAGAGAGCACACACTACACAAACAAATACCAATGCTTACGCTGAATGCAGTAGGCTCGCTCACACTCATGGCGAAGTGGCGTGGGAAGCAATAGAATAGAAAACCATAGTGGAAGCTCTCTGCAGCGCTTTCGCTCTATCGCTCTTTCACATTTATTATATTCTTATTAATAATAAAACAATAATAATAAATATATAAATATTTAAAAGATATAATAATATAATATGTATTATTTAAAATTCTAACTTAAATTATGTCTCAGGTTATTGTACTGTTGCGAATGCTCGACTGATACTTAGAGTTGTTTCCGTGGATCCGGCACAGGCTGCATAAGTTATGATCTCATTGGTGCAGCGTTGTGTGAGTTCATTGAAATATTCTCCATTGGGACAAGTCGCGGTGCCAATTGTTTTACCATCTTGGCAAATAGCATAGCCTCGACAATCATCATCCGATAAGTTGGCCAGTTCGATCTGCGTAAATCCCAAATGGATACATCGATCATAAGAGCAATGTATCTTCTCTTGAGGCACACATGAGCCGTGATTTTCGGCACTGAAGAATCGACCTTCGTAACAATTGCCTGGCAGCAGCTCCATTTCACCAATTTGGTTTTTATGACAATAATAATAGCCATGACAAGTTGTCTTATCGGACACAAAGATATCTGCCTGAGGGCAAATATCAGGGTCTGCTTTCAGGGGTGGGGGGCTCGGTGTGGGAGCACTCAACATTCTGGGGATAATCGCACTGACCGTGGACGGCATCGAAGTAGAAGGTGTCGGAGCAGGTGTCACTGATAACGTTGCCTCTCCAGCACATTTGCCATCCATTACAATTGGCCTGGTCTTTGATAAAGACACCGTCGGGTAATATGTTGCATATGCTATCTGGATCCATTCCAATCGTGCAGGGGAAGTCCCGAATGCATGCGTAAGTGCCGGGATTAAAGATCAATCCATCTTTACACTCTCCACGAGTTCCCTTGTAGCTCTTGCAATAGTAATACCCAATGCAGGAGTACGGATCGGCGGCAAAGCCTGTATCTATTGATGCACATGGATTACTGGATAGACACTTCACCTCATTCGATGGCAAACAGCTTTTACTCTCTCTATCATAGAAAAATTCATCATCGCAGCTGCCGCCAACGGGCTTCCCATCGATGCACTCAATCCAAGAGTTACACGCTCGAGGATCGTTCATTTTTGTGCCTTCCACAACCAGGGTGCAAATCAATTCCGGATCAAAATCACTTTTCACGCTGGGTAGAAAACTTAGGATAACACACAGCACAAAGTGCAATATAATGAGGTTTGATAGAGTCGAATCTGCGAAGGACATTTAATTAGAATTGTTGTTAATTACTTAATTTACAAACTATATATCTAGTATACTGTGTATAAACAATTATTATATTTCATTTTAAATTTTGAAATATTTTTTATATGTTTAGAATTTGCATAAATGTTTTTTCCACTTTAGAAAAATTATTAACAATGACACATTATCTTAAGGATATTGTACTTAAGCAAATTTTAAATAATTATTTTTACGCACCCATATTTATATATTTTAAATTAAATACTTCTTGACCAAGAACAGCAAATGACAACAACGAATCACAATTATTAAATGGAACCTAACAAAATTATCCCGCTCTATATATTTCAACTCATATATATATTTGGACAGCTAACAAATAAATCTTGAAGCATTAGAAGAGACTGAAAATGCCGCAAGTTGTTAAAATTAGACATATATTCACAAGAGTATCTTAACTTAATAGCGAATTGATCATAAATTAACTTGCAAATATCGCGAACGTTTCCAGATAATCACAAATTTCAAATTGTTTATAAATATATATTACAAAGTCAAGTTAAGTGAGCAATAATGAATGACAGCAAATTTGCGACTGATAATAATAATAAGAATATAACAATATATAAATGGTGCGAATAGAAGGGGGCATTCTAAAGCAACAACATTTCAATTGCAAGCTCTAAGCAAATGTAAAAGAGCGAAGAAGAGAAAACGGTGCAAACAGCTACCACTGCGTTTTCGTATGAGCTCCGCTGAGCTCCTCAGAGTGAGCCTCCTGCAGTGCTTCCTCACAGCACTGTCTTGTGTGCGTGTCTTGCGTTAGGCAAGCTCATTGCAAGGAGCATGCATGTATTTGTGCGCTGCTGCGATGATCCAAACAGTGTCCACATCGCAAAACGCAAATTTCTTTTTTTTTTTTTTTTTTTTTTTTTTTGTGTTAGATTCCAATTTATTTCAGATTTGTTCTGTTGGTTTCAAATTAGTACATTACTACCTTCTTGGCAGCATAACCTAATTATACATTAATATAAAAACATTGACTATCTTATAATATAGTTATACATATAATACATGGAATTATTTTCATTATTTTGCTATTTACATATTTACATTCTTAAATTAAGAAATTCTTCTGGCAGGAAGATCATATGGATGCAGTCTTTTCAGGCGTCTTCTGCCTGCATACCTCAGTAGGCGTTGGGCAAACGCGTTTGGATAGCAGGTCAATTTTTGACAGTAATTTTCGGCCTGTAGCTGCAGTACGTCACCAACCACAGGTACGCCTAAGTCACGCTCAATGTCCCTATTCCGCATATACCAAGGCGCATTGCACATCCTCCTGAGGATTTTGCTTTGAGCCACTCGAATTTTGTTAATGTTGGTCTTGGCGGCTACTCCGTAAACTTGAAGCCCGTACTTCCAAATTGGGCTCAATATCGCCTTGTATATGGAAACCTTGTTCTGCAGAGAGAGCTTGTTTCTTGGCGACAACAGCCACGACATCCTCGCCGCCTTTGCCAGGATTGTTTTTTGCACCATTGTTGTATGCCGAGCGAAGTTTAGGCATCTGTCAAGGATGACTCCGAGATACTTGTAGTGCGATTCATGACTGAGGATTGATCCCAACATCCTAATTCCTGGACAGAACATATCTCGAAGCTCCTGACATATTGTTGCAAGGCCTCGGCGGCAGTGCCAAGAGACTGGCTCCTGGTAAGAACAGCGGTGTCGTCGGCATATGTTGCGATAAGAACGTCCTGAGGGTCAACTGCTCGTACTGCACACGGCTTCGGCATGTCGACTGTGTATATGGAGTACAAAGTTGGTCCAAGTACACTACCTTGTGGAACTCCTGCGCATATCAGTCTTTCAGAAGATTTGGCACCATCGACAATAACGCTGAACGACCTGTCAGCCAAAAAGCTGCTTACTAGCTGGAATAGTTGTGGAGTCAATAGCTGCTTCAGCTTACAACGAAGACCATTGTGCCAGACACGGTCAAAAGCCTGCTGTATGTCCATGAACACAGCCACAGCATACTCTTTCTGCTCCATAGCCTCCAGTGCAAAATTCACAACTCTATGCAATTGTTCTGGTGTACCATGTCCCTTACGAAAACCGAACTGCCACTTTGGTATCGCTTGAGATACGCTCTCCAGACTAAGGATCCGAGTTAAGATGACTCTCTCCATCATTTTACCCAATGCCGGAAGGAGACTGATTGGTCTGTATGAGTTGACCTCCGTTGGTTGCTTCCCAGGCTTGGGGATCATGGTAATCAGTGCAGACTTCCAGATCTTCGGGAAGTGTCCAAGCCGTAGAATGCTGTTGAAGAGCAGGACTATGAAAAGCACTGCCTTAGGCGGGAGCAGTTTAATTGTCCTGTTATCCAGATCGTCGTGCCGAGGGGATTTTTTTAATTTTAATTCTTTAATTAACAGTGAGACCTCCTGATATGTTACTGGTGTAGCAGGAGGGGTCATTTGGAACGGTCTATTCAGGGTTGCTTCAATATGCCATTGCATATAGTCTGGTGATAAATTCAACGGCTTGAATCTATTCTCCAAACTGTCTGCAAAAGTTTCGGCTTTCTCCAGCCCAGAAAAGCACCAGCCGCCTGATTGATTTTTTAAAGGAGCCTTGGGAATAGCCTGTCTCTTGTATTTACTTGTGAGCTTCCAAAGCAGGAAATTAGAAGAAGCGTCGCAACTTGCTCTGGCTAGAAGCTCATCAGTTTGTGTTTGCCTTGATTTGGTGAGCACTTTTTGTAGCCGATTCGCTATTCTCCTGCAGATTGGTATAAGTCTCTCATCACCAGTCCTGACATATTCCTTCCGGATCCTTCTTTTTAGACTCAGGAGCGCGGCAGCTTGAGGGGACAACTCAGCTCTATGATGAGGCCAAGCAGTCTTTTTCTACCAGGCTTCATTTGCGGAGAAATATGGAGGGTGGCAACAACAGGCAGATGATCTGATGAAAGATCGTAACGGCTTTCTACTGTGAGCTTGTTATTCGCAATTCCATTGTATATAAAGAAGTCTATCGCTGAGGGTGTCAGTTGCCTGTTATACGAAAAGAATGTTGGATTTCCAGTAGCTAGCACTTGACATCTACTATTCGCTAAAGCTTCTTGCAAACAATTACCGCGACTGCATGTCCTTAAGCTGCCCCACCATCGGTGCTTTGCGTTGAAATCGCCTCCTGCAATGAATTTGTTGCCGAGTGACGAGAGTACATTATCGAATTCTGCCGTAGACCACGCTTCATTTGGAGGGAGGTATACTGAAGCCAATGTAATGTTCCCGTCGTTGGTAGAGATGCTAACGCTTGCCTGTTGCACCTTCCAGAGTGAAATTGGCTCCTTTTGCGAATGGATAATGTTGTTTTTAATTATAATGGCAGCCCCACCTCTGCAGTACCCGCTAGGATGATTGGCGAAGTAACAAGAATATCCTGGGAAGTAAAGTGTCTCACCTGGGCAGATATGGGTTTCCGTTACTAACATAACGTCAATTGAATTGATACTTAGAAATGTCATCAATTCGTTTACATTTTTACGCAGTCCTCGTGCGTTCCATAACCCAATTATTACTTTAGGATAATTCATTTCGAAATAATTTTCTGGACTAGGTCCCTAAATGCATTATTTGACTCCATTAAACCCTCGATACAATTTAGCAGCTGGTCCATCCTGGAGTTCATCTCGTGTATGGCCCTTTCTAAAATTGCAAGTCTGCTGCTATATTCTTCCTCAATTGCGTTGCTCGTTCGAGCACTCAGCTGCTTTGGTGTTGAATTGTTAGCAGCAGAGTTCAAGTTACGCCTCGCCATATCAGCGTAAGAAGACCCATTCCTGACAACTGTGTCCGTTATAAATTGGTTTGTTGAGAGGTTATCTCTACGTAGTTCGCTTTTGTGGCTTTGTGGCAGTCCGTTGGGAGGCAATCTGGTCGGTGGCTTAAGTTTCTTCGTCAAGTCAATCCTCACTTTGCATCCTTTGTAGCTGGATGCGTGATTTTCACCACAGTTGGCACAAACACTGGTGTCGCCTGAGCGCATCCTACAGCAGTCAGACCCTGTTGGGTGATCACCTGAGCATTGCCACACACTGGTTTCCTGAGGCAGTAGTTACGGGAATGTCCGTAGTCTTGGCATTTTCTACATTGCACCAGTACTTTGCTAGGCTTCGACTTCATAACTGTCACCCTATGTCTTCCAATCTGCGTAATTTTTAGTGCTTCTGCAGCATTGGCTGTTTGTTTAATGTCAACAAAAAACATGTTTTGCTTAGTTTTTGTGTTAACTATTTTTTCATCATCATTTTCGTTAACTTCGATACTTTGCCAGTTAGGCTTCCTGGGGCAGTAGGTGTTCATAACTTTAAATCCTTTTTCTGCAAAAGCTTTTTCAATGATCTCCTTTGGGACGTTAGGATGAATATCTTTTACCACCAACTTAAACGCCTTGTCTTGCCTTAGTTGATGATGCCAAAACTCACATTTCCTCTCACTTAATACTTTGATTATAGATCTGAATGCCTCTGCATTTACAGCGTAAATGCGAGAAATTCCAGATCTGGAAGTGCGAATGTTATATTCCTCAGTGCGCTTGTTTAAAGCCTCCTCTAACTCGTTCATGTTGTTTACATGCGGCACACAGATCGCTGGCGGCTTCGGATAGGATTTTTGTTGCTGAGTACCTTCGTCATTAGCTGTCATTGTATGCTCCACTGGATCATCCATTTCCATCAGTGCCTCCGCTTCTTCAGCAAGTGCAGCAAATCGGTTGCTATGCAGGAGAGGGGAGGAGGGGTTGCTTACGTCTTTCCGTCCTTCAGTTAAGTTGACTACAGGTTGTTTGCCCTTAATAATTGTTTTTGTGACCGTTTTACCTTTGTGTTTCCTACGCAGTGATACCATGGGCAGTTGAAAAGAACAGCTATTAGTAGCTGCGCTTTGGCTTACCTCACGCACAATGTTAGGTGTTGCGCAAATGTATTGGGACGATGTTGATGCTACAGAATATGTCAATCCGCAGCTAACAGTGGTCGTAGTAGTAGTACACGTAGGAGTCGCTACCGAGTTGCTCGTTCCGTCTAAATGCGATATCTTCATGTCTGAGATGAGCGATGTACGTAGGTTTCTTGGTGATTCACCAGCTAAAAGTTTCATCGCCTCGAAATCCAACGACTTGTTTCCAGGCAGGGAGTGAGAAGATGTTTTGTTATTCATTTTCTTAGCAAATCAACAATATTTATTTTCTAAATAATGCGTTTGCTTATTGTTTTTGCTGAATTTGTCTGCACAAGATGAGTTTAGCTGAATAACAATCTTGCACAAAGTTCAGCGCTAGCAAGTGGCAGCGAGCGCGGGCGCGGGTAGCGGCTGAAGCGCTAGACTAACGCAGACGAGAACATTTTTTTTGTACCGTTCGAATCACCCCTTCCAACCGAACAAAATGCACCAAAAAACTCGGAATTTTGAATTTTTTCAGTTTTATTTTTCTGATTTCTTTCTTATTTGTGGACCGATCTTAATGAAACTTTCAGCATTGCTTCCATGTGGTGCTCTCTATGCACGTGCCAAGTTAGAAGTGTCTGCGTTGGCGTGGGCGGTACAAGTTTTGTCTTCAGGCGCGATTTGCGAGGCAGGGGAGTGAGGTATCGCAAATCTAACATACACTCAATCTGGGGGGGTTATTCAGGGAGCTTCATAAAGTGCTGAATCGCAGAAGCAGTCCCAAAATTTGTTGGAAAACTTGGAAAACAACGCATAGTTCGAAATATTCACATTTAATATTGCATACTTTCACGCTGAAGTAATATTAATATGAATACGATTTAAGTGGGGGAAGTGGGGAAGTCGTCTGTCTGCACTGATTACCATGATCTCCAAGCCTGGGAAGCAACCAACGGAGGTCAACTCATACAGACCAATCAGCCTCCTTCCCGCGTTGGGTAAAATAATGGAGAGAGTCATCTTAACTGGAGAGCGTATCTCAAGCGATACCAAAGTGGCAGTGGGACATCATGGTACACCAGAACAATTGCATAGAGTTGTGAATTTTGCACTGGAGGCTATGGAGCAGAAAGAGTATGCTGTGGCTGTGTTCATGGACATACAGCAGGCTTTTGACCGTGTCTGGCACAATGGTCTTCGTTGTAAGCTGAAGCAGCTATTGACTCCACAACTATTCCAGCTAGTAAGCAGCTTTTTGGCTGACAGGTCGTTCAGCGTTATTGTCGATGGTGCCAAATCTTCTGAAAGACTGATATGCGCAGGAGTTCCACAAGGTAGTGTACTTGGACCAACTTTGTACTCCATATACACAGTCGACATGCCGAAGCCGTGTGCAGTACGAGCAGTTGACCCTCAGGACGTTCTTATCGCAACATATGCCGACGACACCGCTGTTCTTACCAGGAGCCAGTCTCTTGGCACTCCCGCCGAGGCCTTGCAGCAATATGTCAGGAGCTTCGAGATGGGCCCGTAAGTGGAACATTGGCATCAATGCTAGTAAGTGTGCGAACATGACATTCTCTACAAGAATTGGATTCTGTCCAGGAATTAGGATGTTGGGATCAATCCTCAGTCATGAATCGCACTACAAGTATCTCGGAGTCATCCTTGACAGATGCCTAAACTTCGCTCGGCATACAACAATGGTGCAAAAAACAATCCTGGCAAAGGCGGCGAGGATGTCGTGGCTGTTGTCGCCAAGAAACAAGCTCTCTCTGCAGAACAAGGTTTCCATATACAAGGCGATATTGAGCCCAATTTGGAAGTACGGGCTTCAAGTTTACGGAGTAGCCGCCAAGACTAACATTAACAAAATTCGAGTGGCTCAAAGCAAAATCCTCAGGAGGATGTGCAATGCGCCTTGGTATATGCGGAATAGGGACATTGAGCGTGACTTAGGCGTACCTATGGTTGGTGAGGTACTGCAGCTACAGGCGGATAAATACTGTCAAAAATTGACCTGCTATCCAAACGCGTTTGCCCAACGCCTACTGCAGTATGCAGCCAGAAGACGCCTGAAAAGGCTTCATCCACACGATCTTCCTGCCAGAAGAATATCTTAATTTCTTAATGTAATGTAAAAATGTAAATATCAAAATAATTTAAATAATTCTATGTATTATATGTACATATAACTATATTATAAGATAGTCAAGTTTTTATATTAATGTATAATTAGGTTAAGCTGCCATGAAGGTAGTAATGTACTAATTACAAGCAAACAGTACAAATCTGAAATAAAAAAAAAAAAAAAAAAAAAAAAAAATTGTTGTATTTCATTTTGTGGCGTTTTTATCGCAAAAATCAAGTCTAAAATCTGTACTAGTTGATAAGTGCTGGAAAATATGTTTTCATGTTTCAATAATTGTAGGCATAAGTTGCTAAAAATGGCTGCACCCAACGGTCGAGTGATGTTTGGGTGTGGGGATCGCCCATATATATAAGGGTCGTATTACTCTTGGCGAAATAGTGAAGATTCCATCGCAGCGTATGAAAAGCCAATTAAAAACGAAGAAACTGAAGGATCACATGGATATAAGAGTCCATTTCGCATTGCTTGTCGGCATCTGTTTGGGAGTGGCCCAACCAGTGGAGGAGCAAGCACTTAATATTGAAATAACCGATCTGAGTCATGTAAGTAGAGTGTAGAGTGTGGAGAGTGAAGGGCCATCATGGAAGCTGAACACTCATTGGGTTCATTGCAGATTTGCAAGGGACGTGCGGATGATAACTTGGTGCCACATCCGTTCAACTGCAATGCATACTTTGTCTGCTCGGCGGTTCCAACGCTCTATTACTGCGATCAGGGATTGATATTTGATGCGGATAGATTGGAGTGCGATGTCCCAGAGAAGGCACATTGCAGAGCTATGAATGCTCAACCTGTCAGCACGAGCAGTGCCCCCAATGGATACTTAGATGCTGACACTGGTAGCCAATCAGAAATGGATATCGATTGGTGGGAGAACAAGCCACAACCGGTCTTTGTTGCCGTCGATGTGACTACGGGCAAAACTGTTAATCCCATGGAGAAGTACGATCCTCGGCATATTGAGTGTCGTCACTTTGGCGCTTACTTCTTGCCACATCCCAAAAATTGTCAGCAGTACTTTATCTGTGCTTATGGTCACTTGCATCGTCATCAATGCGGCGTGGGTACTCTTTGGAACTATAAGAGTTCCGAGTGCCAGCTAAGTGTGAATGCCACGTGTTATGGCAACAGCAACTTGGAAGCGGGCAAACAGCCCGTTGTGCAACCCACCCAACAGGCACCCAGTACAACACCTGGTCAGGTTACCGTATGCTACATTGTGAGCACCAGCAGCACCTTGAGCAGCGGGCGTGAGACGACAACAAGTGTGACTGCCCCATCCCCACCACGTGCATCACAGAGTACTCTCATATGCCCAACCGAGCGTCAGAGCTATCTGCCACATTCTGGGGATTGTAGCAAGTATTACATTTGCATTGCTGGCATGCCGGTGATGACATCCTGTCCCAAGGGTTTGTTTTGGGATCAGAAGTCGGGATACTGTGACCAAGCTAAGAATGTCAAGTGCTTTCAAAATGAGTAAATAAATTTGTATTTACTAACTTTGTTAATACGTTTACAAGAATGTATTTAAACAATAAGTGTATTCATTACAAAATGCTTGACATGGTGAGTCGTTGCCACAATTGGCGACGCCTTTGAATTGTTTCGGGACTTTCTACATCCGATTTCTTTTGTTGCCACTGGAAATCCGTGATGCTGGCCTTCAAACGCTGCCAATATGTCAAAGAATTTGTGTCAGCCGAATTTACACTCTCTGCGGCCTTCGAATATCCAATTTCACAAAGTAGAATAGACACCATACACAAACTAAACAACTTTGTTATACACATGATTGCAGAGATTGGAGATAGAACTGTGAAGGCGTTGTCAACGTTGTGTCGCTATTTAATCTGTACAGGCATTATTCTTAAAGACTCGTAGCTCGTGGAGTCAAATGTCTTATCAATGGATAACTTTTTTTATGAAACTTGCAATTGCTTTACAACGGATGATTAGATATCGTACTTGAAGTTATAAATGTTATGTATATTTGAAAGAATGCCTTTGACGTTACTGTTAACTTGGCCTTGCACAAGCTGTGTGATATAACATTGATCTAGTCTGTTAACAGACAATTCACAGCAAACAGTAGGCAACAGTTAAGTAAATTCATATTTTATGTTAAATAGGCAAAGCAGTTCAAGAACATGGCCATCATTTTAAGTACAAGTGAACAAGTTCATATTCAAATTTTGATCTGCTTGAACTTCATTCATTTGCAAGCAGTACAATAATTGGATCTATTGGCACCGAGCCCACATTTTCATATTCTCTGCAAGCAGTACACTTGGCTTCAGCTATTTTAATACCCTGAATTTGACATTTGCCTGTAATTAACAATTAATAAATATTAATAATAAAGTATATTTGTTTACATTACCCATATTGGATTAGTAATCAATTCCATAAAATTTAAACAAATTTGGGCATTCATCATTTAATCAATAAATTCTTTAACATTTTATTTTGTACTTATATTAAGTATTTACTGGTGTAAATAAAGCTATTTTTGTATTACGTTTAGTACTAAGTATTAATTATTGTACTTCATTACAGTAGATACACATGCATGCAAGTAAGAAGATTGCGCTTAGAATTGGGATGGGTACGTGTTTCCGTGACACGAGCACGCACGACATTTAACTTACTAATCAATTTTGACTTCTCCCTTACTCCTTATATCACATTACAGCGCCTCCAGTCTAATCAAGTGTATTGTATTGTTTAAGATATACAAATACCATACTTCAGTATTAAAGAATGTCAGAGATTGAATGTTTTTAATTGGGATTAGTGTGGTTCCTTGCAGTGGTTGCTGAGATATATTTGTAAGAAATTTGGGATCATTTCTTAGCCAATCTAGTTGCATCTTCCAAAAGTTGAGATATATGAAGAATATAATAATAACAAATTTTATAGCCCCTTCTAATTGTTTACCCCTTTCGCGCTTATTTCTTTTGAACGATCGGACCGATAAAATTAAACAATTATAGACAAATCAATGAATTGATTAAAATAGATGATCTGCTTCCAATTGTCGTGCGTGTCGTTTGTTTAAACTTTAAAGCCTTTTTTTCGTGCGTGTCTGAAGCTTGTGATTTGTGTTGAGCAGTGTTGAAAAATGCCAAATGCGAAATGCGACCATCTCATCCGTTTGAAATCTCGATTGAGTGTTATTATTTGTGTTGCGGTGTGATCAGAACACTATAGTTCGTCTTGGAAATATATATATGTGTATGTCTGTATAGTATTTAAAATACACTCTCAATTGCACGCTTAATAATACTGTGGGAATAGCTACATTTATCCAGAATATGTGTAAATATTTAAAATATGCTTTCATTGTAAATACAATTAAACTGTTCATGGCTACAACGTATACAACGTATATATATATATATATATATATATGTACTTCTGTACTTATTAATCCATTCATTTGTACACTAACAATAAAAACAATTATATTTGTAGCTTATTTGTAATTAAGAACATATGTCACGCCTTTTTCCTTCTCTTTTTAAATATATAAACTAATTATACGGTTAAAAACTAATACAATTTCACTTTACAATGCTTAGCTTGTTTCATTTAATAGAACAAAAGTGTGCATTCTTTTTTAATGATATTTTATATTGCCGTCTACAGTAGACAGCAATCTTGTGGTTGCGCTATTGAATCGCTTATTATTTATTTATATTTTAATAATATTATAGGTTGCCTGAAAATAACCATGTTTTCTTTTTTGATAATATTTATGGCAGGAAGAGCGGTAATCATTCCCTAGGCACTATATAAGTATGCTCTATTGTAATCAACTATTTAATTATAAACAGAAACAATAAATCATTCAGTAGTTATATGTACACAGAAAATAATTTCCAATTACTATTTATTATTTGACTTGCTTAAAGTCCTCTTATGTAAGCTATCACATATTTGAAATAATTTTAATGTCCGAATTTAAACTAAAATTTATCTAATTGCATAATTTAGCGGAAGCATGAAGTGTTTTATCGAGTAAATTATGTAGGGTTATCCGAGAAGTGGAAAGTTTGGATTAAAGTTCAAAACTATTCACATTTAGTATGATTACATTCGCAAACTAACAAATTATATTTAAATTAAATGTAATCAATCAAAAATTAGATACGTTAAATGCTATCGATATCGAACGAGAAAAGGTAAAGACTTACCGTCACTAGAATCGATAGTTTTGCAGGACAAAGTCAAGCAAAGACAAAGACAAGGATTTTATCAGATTATTGTTTATAAGCATAGTTAAGTACATAATTTTGTACGCGACTTTGTAGGTCTTCACTAATTTAACAACGAGAGTACTTAAAGGGAAGATCCACTCTGTCTAAGTCTACATTGAATCCCTACCTTACCCTACGCTCTATAAGCCTTCCACTACTTGAATATAATATTTATAATTTATTTTAGAACTTTATTATAATCTCCCTTTGGAAAATAAAATGAAGAATAAACTATTTTATGGCAGCTCCAGTTTCGATAATGTAAGACGAGCTGTCTTAGAAATAGTTTGTAATACTACAAATAATTTAAAACTGTTCAACAGCAAACTAAATTTCAGTTTCCCTAAGTTTTCCATGGCAACTATATAGTAGTCTGATATGGCTGCATGCTATTTACTGATCAATCCAACATAATATTAATCAAAGCGTAACTTATCGCTTAGTATAAGTTCTATGTACATGGTTATAACATATTCATATTATAAATGAATGTTGTGTATGTATGGCATATTTGTTCATTGATTTATAATAAAAGGTTATTGTTATTGATTATAAATTGTCTTTTCCTTTAAGAATATTGGAAGTGCACCTTTCGTATAGCATTTTAATTAATTTATATAGTATGTACATATATATGTAGTAGTATGCAGTATGCAGTAGTTATGTATGTAGACGTATGTAGACTCCTAGATATGTATGTAGACTTTTGTAGACTTGGATAGACATAGGGAATGGGGAGCACATAGTAGTTGGAATGTAAGTTATATATTTGTATCTTATTTTGGACCCAAAAGTGTTCTATTCTCTTTTGTGTGTTTTTGTAGCTAAAGCTTTCTTTTTTTTTTCAATTATTTTCATTTGCAATGATATCTGCAATCTATAAAGTTCTTCATTAATTTTGAATAATTATTAAACATCGGTTTCATTGCTCGGATGTCGCCGCAGACCTTGTTGGGTGGTCGTTTGCAGGGGCGTCTGATGGGATATCTGCTTCTGGAGCAGCGGCGGGCCACCCAAGGCCAATTGGCTTTCATTTGCGATTAGAGCCGGCATTGAGCCTTGCAAGTTAACCATCCCGTTCCCAGTCGCAGTCGCAGATGCAGTCGCAGTCCCAGTTAGAGTCGCATTATTGCTTGGCGAATTGTGATGCGATCGCGGACTAGGCGGTGTGGGCGTGGCGGGTATCTGATGCCAATTAATACTGTTCTGTGAAGTTATATTGCGCGTCTTCAGCAGTGGTGGGTTCTTCGTGGACGTGGAAAAGGCCATGCCACGTCGCAGAGGCACTCTACAGATACATCGACAATTCGCATTTAGTTTCATTTGAATTTGGCATTTCACAAATAGTTCAAGTTCATGATGTTTAATGGTCGACCATTTATTACATACATATATGTTGGATGGCATTCAATTCATGATGACATTCGCAAATGCAATTTTGAGGTTAGCGAGTAAGGTCTAGTCGAGTGTGCTCGAATAGCGATTACCCTGTACCCAGCTGATAATATGACTTACTCACATCAAGACCCATGCATAGATTATTAGCTTATAAAAGTCTGCTCGACTAGCAGATACCCCTGTAGCATTCACACACATCCCCTGGGCATTCACTTCTGATCATAGATGGGGTTGTATGAGGGGAATGAAGGAATACAAAGAATACATATAAAATATGAATCTATTAACCTCAAATCTGTATCTGATGGAATTCAGTCTACACCTATACAAGATGTTCAATATCTGCAAGTGTTATAATTTTTGATATAATCTCTTTATTTCATGTCTTCTACTTTTATAATCTCTGATATTAGATGCATTCTTTAAGACGGACACACCAAACGGACACGGCTCAGTCGACTAATACACCCTTTAGGTACAGGGTAAACCAAAGTATGCCAGTAGCTTGTTGTAGCTGTAGCTGCAGTTGATGTAAAGGAGACTCTTGCGACTCACCTAGTTGGGCTTGGCGGGGGATACGAAATACCGCGATGACTGGGTGATAACAATAAGTTACCCGAGTGACTTGTTGTTGTGCCGGGCACAAGCAAGGTGTTGTTACTATAAATATGGTAAAGTTAAGAGCGAACAGACGATAGACAAGACAAGGACTACAACTCAACTATAAAGAAGCAATTAACGAACTCAGGAAACTAGCAAAAGTGAGATCAGCTAACATTTTCAGTGTCTTAAAAACTTATAAAGTCAAAATAAAGAAAAAGAAAAAGGCGTTGAACATTGACAAGTGATTTGAGCGAATATTGATTAAAGCAGATGAACAGATATATAATATATATCCATATAGATATAGATATATTATAGATGTTTTGCTTAAATGTAAATGATAGACAGATAGACAGCTACAGTTAAATTAAGTTTAAAAAATGCGTGGTTTGCTTTACAAATAACAAAACTATATTAAAATAATTATGCTTACTATATATGTATAAATATGCAGTTCTTATATAATTAGATTATTAATGATATATTTATATAATTTTATATATATATATATGTGTATATATATGCATGTATATGGACTGTCTTGGAGACGTATACAAAGAAATGACTTGAAGGATTTCCAATCGGAGGATGTTGATGAACTGAACTGAATATGTGAGTGTGCGTGTGTGTGTGTGTCTGTTTTCTAGCTCGTTGGCTTGTCATGCTCTCTATACAGGATACGTTCGATATGGCGAATACTTACGTCTGACTGTGCGGCATGCTTAGGTTGGGTAAACTCTGACCCAGATGGCTTACGGGTTGTACGGATAGCGTATTCCCCGATGTGGATGAAATCGTGCCAATCTTTGGCTTCGGCAAACCGGCAAGCAAATGTTGTTTGCTCTTCGATGGCAGACCATGATTAGCTATGATTGATACACATAGAGGATTACTTAGATAAACAATAATTGGATTTATCTAGACTCTAGAGGCTTACCCATTAGACTGAAGCCCTCATCGCTGGACAGTGAGTTGGTCTTTTCAAAATCAACGGATATATTACGTGAATCATTCCACTCGACGCTGCCGCTGTGACTGTTGTTTGCACTGGACACGTGACTGCACATGGATGAGTTAATCGGGGACTTGCGGACACCCAGGGAATCACCAGTGGCTACACTGGCACCGCTGCCTCCAAAACGAAAGCTATCTGCCCCATTGCCGCTAATGCCGCGCTTCAGTCTTTGATAGATGGTCTTGGCACGCCACAAGGCATCGTACCAATTCTTAGCCTCGGTGCACTGCAATGTGAATGCCGTGGTCGCCACATGAAACTCATTAAGGTAGACACAATTAAGCGTATTATTCGGCGCCAGATGCACAATCAAATGATCGGTCAGATACGGCTGTCGAATGACCTTCAAGGCTCCCAATCCCTTACGGGCAATCGTTTTGCACACGAGCAATATGTCGGTCAACAGAAAACAGTGTACATCATTCTTGCTGACGTTGTCTTTGAATTTGTGATCTCCCTCCATGAACAGATGTCGCACCTGATACGCTGGACATCCCTTCATGGGAGCACATAGATCAAACATCTGACTGTGCTGTTTGATCAGCTTATCCAGCACCTCGTTGTTGGTGTCCTATATATAGAATATAAAGACGTTACTCCAAGGAAATGATTGTTCAGATTGAAGGACTCACGACCACTTCGTAGGACTCGATGCGTGCCATGACACCCTTGAGGCGTTCACTCTCCTGTCGCATTGTCAAATGATTGTTGACGCTGCCAACAAAATTCTCCACACTGTGTATCATAATGTCCATCACTTCTATTTCCTCCACATCATCCATTTGCTTGCGGATCGCCGCCAGCAGAAGACTATACTTGGTCAATCGTTGCATGGGACGCACAACGATGTCGGCGAGACGCAAGCGATTGCACATTTTTTGGGATTCACACCAGGCCAAATAAGCGGTGAATAGAGCGTTATTTTGATTGAGCTCCTTGCAATAAAACTGACAGGTACTCTGCTCGGCACAGTAGACCTAAAAGTATAGAAAACAGTAGCAATCATAATGAGGAGGAAGATGTAGGGCAAATCTACCTTATAGGGTGCAAAAGTGGAGGCAAATGTCACAAAACCATCCTGAAAGAAGGCACATCTCAGTGGCTCATGGGTCTTCACGCTGTGGGCCACCATCGGATAGAGCCAGAGAGTCCAGAACTTAATATTTGCCTCGCAGACGGAACGTATATTGGAGAACAACCTATGCTGATCGACCTCAATCAGCAGGCGTTCCTCTTGCACAGCCTCCAAGCAGGCAAGAAAGAGCTGTAAAAAGATCAATATATTATATACTATATGGAAAAAGAGAGATTACAGGGTATCTGCTTACGTCTGTAACCGTTTGCAGCGCATGAATGTAATCAACTTCAGTTGTGACCAGCTCCCAGATGGCAGTCTGTATCTTAATCTCACTATCACTCATCGAATTGCTGTCAACAAAATCCCGCCATGTTTTGTCCATATTCTGCAAATAGTCCAACGAATCGGAAAGCGTTGGATGATCAAAACCCAAAGCATCTGGACGCTGGGGCACACCGTTCTTGGCAAAGTTGTTGAGCAGCTCATAAAGTTGACTTTGTTGCGGATTTTTGATACCAAATATGGAAGACCAACGCTGCTTAATCTGTTTGCCAGCTGCAATGGTCGATTCGCTGGTCTCCTCTGTCGAAGCGGATGAGAGCAGACGCGGTGGTCGTTGTCGAGAACCCTGGTGAGATATAAGCAGACAAATGAGTTTACAACTGAGAAGAATAATACGAAAAACATACGAATGACGCAGCTTTCTGCAAGGTCTTCCGACTATTGTCCTTTTCGGTGATAACCAGATGGTGTCCAGCCAAGCTCTCCACATCCGTGTGTTCGTCCAGTAATCTAGTCGCTGCGCCTGTCCATAGAAACAGTTTAGTTTACTTATTTATTTACTTATTTAACTTGTAAGCTAATAATAAACCAGTCGAAAAGGCTACAGTCGACCGCATTCGACAGTATAATACCCTGTACAGGGTATTATATATTCTATATTAAAATTATGTTGATAATAGGATTAAAATAAAAGTAAGAACATAACAGGTGTTTAAAGAATACCCTTTTGAAACTCTCATTTTGCATACGAATTCTTTGCATGCTTATAGCAGTGTGTGTTACGACACTTAATTTACTTAAGCTTGTGTCGCAGTAGTTCGCTATCTCGCTCGCACAAATATTCACTCATGGTAAGCATACGCATGTATCACAGTCGTTCGCTGTCTCGCTCGCACACATGTGCTGCCTGCTGCTCGACGATTCCGTGGAAAAATAACTTTTATTGCTGATTATCTGTCTTATTTACAAACCGATCTTGATGAAACTTTCAGCGTTCCTTCTATATATCATTCTTAACGCACCTGTTAAGTTAGAAGTGTCTACGTTGAAAAATGTGGCTATTATTTTTTGCGTGGGAGGGGGGAGGTATCCAAAATTTAAAATAAACTTGATTTGCGTATTGTATTTAGGAACCTTGATGCCAAATTTGGTGTCTCTAGCTCTTATAGTTGCTGAGATCGACGCGTTCATACAGACGGACAGACAGACGGACATGGCTCAATCGACTCGGCTGTTGATGCTGATCAAGAATATATATACTTTATAGGGTCGGAGATGCCTCCTTCTGCCTGTTACAAAAATTTTTTTCACAAAGTTAATATATCCCTGTACAGGGTATAAAAATTAATAACAATAAATAAGAATAATAAAAAAAAATATTTAATAATACAAATAATTGTAATAATACAAAGCGTAATAGTAATAATATTCATAAAAAGATAATATAAAACACAAATAATAAATAAAAATATTAATAATAATAAAAATAATAATAATCATAAAAATTATAATAATCATAAAAAGAATATAAAATACATATAATAATAATTATAATACTAATAAAATAGATTCCAAAATTAAAATAATAATAATATAAACTAATATAAAATCTTGCATATTTAAATGCACAAGGATTAAGGAAAAGCCTACAAAAAACAGTAGACTGTGCTTACTATTAATAACTAAATATCTGTAGACTTTCAAATGAGTTTCTCAATAGTTTATATAATTGAATATGTTTATATTGAATAATTAAATATCATATTCACTTGCTTGGTCGTTTACCTGCATCCAAATGACTGAAGCGGGGATTACTGTCCGTGATTGTGATCTGTGAGAAGCTGAGGTTTCGTCTGCTCAATGCCTGCTTAAGTGCATGTCTGCAAGTGGAAAATCAAGTGTAAGGCAAACTGATATTAATTAAATCAACAATTTTAATTACTTACAGCAGAGTTCTGCCCTTGATTGCAGGTATGAATTCCTCATCGGGACACTGGGGCGTTTCCAAGCAGAAGGACACCGAAAAGTATTCCGAACTTGATGCCTAAATGATAAATGTCAAACATCATTGATATTACAAGAATTACAATAAATAAAAGCGCCACAAACCGCTTTCTCTCCACTCGAAGCCAGGGATTCAATGGGTGCTGACGTTCCTGGTGGTATCTGGGTTCCTTGGACTGTCGACGTGGGTGCGGCGGCAGCAGCTTCATGTTGGCATGTCACCACCGTGTCGAGGCCATCCAAGTGGGTGAGACTTTTTGATTTAAGCTGAAATGAAATCAATTACAAACTACTATGAGTCATACACTTGGCACTCCAATATTGATTCACAGACGCATTCAAACGCCATATATGAATATATTCATTGTGTTCATATATTGCAAATAAGAAAACATTAGCATAAATAAATAAATTATTAGAAATATAAAATATTCGGTTAAAATCGATTTCAAATAAATATTAATAAAATGCATTAAATATGTGAATATATTACTCATAAAACGGAATCCTTAAAAGCTAAGGAGCTAAGGATTCTTGTCTCCTGTCTTGGGGTTCCCTCTTAAGTATGAATTGATGTTAATAATGTACTTATTCAAATAAATAAGTTGTCTAAGTGCTGTTGACGATAAGCCTGAATAATCCTATGAGGTATTCAGTTTATTCAGTTCATTTATATTCATACTTACACATGTTTGGCTTAAATTCGCAAATAAAAACTTTTGCTCTCTCTGTTTCAGCTGCAAAGTTTTTATGCATTTTCATTCCTTTATTCAGAATGTATATTTATTCTCAACAAATGTACATTTTTTATTAACGCAAAAATGACTTAAAATGCAAAAATACGCACATTTACTTCGTATTAAACTTGTTCGATTTTATTCAACGTAACATAACAATTTAATTTTCTAGTCAAACTATTAATTCACTTGGCTGAGTTTAATCGAAATAAATTTGAATTCAACATAACTAAATAACTAAGGAACAACTTATTTTGTTGGCTATAAATTTATAAATAGCTTTATTATTAGTTTATTTATTATCTGAGCTGCTGTTGTGTTTTTAATTATTACTAGCAAACATCACCACCGAGTTCGAAAAGTTAGACGCTTTTTAAAAGTTGTATGGAAACATCTATTAATAATTCATATCAACTTTTAAATGTTTACCTTTAGTTTGGAAACTATTTGATGATGAATTTAAATTTAGAATTATAATTGTCATATAGAACGAGCTACAACAGTTGTTGCATTCACATAATTCCCGAAATCTAAACAAGCAACTGTATATAACTATACTTAATAGATTCCAACTCATTCATCACTTAATCAAATTACTTCTCAATTAAAAACTATTCAAAATGCAGTTAAACTGAAAGAGACAATGTACTAATTGCAACTGTCTAACTTTGTATACCCTACTCTCTGCCCCTACTCACTTGAAATTCAAACAAATAAAAGGAAATATTCTGTAAATATAAAGAATATTCGTTAACAAGCTTAACAAGTTGGTTAAGACTTTAATAGTCTTATGCTGCAGCTGTCCAAGTTACAAGAGATGTATATATTAAATGGGGGAATATCGATTTGCATATACAATAACAATTCAATTCAATTGATAACAATAATAGCTTGACATCCTGAAAATATTATAACGATGCAATAATAACAAACACAAGTAATGCAATTAGTGCAGTTCGAGTGCAGAGTGGATGAGATGAAAGAGGGGAAATACTAGAAGACTTCAATTGTGAAACGGATTGAACGGCAAACAAGCAACCAATAAGAGCATTGAGGGAGGTACAAAGTGGGATTAAAAATAAAACGAAGCAAAGCGAAAGAGAGAGAGAGAGAGAGAGGGGAGAATGCAGAGCTAAAAGAATTATAAATATAAATAGAAATATAAATGTAATTAATGATGAAACTAAAGAGCTAATTACATACGACTATAATAGGCGACTAATTGCGAGCACTTTTTGACGAAGAAAACTTTATAAATAAATATCTAACATAATAATAAATAAAACAAAAAGAAATTTATTGAAAAGGTCTTTATTTTCATACATATTACACACACACACACAAGTTTGATTTCTCTCAGTGTGGGCAACTCACCTGTAGTTTGCTTGTGGGCGGTGAGACAACTAAACAGATTTTCATTGTTGCACGTAGAAACTCGTCACGTTTTGTCCTCAAGTCTGTTGGCACCGCGATGGGTGACGTGGCGGAGGGTAGGAATGGATTCAGTGTGTGTAGTGTGGAATTGAGACTGTCTGTAGTTGGTGAGCTGGACATGTCCCCTCGCTGCTGACGCTGATGATGATGTTGCTGATGTTGTTGCTGCTGTTGTTGCTGTGACTGCGAATGCTGATTTACCTCTCTGTGTTGAAGTAGACGCGTTGGCGAATTCAAACTGAAGAGTTTCCGTCTGTGACGTCCTGGCGTGGAGGATGAACTCGACGCCGGACTCGGTGTAGGTCCTTGAGGGCAACTGGCACCAACTTCACTATACGTCGACTCCTGTGACCCAGCTCGACTGTACGCCGGTGTTGGCACCTGTGCGGATCGAGAGCCGGACTGCAACTCCTCTGACTGACTGGCTGCCTCCTGCAGTCCATCATTCTCATAGGTGCTGTGATAGGTGCGTGCCGTTATCTCCGGCAGAAAGGGATTATTGGGTGACGTTAGTGTATACTGGTAATAGGCGCCAGCCTCGCCACTTTCTACAGGCAGCGTGGCATCCACATCCGTATCATAGGGAGCCACCTCTTCGGGAAAGGATCCAGCATTCAAATCGTGTCCCCCACTCACATGAGTGCCCAGTTGTTCCCACTCCCCCGACGATGAGTTATACGAGGAGGCAGTGAATCCATCATTGGAATGTCCCTGAAAGCTGCGCGAGCTCTCGTTGCTGCTCTTGAAGAGAAAGTTCTGGAGTCGTGTGATTCGCACCGAGCTGCTTTCACTTGTTAGGGAGCAACTGCGACTGGCATTTGTCGGAGGAGCAGCTGCTGGAGGATTGCATCCTTGACTTGGTGATGGATGCGATGCCTCGTTGCGTCGCTTTAGCAGCTGATCCGGCAGCTCAGTGCTTATGGTGCTGATTTCGCCGCCCATTTCAACGTTCTGTTGGCACGACCAGTAGAAGATGTTCGATTGGGAGCCCAGATCGTAGGAGCTCTCGAGGGAGCTGCTCGAGTTGGTGTTGGCAACGCTGCTCAGATGCTCGTACGCGAACTCGGGTGGCGTACACTCGTCGGGGCTGTCCAGCAGCAAGGCCGTGTTAATGTGCCCACCCAATCCCAGTCCGGGAAGTTGTCGGCTTAGTAGATTATTATTGTCTGTATTGGGAAGAGATGCCTCCGGTATAGTGCCTTCCTTCCGCTTGATCTCCAGCGGACTTCGATCTCGGTGGCGAAATGAACGTCGCAATCTCTCGGCGAGCTTTGACTGTTTTAGGGGTTTATCTTTGGGCTTCTCCTTAGCGTGGCTAAGAAGATGCACTTTCTCAGTCTTATCCTTTCGTGTCTCCTCCAGAAGTTTCTCGTGCATTGTCCACTCCAACTCGAGCACTTCCGACTGCGTTTTGGCAACAATTCTGGCTATTTGGGATCCCTGTTGTCTATTGGCTAATGCAATTTGTAGCTCCGCCAGACCACCACCCATAACGTTTGCCCTCCGCCCTCCGCCTTTCGTCTCCCTCTTGGACCAAGCTGCCGGTTCAATATCCGAAGCCACAGACACAGCTTAATCGCTACACTAGTCGCACAAGTAATCAAAGGCTTCGCAAAGAATCACACTTGCAATCTTCGTAAATGAATTAATGCACAAAACTAAATAAACCTTAATTGCCCCCAAAGTTCAACATTCAATTGCTTTCATTCATTTCCTGTTCCCCTTCCACTTCATAATTACTTTTCGATGTATAATCATTTCTTAATCCAAGCATATATTTGTTGTTGGGTTGAACGGCTAAAACAGGAGAGAAAACATCGTTAAGATCATTCAAAATGCATCCCACTAACTGAGTTCATTATAAGTCGATTATGTAACAATCTATTAGTGCATACGTATCTACTTCAAGGAATCCTACATTTCCGGTCTACAAACCAGATGTAGTATGTTATTTTGTAGACTTCAATGAATGATTTAGGAGTCTAACTAAAGTAACATGCCCCTTCTCAGTCTCTGAACATTAAAAATGAGTAGATAGAGGTGTTGTAGCTTTGTGCAAGTGCATGTAACAGAAAACAGGAAGGCGTGGCAGCACCTTTAAGGTGTGTGTGCCTATTTTTGATCAATAACAACAGTCGAGCTGTCGAGCTATCCGTCCGTTTGTCAATCACTCCGTTTCTCTATCCGTCCGTCTGTCTGTTCGTCCGTCCGTCCGTCCGTCCGCCTGTTCGTCTGTCTATCCGTCTGTCAGTCTGTCCGACCGCCTGCCTATCCCTAAGTTTCTCTATCGGTCTGTCTCTCTGTCTGTCTATCTGTTCGTCTGTCTATCCGTCCCTCCGTCCGTCTATCCGTCTGCCTGTCTGTTCATTTGCCCGTCTGTCTATCTCTATGATCGCGTCCATCTCAGCCCTTACAAGAGCTAAACCCACTATTTTGGATATCCAGGATCCTGTAAATCGTCCGCAGATCAGGTTATAACAAATTCACTTATTTTTTCCCGCTAATCGACGAAAATAACTGATTTCGATTTTAAGCCTACTTATATCTTCGTTCTGAATAACAATTATACTCTGTCAATTTGTACTCAAAATTCCATCATATTCCACTTAAAAGCTTGGAAGTTAATTAAGAAACAAGTTCAACAAGCATAGACTCAAGAGGAAGAGGACACTATTCATGTCTTAACCTAATTCTTATCAGATACGTGTGTGCAAATAAATGTTTTGTGCTACTCCTATATTCACACCATCTTAAATTATACAACAAATTATATGTAAGTGACTTGGGCACAGGGTATCCCGTAGTCATGACTCTCGACTGTAGCGTTCTTACTTTCACAGAAGAAGATTTATTGATTTATTTCAAGCAGATCTGAAATAGATTACACTTATACCCTATACCTGTAATTTATGGGCGCTGCCACGCCTACTTTGATGCATTGCACACTGCCAGATAACACTATGATACCCTCTCACAGACTACTTGGATCAGCTGAACGCAATTGGCAATATATACTCACCTTATTCGGGTTTCAAATGAAGCGTTTTGATATTTGTTTTCTCTTTTTCCTTTTAACGCGTTTTCTTCTTCTTTCCGCTTACCGTGCATTTATTTGTTCGTATTACAAAATTGTTTTCCCTTTTTGAATTTTCGGTTGCTTTTCTTAAGTCACACATGGGGAGGCTTTACATAACGCTAACCGACAATGGAAATACATGATAACACATGCTAATTGGATAGTTATTACAGGTGTTAATTGTTGCACCTGGGCGCAGTGGGGAAAGTGCTTGGAAATTATATGAATTTCAATTACCTAAAAAGTAGAAAAGAATTATCTATTAGTAAATTATAAGCAAATTATATTTATATAAGTAACTATGTATATATTAAATATATAATTATATTATACTTGTTTATTTAATACAATTATTTTAATTTTAATTATAAATTTGATTTAGAGAGATTACAGTTATCAAGTGGGCTTATCCAAAGAATACCCTTCACATTTATTCAAGGTATATTGAACGAAGTACTTTATACTCAGTAACAAATATGGAGCCAAGCAGACGCTGCGGTTGCACCACACCACAGTGCTGTCCTAATGCATGTGACTGCGCAATGGCTAGCAATGAGCAATATTATGCAATGAGAGTAAAGAGTAAAGAGATAGAGGAAGTGGCACATTTCAGTTGGTGCTTACAGTGGAGTCGTTATCAGAGTGCACACATGATTGATAACAAAGAGAAGGAGCTGTGATTGCTGCCATTTACAGTGACGTCTATATATGTATCTACCTAAAATGTTGTTAGTGACTACAGTGGTGTCTGTTAAAGTGATACACGTAGGGAGAGAACGTAGCACACAGAAGATTGTGTGTACAGTCCATGAACTACTGCAGTTGGTGTTTACAGTGGTGTCATGATTAATACTGTGATGTCTATATATGAGGCTAACTGAACTGCTGATACTGTACATTGGTGTACATGAATGTAGGTTTGTAGATTTGATAAAGTAGAAATAGAACGCGGCAAATTATACATATTATACAATTTATTCATTAAACTGACATTAATTTCGACTATTTAAGGACATATAGAACAACCAATTGAAATTCCGCCAGCTGGGGAAAGTAATCATAAAAATGAAATAATAAAATCAATTATTCAAACTGAATTCCTATCAAAACCCTCTGCCAAATGGATGACCAATGGCACGACAAAACCAAACAGATTATAACCATTGGGGTTTTTGTGGCTGATGTCATTTCAGCTGAACCATTTCGCACATTTTGCAAACTATTGATTTGTGTCGTTCAAAACGTTCATTGGCTGAAGCGAAGGCAAATTCCGTGGGTGTGGCAAACAGGCATCAAAAGGGATAAAGGAATCAAAAGAATCTAGGCAGAAAAACGACAAAAAAAAGTACAGAGATTATAAATGCAATTAGCAGTTGCTAGAACTCAGTTTGATTTATAGTTGAAGAAGTATTTTCAACTAACCTTTGACCACAAACTGTAAGCCACCTGCTCACCTCCCTTGATTTACACTTTGACCTCATTGCACTATCGTTTATTACCACGTAAGACACAAAAAAAACTAGCCCATTTGTTTTTCATTTTCCGCAGACTTTCGTATCTAAGAAAAAAGTGGTTCGGTTGTGTGTGAAATGCTTTTCCACGACTCCTTGCAAATGAAACTATAACTGAAAACTCTAAGGTTGCTTCGAAATCGATTTAAATGTTTTGTTTGCGTGTTTCGCGAATTACCTTTATAGTTAGTATTGCCTTGAGGCCTATGTGTATGTGTATGTATACGTATGCAGTTCGCTCTTTATGTGCTGTGTCCTAGATATAGCAACTAGGAATGCTCTAGTCAATATTCCACGATTGGGAAACACCCTCAAATCATATACAAGTACTACAAGTACTAGCAAATTAATATGCACTCAATATGTTGCTTGATCCGGCATTGCCCGTGTTGTTGTGATCAAATCAACGCTTTGTTAGCAAGTAAGTTCTTGATTTTTCAAGAAAGAACTACTAAAATTTTGAGATTTATTTTCCACCACATTATTTTTGAACTCGTTGAAGTTTTTGACAAAATCGTTGCATTTTAGAATTATAATATATTTTTATATATATTTCTAGATATCTGTGAAGTCTTACACACATTTCTCCCTTTTTTGTTGTAGATCTCTGAATTTTAAAACAATTTTCCAAATAGTGAATGCAAATATTGAAAATGGAACTCACTAAACAATTTGTCATTGCTTAAAATAAATAACAATATTTAATATAAATAATTATGTAAATATTTAAAAATATAAATGCATATATATCAAATTAACTTTATTGGTAAGGAAAGCAACAAAGCTTACGATTCTTTAATTAAAATATATGCAAGTATAAAATATTTATTTATTTACACAATAATTTGACAAATGTTTAAATGAAAATATAAAAAAAAAATACTTTTAACGACTTTTACTACTAAGAAAAACAATGACAATTAATTTTCTTTAACTAAAAAATTTAAAAATATATATTTATTTAAATGAACAAATTTTAAAAAACAAATATTATTTTCACATTATTACACATTTATTTCACATTTTATTACATACTATAAAACAAACAAAGCGTAAGTTTCTATAATAAAAAATGTAATAATAACAAATATAAAAAGTTTAATTTAATAATAATTGCACAAAATTTTAAATATTGTCAAAAATAAATAATTATGTTTAGTTTAAATATTATTAAACTCTATTTTATTACTAAAAAAAGAAATAAAAATTTAATTTCAGTAAACAAAATATATACAAATATTTAATAATTATTTAATTGAGAAATATTTTAATGAATAACTTTTAACTCTTCTTGATTAATAATAAATAGAAAACAAAGCCTAAGTTGCTTTAATTAAAATATATAAAAAAAACAATATTAGATTAAGTCTTTGAAGTTCAATTTGTAACTTAAGCAAAAGCAAACTTCAATCTCACAAAGTGACGCTTAAATCAATCGCATAAATCAAGCAAATATTAAGACAATAAATCAAACTAATCAAATTATTGTTTACAAATTTGACTTGGGATCTGCTTTACTATATTATGCTCTTTGTATATATATATATATATATGTATATATACGCATACATATACGCATATAATTGAGGTGCTGTCATCTAAGTAATTCAATTTCAGCAAAAGGAATCTCTGATATTATTGATGATTTATTGTCTTGTCATAGGGGTTAGGAGGTTAGAAGTAACAGCTTCAGCTACAGTATGAGTTACAGCTTTAGCTTTTGGTTTTGGTTTTGGTTGTGGTTTCGATGTGTTGTGCATCTCGCTTTTTGTCTTACGTCATTTGAGGTAACTCACGGTGACTTTGGCGCAACGACAGCAAGGTTAGGGTCCCCTGTATGTGTCATCATTATCGCCCTCGCCTCACGTGGCAACACCATCCTTGCCTGCCCTGCTGCCCTGCTTGGCCCAACGTTTGATGCCAATACCAAATACGAAAACCCAAAATCGATCGTTGTGGTTACTTTCGTGAAATGCCATATATATTTTTTTCGCATTCACTTTTACTACTATAGATGTATATACATATGTATTGCTGTTGTTATTGTTATTCTTGGTGGTGATGTTGTTGTTGTTGTTCTGCCCCGTCTGATATTGCGTTATTGTTGTTATACAAATTTACGTAAGTCTAAGGTAGCCCAAAATGTTCCACCTGCCTTTCTCATTCTCGGCCTAGAAATATTATACACGCAGCTCGAAAGGCCGTTGTCCAATATAGCCTTTGTTTGCCAATTTTTATGAGTTCCCCCATAACCCCTCCTCACCCACCCACCGCACTTTCTTCCTCTTTTCTCTTTGGCAAATAAATACATTTAAACTTTAAGGGAAAAATAAGAAACAACAACTTGTAGCATTATAATTAATGACAAATTGCAGGTGCGTTAACATAATGAATACACTCGCTTTTCTTTCCTTTAAATTGTTAGCGTTGATTCACAATGATTAATGAGTTCTTTACCTGGAATACAAGTATTTGGGAGCCACATTCATGAATGAATTCCTTACAAATTCAAACTTAATTGGACTGTAGCACAAACTTGGAAGAATTTCAGTTAACGAAACACAAGCTTAAACTATTTACTAGGACAACTAACTTCAAATAGCTTCAAATAGAATGCAAATTTAATTAAAAGTGAAAACATTCATGACATTTTCATAAATTCTATGTTGACTCATAAATAGCATTACAAATACTTATGCTATTGTTTGTTAAAAAATAGAAGAACAAAATATATATACTACCTCAACTGCGGCAGCAATGTTTCGCAAATTTAATTTGATTTATGACTTTTGCCCCAAAACATAAAACCCAAGGACAAAACGAAATATTTGCCAGTCGCTCTCGGCTATACTCATGGGGTACCGTCCAAGCTGAGTCGAACACCGAGAGCCGGATATGTCTTCGTGATACTTATTTTTATTTGCTTCTTGGTTCATTCTTATCAGGAGACCATATGACTGCCACATGCTGACGTCATCCAAAAGCAACGTCTCCAAAGATGTATCTTGGCTATTCAGAATTACAGGTAGAATGTAAGGTAAAGGTAAATGGTAAATGGTAATGGTAAACAGTCTACCTGCTGGTCGTACTGGACTCTTACAGGCTCCAAATTTATTAGCATCTTAAAAGTTCTGACAGCAGAGCAACAGAGGGAGAACGAGTCTCAGTGTGAGTGTGAGTGTGAGTGTGCGACAGAGGATGAGGGCGAGGGAGAAGGGGAAAAGGGAGAGAACAAACAATGTCGTGGGTAGCATCAAAGGTTATGTGATTTGAGGCATGCATATAATCAAATTCCTTTAGAACCAGACAATACTCTTGTATGCTCTTCTGCATAGACTTTATCTATTTAAGCTTATTTTCGTAAATATCCGACTTAATATTGTTAGCCAAAAAAAAAGACAAAAAAAAAGAATAGAAAACAAAATAAAAAGGAAAGAAGCGAGGACATACCGGCAATCGAAATCATGAGTGCATTCATCTGTGATAATACTCGTATAAGTCGATGACAATTCCGTTAGCCATTTCCATTTTATTGGCAACTCACCCAGCAACTGAGTAACACAGGCAATGACAGTGAGTGAGAGAGAGAGAGAGAGAGAGATAATGTCAGAATTCAATTAAATTCACTTGCACATGCACACACGAGACGTAATCAGGTGTTTCCACTACTTTCCACATTATCCATGTTAATGCGATAATTGAATTTTTTGGTATAATACATTTATATTTATGCACTTTGTGAATTGTTATTATGTTTATTACCGCTATGTTTACTATATGCACATTGCACAAACACAAAAACAACAACCACAACAATCTACTTCAGTTTTATACATATATATATATATATATATATATATTTATATATATATATGTATATATATATGTAGATATATAAATGCGATGCGATGCGATGCGACTCGTAATTGTGCACTTTCTCAGGGTCGCGTATAGTCCCCTTTCATTGTCCGGACAGCAAGGCGGTTCACAACGAACTGAATACGTCTGAGGACACTTTGGTTCGTCTAAAGGACGAGGGCATTGCGAATGGCAATGAAAGCGCAAAATCTGAGAAAAAACATGCTTCATCGGGATAATGGCAACCGAAACAAGTTAAAGAGAGCGGTAATCGCTCTCTTAAATTAGGCTGCCGCCGCTGCACTTGTCAGGGATGAATTAATAGCTAAGATAACAGAAGTTCATCTGCTTTACTCTACACAAAAGTATTTTTGCAATTTATTTTTATTTTATTTAATGAGATAATAGCTTTAATATATTTTTAAATAAATATAATACGCATTTTCATCTAATATTGTTTTATTTATTGCATGTATATATATTGAATTAAATATATAATTAAGCTCATTTTAATGTATTTATTGGAATAAATCTAATAATATTAATATGATTTATTTAATCATTTTAATTTAATTTGTTATTTTTATTCGCATAATTCATTAAGCACACCTCCCATGCATATCTCCATTTGCACACACGCACACGTGCACACATTTGTAATTATTTAAGAGAACCTTTTGTTACTGTTTACACTCTCTCCCGCTCTCGTTCTCTCTCTTTCCATTTCGTTACGCACACCACACGCTGTTGTTATTCTAGTCTCATAGCCAAACGTAAATAAGCCTGTTTGCTCTCATGTGCTCTCTCAAATATGTGCGGAGCTTTTGCAAGCGTTCTGCGATAAGCCATATGTAAACAAACCTTACTTTCATTCACAGAAACAACAACGAATATTGTCACACACAAAAAATTATGCAAAAATATGTGCGTATACGTTATACATATAAATGTAAGTATGTAATTGTAATGTGTATATATGTATAGAAAAGCTCAAGCGTCTCGCATGTGCTATCAAACACGGTTGTGCTGACTCACTCTGTCGTCAACGTAAATCATGGTTTACAATTCATGAGCGCAAATATATGTATGTATGTATGTAAAGTCGTAAGAATGTACATGTGTAGAAATGAAAAGGTAAACAAAAGGTTACAGGAAGAAGAAGAAGGCGTCTCTGAACTTATTTTGAATATATAAATGAATATATGAACATATGTAGGTATACATGTACATATTTAAACAATAATAAAATACAAATTTAGTACACAATATAGGGGTCCATTATCTACCTCAAGTTTGTTTACAAATTGCAATACTTTCTCGCTAGCGAAATACAAAATCAAAGTACAATTCGAATATCCGAGTTCTTTTCATGTTATTAGCTAAATGATCGTATGCGAAATATCAACAAACTTCAGAGCTGGTTACAGGGTGTATTATAAGCGCATACTCTCGATTATATAGATACGTAAATGTAGCGTATATACATGCAAAATGCGAATGTATGAATATACTTGCTTATGTACATAATGTACATACGAAATGCCTACATACATAGTTTTAAGTTTCTGCTTTGTGACAAATGCTTGTTCCCATGAACCCATGTAGTCATTCATAAGCTAACTGTTCTGAAATGCCTTGAAAGCTCCAAATGCCGTCCACATCGGCAGTACTTACTGTTAATGTTGGTGCGAGGGTGGTTAATATATAAGATGTGAGATGTATATACATACACTTTGGCATGAAATTAATGTGACATTTGCAATTGAATTAATCGACAGTGCACTGCTACTACTTACTATGCATTTGATTTGCATTTAGATTGTCCAATGTTACAATTTTGCCAATAATTATGCAGAAATATTTTAAAACACCCTCGGATATGGGGAACTTGACTACTACAAGTTCCCGCTAGCTCTGCAGTATAAACATCAGAATTGCAGTGATTCATCGCAAAAAGTCGCACAACAGCAGACACACACAAACATATGCATGTACATGTATTGAGATACATAATAACGTACATATGTATTGTGAGATTCCAAAATTGAAGTTTCTACTTGACTTGCATGCATTTGATTGAGCTTCACTGGAGGAGTTTGGTACAACTTTAATAATTATTTGCTTCACTTATTGAAAATTGTGTTAAATAAGTGTATGCAACATGCATAAGGAATTTCGGTATTAACAAAAAATGAGTGATGTTCCTCGTTTGCACTGCTTGCATGTGTATTCTGCATGTACAATCAGATAGTTCAAACACAGAGCGGAGCAAGCAGCAGTACAGGCTGTACAGCACGCGCTGCTTGCATTGGATATGGTATATGTAAAGTAGTATATGCGTAGGTGATAAATAAATGCACACTCTAAGCTCACTGCTTGCAGTGCTTATAGTACATGTAAATAAATATACATCTATACTTTAAGCGCGCTGTTCGCACTGCTTATATATAAATACATATGCACAATTGATTCTATGTACCTAATTAAGTGCACACTCTAAGCAGTCCAAATCTCAACACATTATTTCAAGAATTAAGCTCCGCCAATGATGATGACGTAATGAACGCCGTTTCCTGCACATTCAGACTTGATTCGACATCGAGTTTTGCTTTTGGCTGTGTTGTTGCTATGATTCATGCCCCCATATACTGTATGTATACTTGTTTTTGTATGTGTAGAGGAGCCACAGCAAAGACAAACCTAACCACATATGTATGACCAGCAAAGTTGACGCAGCACCACGGCTGATAATTGGCTGAACTCTCAATACGATAACAGCAATAACAGTTAACAGTTTCGAATTGATAAGACGAACTTGTGTGGCGCATGCGTAGCCCGAATACAACATGCTATGTAGGTGTGTGTACATTGTAACCCATTTCGAAACGCACCTGTTATCGCGCATACCTGTACCTTATCTTATCCAAGTCTTATCGCATTGTGTGTGATTGCAAAAGTTACTAATTCTATTTTACTTATTTTCAAGTTGCCTTTAGTTTTAGGCGTTCACTTGAGGCGACGACAACGTTAACGAATACGAATACAAAAACGAATAATCTATTCTCATTCAGTGCGCGCTTGCTTGTGTGTGTGTGTGTGTGAATATTAATTGATTAAACAATTCAAAAATGGTATCTGTGGAAACAATTGGTTCGATCTTTATCAAAGCTCTGAAGCTGGTATGTTAATGCATTGAAATTGATCTAAAAATCATAGTTAGTTCATTTTCCATGGAAAATGTTGAGCAATACATCGAAATGGTTGGACTAGTCTGACTGAGATAAGGTTGCCGTCTTATCAATATGAATGTAGTATTAGTAATATTACTCATACACACAGAAAGGCACAAATTAATGTGAGGGTCGTGAAGTGCGCAACTAAATCTAAAGCTTTCCAGGGCGGGGCAACACCAATATGATCATTTCATTACATTGGCATTGCGAATGATTCATCCAAAATTTCTAATTCGAATTTTAATTCTAGTTCGAATTCTAATTACAAATATCAAATCTCTTCCAATTTAGATAATCAATTTGGTTGTCATCTTTCTGTATCGCTGGGGAGATGGTGGCGAGTTCCTTGGCATTGGCGGCACTTGGAATCTCAACGAGGAGAAGAGCGCCGATGCGGAAATTGTTGCCTCTGGAGTGATGGTTGGTTTCTTCATATACACGGCCTGCCATACAATTGCCTTTGCCTTTGGCACCACCAAGCACAAGGGGTATCTATCTATCTGTCTATCCATCTATTTTCTGGTATATGTGGCCCAATCTAACTTTGACTCTAACTATCCCCCAGAGAGCTGTGTGACACCATTATGAATGTGGTGGGCACCTTTATGTGGATTGCCGTTGGAGGCGTGGCACTGCATTACTGGAAGGGTTACATGTCCGACGAGGGTTTCCTCTATGTCAACTCGGAGCGACAGGTGGGCATAGCTATGGGTTCACTGTGCGTCATCGAGGGAGCACTGTATCTGCTCGACACTGTGTTGGCCTGCATACATTACTCCAAGGGCGACACTGACTACACACAGTAGACACCCCGTATGAAAGATTGAAGTATGGACATCAACTGAAGTGCCGCTGTTGGCAGCTAACGAATAACTGACAATTTTGCTCTACATTTCAGTTAATTCTAAGTGCAAATTAGTTTTTAAACACATTAAGCCAATTGTGTATCAATTTCTTAATCAAAACATAACCATTTACCATTTACATTAATAACTACGTTAGCGACAGTTCACTGTATCCATTATTAAACCAAACTATTCATATATATATTTTTTTCACTTTGGCAAATATAAATTGTTAAGTTCCAAAACACAATTGAAAGTTTTATCAATATCGATATTAGAGGGCAAAGCGTTGCTGCCGTTGCTCAACTACAGTGAAAACTAAGTAAATGAGTCACTTTATATGAGGACCATATATGACTGTGTTTTGCGGAAATTCTGAGTTTTCTTTAATCTGCTGATGATTAAGCATTTAGACATGGTCGATACTCGATTCTTAAATCGGCTATGAAATAGTTAAATATGCAATAATTACAGGGTATATGTGCATATATCTTCTTGATATTGCTGATCAAGTTTCTCTAGTTATTTCTCTATAGATAATTCTAGCTGATTAAATTAAAGGAAATTGAGAGCATTGCATTTATAAGTCAAGAAATTAGTTTTAGCGTGGGAACCTTTTGGAATTTTGGCATATAAAATCATCTAATTTATCACATAAATAATATAATATGATATAAATTAATTATTATCTGTAAATAATGTGGATTTATAAAGATATTTCAATCAAATCAAAGCAGAATCTAAACAATCTCATTACACAATTCAATTTAACAAATCAAAGTTCCAATCTCACATATGCAGAATAATTTTGATTAGGAAATAAATGAAATAATTTGATAAATTATATTTTGTATAGAGACGATTAAAGTTCATAGAAATTGTACGACTATAGCATACCCAGCTAATTGGGAACACTAATTGAAACAAATTCAAGTTGCAATTAAGCTAAGACTAAGCATAACAAGTAGCTAGATATTTCTATCCATTTCTAATCTATTTCCATTTCCCCTATTGAGTATTACTTAAGCTATAACTCACCTGTTTTTGAGGTTTTTCACAGCCATCGACGGTGTCCTGCGGGCTACGTTTCAGGCTGTTAACGCGAACAACACTTTGGGCACACAGAGCACAACGTCGACTCGCCGAGCCGTCCTCCAAGTTGGCCATGGGCTGATCTTGGATGTAGGAATTGCGGGAACCTTGATTGAGTAGCTCGAGGATGCGTGAGTTGAGGCTTTCGCGATAGACATTCTGCTCCTTGTCCAGATTGTGCTCATAGTCGGTGTCCAGATTGTAGAAGCTTTGGCTGCTGTTGCGGGACGAAGAGGAGATCTGACGATGTAACAAGGCGTTGTTGCTGCGCTTGCGGCGCATTACAACTGTCTTTGGTGTGCTCTCCTGGGTGGAACACACAGAGGTCGGAGTATGCGGAGATTGTAGATTTGGCAGCGGTGAGGCAGTCGATGGCAATGATAATTTGGGCATGGGAGGTGTCTGTTGCTCGGCGAGACTCATCATGGAGTGTTGACGCTCCAGTTGCTTCTCATAACCATTGAATTTGTCGTAGTCGATGAACGACATGTTGGCATAGCTAACCATATTGTCGATGGCCTGCAACGACTGCAGTGATGCACTCCACTTGGGATTCATCTTGTCCTTCTTCTTATCGCTGCTGGAGCTGCTATTGCAACTAACTCCACTAGCTCCACTGCCAGTCAATCCACTGAATGTGCTCTTAAAAGATGCAATCAATGTACTGGAGCGACGCTTCTGAAAGTTCAATTGCGGATTGTAGGCCACCTCGCTGGGTGTTAGCGATACCAGCGATGGCTTTCGTATCATCGGTGACTCCGACTCCTCGAGTGGCGTCGAGGTCGAGGGATGCGCCGACTGACGGCGCACTGGTGTCTTTATTGAGCTCGCGGTATCCGCTCTCCGTCGTAAGATGGGAGAACAACCATCCGCTGACCCACTGTCGGCCAAGGAATTCTTACGTGGCGACGTGGGCGACAGTGGATCTCCCGATTTCTCCGCCTCCTCTGACAATTGCTCCAACTGCGGCTCAATGAAGCTTCGACGATTCGGGCGACGCAACAAGATCATGGAGCGACTTCGTGTAAACGTAAACGGGGTTTTCCCATGACCGGTTTCGTCCTTGAGCTCATCGGTTCTGGACAGATTCTCCTTGCTGCCCGTAATGTGATTAATGAAACGGGACAGCTTGCCACGTATGCTATTTGAACGCTCCATCTTGGGCAGGTGCTCATTGGCAGCTAACGTGGCTTGTTGTTGGGCTCTTCTCTCGGCTTCGTAGTGTTCCCGGAATTTCTGTGTGATGTTCGTTGTTGTTGCCGGTAAAGTTGTTGTGGTTGTTGTTGTTGTTGCAGAGCCGTTGTTGTTGTTGTTATTCTGTACCATATTGCTATTATTATTTATGTTATTATTATTGTTATTGTTATTATTATTAATATTAATATTATTGTTGCTATTGCGATTGTTGGATTTCGCTTCGTCTGTTTTTATTTTTGCATTCATTGAACTTTTAACTTTTCCATTAATTGTTGGCTGTTGTAGTTGTTGTTGTTGTTGTTGTTGTTGTTGTTGTTGCTGCTGCTGCTGCTTTTGCTTCTTATTGTTTATCTTTTGTAGCTTTTTCTGTCCCTTTGCGGCACTTTTTGCCTCTTTGCTGGAATTCATTTTGTTGCCAATTATCTGCAAGAGAAAAGAGAAAGAGTAAGAGAGAGTAGTTATTTAGTCGTATATGCAGTAGGTCTATTATTCTCTACCTCTCTCTCTATCTGCAAGAGAAAAAAAGAGAACAATGAGTAACAGAGAGTAGTTATTTAGTCGTATATGCCGTAGGTATATTATTCTCCTACATTTATTTCTCTTTTCCACTCTCTCTCTCACTCGCTCTCGCTCTCGCTCTTTTAACGCGATATCTGTTATCTACAGTTGGCTATAAATTGACATTCCAATGTCCATAGCTTGCCTTATAGCATATGTGGATAATGATATCTCATTTGGCGACTTGTCTAAAATCACACATACACCTAGTCGATATTATGTACCAGGTAATACCCTTTGTCCAATTTTAATCCAAGTGTAGTTATAAATAATTTGAGCAGGTGAGCACTGCGATGATACCCTAACATATACAAGTAAATACTTGTACACATTAACACATACATACACAATCACATTGCCATCCACGAGCTATAGATGGCGTTAATGCTACTAAAATAGTTTGTTGAATAACTTTATTGTTTATTATCCGAAAGTAATAAAATTCAGGGTGAATAGAGAGAGAGAGAGAAAGAAAGGAAGAGGCAGATAAAGAGAGAGATAGAGATAGAATATCATAGAGTATAGGTACTTGCACATCATCCTTACTTGTCTTACTTTTATTATGTGTGCATGCCTATTAAAGTTCAACCTAAATTGATGGGATATTCTTGAGAATAGAATAGTATAGAATATACTTGCTATGGCATTTATATACAGTTTATTGTATAGCAAATTATCTATTTCTAACATCCATAGTAGCTGAGATCGTCTTTCTCATACAGATCAACAGACGGACAGAAGATAAGACTTATCAGGAATACACACACTTTATAGCGGCAGACTTCTATCCATTTTATACAATTAAACGGAGCTATATTACGCATTTTTATAAAATTTCAAGAGGCATATGAATGCATAATCACTATGAGCAAACGCTCTAAAGAAAAGAGTTTGATTAATTGTAAATATTATGTATAGAAAAGTATATGCATTTATGCACCCTTTCTGCTGGTTTATTACAAGGGTACACTAATTAAATAATTGCTATTGAAGCTATTAGCAATCAAAGAATGTAATTTTGTAAAGCAAAGCAAATAAGTACAGTTCTAAATCAAAATACTTGTAACTTTATCTGCTAACAATCTCCGAGTTTATATATTGATTTAGATTAAGAATATAAAGACTGTTATTAAAATAAATTCACGATACACATAGAAAGCAGATTTAACTGGGAAAAACTAATTGAAGTCAGTAAACTTCTTGAATTTCCGTTATATCAAAAAGGATCGAGAGGCCCTTGGGACACATTTGATACTCTAGGGAACAACGTTTAATGCGCATGCCTTCATCATCCGTGGCGCAGTTGCAAAAGTGGTGATAACAGTTTGGGGAAGCGGGTCGACGGCATTGACAAAAGGCAAAAAGGCAAAAGAGTGATGGCAACACGACAGCAACAAGAGCACAAAGAGTCATACTCTTATCTTAAACAATTGTTTCCAACTAAGTTTAAAAACAACAGTTAAAGGAGTGATAAGATTTGAACCAAAAACACAAAAAATAAACCAACCATAGACAAATGCACTTGTCTGCCTGCTAGGCAATATGCTATTTTAGTCAACAGGTTTGAAATAAACCTCATAGTTAACTGCAAATACTGCTAGTAGTATGTGTCAAGATACCCTGTCTACACAAAAGTATCACCAGCGAAATAGAAATCATTTGTAGCAGGTTTTTATCACTATGACAATGCTAATTCGTTTTGTGACAAAATTATGCTCTTTGCAAGGGTATAAAACATGACAGTTACCCATAATAAATTTCAAACACTTAACTGGCAACTTAGCAAAATTCATTAGAGTCAACTGTATTATTATTGTTGTAAGTTGACGATTCTCTATTTAAGTCTGCAAACCATTTGAAAGTGCAGGGTGACTGTTAAGTTACTTTCGTAAGCAACTGTGTGTGCTCATTGTTATGTTATATAGTGTGTTATGATATTAGTTTGTTTTGCATTCTTTTCATGTTTTGTTTGTGGCTTGAATTAACATTTTTATTGCGACACTGAAGCAGCCAACAGTCATGGTCAATTTCAAGACTGATCAATGAGCACTAAACTTTGTAACACGCACAAAAACCCAGCAGGAACTGCTCTTTGAATTGAATGTGCATACATATGTACACATACATATGTATGTATGTACATCTACGTGCACACACACACACATACGCAAGTATATCATGTATTTGATTAGCATTGGAGCTTTGTTAACCGCACGGCGTAGATGTAAAATAAAGTCGCAAATAACACTTTACTTATAATACTTTATAAGTACATATATCTACGTTTCGCATATACTATATAAATGTACATATGTAAGCATGTACATAAGGTATTTTTCAAAATTTTGCGTTCTACGCATACATATATACACCCATATATATACATATATATATATATATATATAATTTTGCATGGCTACTTGCGCAACTTGACAACCAGCTGACAGTAGTCGAGCGCGCGTTCTCTCTCTTCTTCAACACAAACTTATACTCCAACTGCTCTCCCGCCTGCGCTCTTTAAGTGACAACGCAACAGAAGCACGCTCATCACTTCCACTCGTTTTTTGTCCGTTTATAATACAAACTGAATATTGTATATACATGTGTGTGCATGTTTTATTTATCTTTACTTATCATTTTCCATTTAGGCCTATTAAATATTTAAGTTTTAATTCAATTTATTCGTTTTTTGACTTACATATTTATCTAAATGAATATATACATATGTTTGTTTGTATTAACATATGTTTGTATTTATATACACGTATGCATATGTATTTACATGTGCATGTATTTATATATGCTCGTATGTATCAATTTATGTCGATGGAACTGCGTTCAAATTTGTCATCACTTGTTTGCCGGTTCCCTTGCCGCACATACATATGTATGTATGTACATACATACATACACTTCTTAAGCAGCAGTATCTGTCCCACTTAACAACCGGCTTATTGTGACTATCACTCTCGTGTTTTAGATTCATTTATCACATGGCACCTTCACTTACACTACGCCAATTGCAAAAATAAAGAAAACTTTGCTCGATATGCCTTTTCTGTTAAAAGCGAGCAACAACGCCGCAACAACGCAACCAAAGAACTCCGCGCGCGCGGGTGACTAGCGGTTAACTGATCGACAGGCGCCCCTACAGCTGGTGGCATGGTAAAAGAAATCAACGAGGTGACGCATTGCGCATAGCCGCTGTTCTCCATTCAACGAGTGCGTACAAAACATTGAGCCTATGCTTTATAAGTTGATAAATTGAAATAAATTTAAAAATCTATTAATGTATAGTTAAAAATGAAACACTTTAAAATTACTGTTTGTAAAAACCATATATTGTCTAAATAATATGTACAACTGTGTATTCGTTTCTAATATGCATTCTAATCAGTTATATTTCTAATCATTTTACACGTAACCCTGGTAATATGTAACGAATTCATAGAGCTGCAAAACAATCATGTTATCGTTTTTGATAAATATATGACAGCGAATATATCATTTGAAAGAGATCTATGCAACAGACTAGTATTATAATAACACTGATATTAAGAAAATAAAACAATTAAATTTGTCTTAATCATTTTTATTTTAAGTCTTTAAATTCAAATATACTTGTGCACTAAATAGATTATCGATTGGGACACTATCGATAATTCCCATTTCTACGGCTAAACGGTTTGTATATTTGATGTTATTGATGTTTTGTAAATATTAATATGCAGTGCGGCGGCGCAACGTCATTGATTTGTTTTGATTTGTTGAATAATTATTTAAATATGTATAAGTATAGGTGTGCAAAAATATTCATTTGAAAGATGCAAATGTGTAAATGTCCCATAATGTATGAATTAATTATTCAATTAAGTCAAGGTTTGCGATAGCAAACAATTGTAAAGAATAAATCGTCATACATATGCATATATACATGCTTACGGGTATGTGTGTGATCTTGATTAGATTGCGCATACAATTGTATTGAATTTATGCCGAATTTACCGAAATCTATAAGCTAAAACATTCCGATTCCGTTTAATCAGTAGAAGTAAAGTGATTAGCAATGGCTCCAGCGAAGCCGATTCTCTGTGTGGGATGCACAGTTATTGACTTTGTGACAATCAGCGCCAGCTTTCCGAAGGAGGATACGGATGAACGATGCCTCGATGGCTCTTGGCAACGTGGAGGGAATGCCTCCAATGTGAGCACTGTGCTCAGGCTGCTGGGCGCCGAGGTGGAGTTTTTCGGCATGCTAAGCAAATCAGATGGGTTCCGTGTTCTGCTGGATGATCTACGGAGGCGTGAAATTGGTGTACATCAGTGTCCAATGACTGACAAAGATCCACCGTTCTCATCGGTTATTATTGCCCAGGACACGGGATCACGTACCATTGTACACTGCAATAAAAACTATCCGTACGTAACGTGGGAAGACTTCAGCAAAATCGATCTTAATCGTTATGGTTGGGTGCACTTTGAGGCACGTCATCCCAAGGAAACACTCAAAATGATAAGAGCCGTGAAGGAGCATAATTTAAGACATGACAATCAAATCTTCATCTCGCTAGACTTTGAAACATTGTACGAAAAGAACTTGGAACTGTGCCACCCGTGCGATTATGTTGTCTTCTCCAAAGATCTGGCCAACAGGCAGGGCTGGAAGAAGGCGCAGGAAACGTGTAAAGAGCTGGCTAATGTCCTACAACCAAGTCGGCCAAATATTATCTGTCCCTGGGGAAACACTGGCGCCAGCTGCTTGGATTCCTCCAACAGGTGTAACAATGTGCCAGCCTACGAGCCAGCGTCAGTCGTGGATACTCTCGGAGCTGGTGATAGCTTCATGGCCGGGTTTATCTATGCAACTTACATGATGGAGAGCAGCTTGCCAGACGCTGTTGAGTTTGCTAATCGCGTGGCAGGACACAAGATCAGCAATTACGGTTACGATCACATAGCCCAGCTTAAAAAGGATAACGACAAAGCAATCAATCTGTAATATTATAATAAAATGGTATATCTTAAAGCTATGCGAAAGACAACTGAAATGTCATATATTTATATATAGTATAGTTATCTACATATTGTAGTTATAAATAGTGTAGTATTTTTGATGGGGTGTCCTTCCCTATGGGCATCGCGTAGCTTATCAATTTTTATAAAATGTACAAGTCTGTGTCGTGGACAATAAGTATAAAACAGATCCAGTATATGTATATATATCTATGCCTATAAGTCGTATGTTTATGTCTATGTATATTTGGTAAAGTCCGCTCGTTGATCATCAATGCCGCTTTTCAGTTGTTTGTTTTCTTGTTGTTTGTTGTCTTGTTGTTTGCCTTCCTGTTGCTTGCTTTCTTGTTCTTTGCTTTGCTGTTTGGTTTGTTGGTCAATTAACTAAAGAAATGATTTCAGATTCATCTTTAGTTTAGTTCATTTTGATTGATTCTATTGCTTACCTGAGTTCGCAAGCGTTTCAACTTGCGCAATCTTTCCAGCCAATTGGATGCATATGGATTCATCTCTTGAATGCTCTGATAGACAAGTGAGGCCAACTGCAAGGCAACATAACATAATAATGAGTTAGTTAAATTAAGATTAGATGCAATTGCTAGTTTCGTATCCTACATTAGCATGGAGCGCCATTTGTCGAGCTAGCAAAGGTGCACTACGATCGGAGACGATTCTCGGTTCTGGATGGCAGACGAACTTTGATATTTCGGAACGCGCCTTTACATAGACACGATTCGAGTTAAGCTCCAGCGGTTCCACAATGACGCAGGCATAGTTAAAGTGACCCTAAAAGGAAGTTATAATCTTAATATCACAGCAACCAAAGTTGTTATTTATATTATTGTCATACGGATATTGTGGTTAGATTGTATTCCTCGCCGCTTTCGTTGTAAATGATCTTCACAAAATCGTTGCCAATATGTTTCTTCTTTTCGTTGCAGTTGGGATCATCCTGCAGATTTGTGGGCATCAGCGTGGCCACATGGAATGTGACCTTAGATAGAATAAAGAATATCAATTAATGTTTATTTAGCTAAAGATTACTTGACATCTCTTACCTGCAGTATGTCATCCTTCCATATGTAAGCAAACTTGCCATCGGCGCCACTTTTATCCAGTCCAATGAAGAGATTATTCTGCTCGGCTTCTACGAGACTGACCAAGGTTCCAATGCTACGCAGGAACTCTACATAACGTGTGCTGCCATGAGAGTTACGCAGTATCTCCACCTCGTTGTTACATTGATTGGGACCGACGTAAAGCACACCGATTTTGTGGGTCTCGAATGGTGGCACAAGATCGAGCAGCGTCAATGCACTGGACTGCTCGGGACCAACCTTAAGCGGCGTCTCAGTCACCATCAATTGGCCCGTGCTATAAAGTTGCAGGAACACAAAGCTTGGATTCATGCATAACATGCCACTGGTCGGCGGCTTGGCAGCACCAAAGCTTCTAAAGCTGCTGGCGGGTGGTGGACTAGCTTTGCCATTGTTCACTTCACGCACTACCGAAATGGTCTTCGAGCGACCACGCATCATGTCACCGCCTCCATTGTTGTAATCCGAGCTAACGCTGATGCCACTGTTGTTGCCATTGCCGCCTCTGTTGGACTTGGCAAGACCCAGAGAAGCATTAACATAGCTCGTCAGCTTTGCAGCCATAGGCGCTAGAGTCTGTTTGGGTGCAGTCGTATTGGAGGCTGGCTGCGCTTGGCCAGGTGATAATGGTGGTTTACCTACGGCAGTTAGTTTCAAAGAAGATGCCGAGGCGGAGGTCTGGACGACAGCCGATTGAGCTGTGTTGGCCGCCACTTGGCTACTGACATCATCCGCCGAGTGTTGTTTAGGCGGCAAGGTGCCAGATCCTGGTTGCAGTGGAAACTTCAATCCCTGTGCTGCCTGTGGAGGCGTTGAGCCTGCGATCTCTTCGGGAATGGCCTCGCAACTGACACGCATATCTTTGGTACTGTATTGCACGTTCTTTTTCTTTAACGTCTGCTGTGGTTCCTCCAGCGAGGCCATAACTACCTCCGGCTCTTGGGATAGCGGCGCCGGCTTGGCAGCAAGGATGGCCTGGCGCCAGCTGGAGCTCATCTCTGGACTAGAGTTAACGCGTCGTACGGGATTACGTGCTCGACTCTGGGCATCGCCAAAGGATAGGACATCGTCATCCGCCTCCCCGTCGCTGACACTGCCACTTAGAGCTGCCTCTTTGCCACGTTTTCCGGCCATTCTTGGCATGGGAATGTCAATGGCAGCAGTGCTTCCACTGCTAATGCTCATAGAATGATGTATCTCCTCCTGACGTTGCAAGGCACGTGCCTTGGCCATCATACGCTTGCGCATTTCGGTAGCTGCCGGAGTTACAGTCACTGCAGGCTCCACATCCTCTTGTTGTTGCACGGGGTTTGCCTCCGGTTGGGGCTCTTGTTGCTGGTGCTGCTGCTGGTGATGCTGCTGCGGCATCATGTTATCCGGCCCAAATACTCCGCCATATGAGGTGGGCAGAAACAATGAGACCATGCTATTGAATGGCAGGTCCTGACCAAAACAATCATTCGCAATTGGATTCTGAATACGTGTTATCCATGAAATGTTGCCCGTTGGTCGCCTTATGTAGATCTCTGCCCAGCCGGTGCAGGCGCGAACACAAACTGGTTGCTGGACAACGGAACCCAATGAAGTGTTGCTGCCCGTCTGTGAACCTTCGACAAGATTGCTGGCCTCTGGATTCGAACCGCGACGAGAGATCGGTTGAGTTGGTTGCGCTGCGTCATTGAGACTCTTGGAATTCCAACTGATGCTGGGAGATTTGCCCAGCTGGCTGCAGCGTTCACAAAGGCCATTGCGTGTGGGACCCGATGGACAACCTGAGGTTGTTATGGTGACCAGATTGTAGCCCACCAGCCACGTTTGCGAGACGCCATCCTTCATCAAATACTCAATAGCTGGTAAGCTGTAAGAACAAAGATTTGTCAACGCTGATTGGAACACAAATGGAGTCCACTTACCGCTTGGGTAGAGCGGGGCATGGTGAGTAGGTGTGCCGTGCTAGAAAATCGGAGCACGTCTCTGCCAACTCAGCGTGAAAGTTGCGCAAATTGTTATTCATTAGAAGACGCATCTCCGAATCGTTGCGCGTTGCAGTGCTGTTCCGGCTGCCACGTTCCGTTAAGCTCGTGCTCCGCTTGCGATTGGAGGAATCCTCATTTACATTGAGTGAGTTCATACTGACGATATCTTTATACAGCATTTTCGCATTCGATTGCATTGACTACAAAACAAAACAATGTTGGATTAGAATGTGATAAAGCATTGATACCATATTGACCTACCGATATAATATACCCCACACAATTCTTGCGCAGCTCAAGCTTACACTTCAGAAACCATCCGGCAATTACATGATGAGCAAGAGACACCGTGTAATGATCATAGCGATGTGGCTTCGTATATGCCAGCAATATGGCAAAAACACACATGTTCTGCTTCGGCGTGAAGTTTGTAAACAGACGATTCGATATATGGATCAAAACTGTGGACAATAATCGTTAATAATACTAATAAATAAAGCAACTATTTGGTAAATAGTGCTGTTAAACTTTTAAAAAGTATTCTTGCTAGCAGATAACCTGTAATCATGTCTAAAGTACCCTCCAAATATCCAGTATTTTGTAAAGAATCTCTATATACTTACGCGACAAGAACTCCAAGACCGGTATAGCCACCGTATTGGTATCAGACATCCTGCTCATTTGAAGTAACACATCAGGCAGTTGACGCATCAATGCCTCGGGCATTTCGAGGATTAGAATGGTCATCGTATTGATGCAGAAGCTGGCAATGCCAATTGGTATACGTGAATTAAGAGCCGTAATGATTTTATTGTGCTGCTGTGGCTTCATGCACTCGTAATAGATGACCAGTGAAGCAATTGCCGGTAGGACCAGAGTGTGAAACTCATCGGTGGGTCGATTGAATTTATTGGGATTGACCGAATTGATTTTGAACAACGTGTTGGCCAACTCCTCAATGTCGTTACCCTGAATGAGCGCCTTGTTCTGCAGCACCTTGGGCAACTCTTTGATTACCAGCTGGAAGACCTGATAGTCTGTATCCTGCTGAAGACAACGCACAATCAGTTTGCAGGCGCGTCGTATTGATATTGTTGTGGTTTGTGTTTGCGGTGGCATCGATGAGTCGATGCCCAGATAATGGCTAAATTTGATAGCTTCATTGTTGCCATCTGGATAACCAATGTGGTAAGAGCCATTGGCACGTGCCTTCAGCATCCAGTTGAAGATCTAAAAGGACGCAAGTCAATTTATTTAATTAGAGTACAAAAATGTTATAGAAACAATTGCATTTACCTTCAAGCGCACAATGCTTGCCTGTTCAAAGACCTTGGGTCGATCGTAGTGCAGTTTCAGGTGATCCATCAGTATGTTGAATATCTTAATGGCATGTGTGGCAGGCAGACGATGTAGCTTGATAGCGAATACCTCAACGAGTCCATTGATTGCTGCGATAATGTCGGCAATCTCAGTCTCATTCATAATGATGATGCTGTTTCCCAGTTCCGATGGTAATCCATCAGAGGAAACTTGACGCATCTGTTCAAAGGGTCGATTGATAAGCGCCTCCAATATGTCCAACAGTTCCATGCAACGTTTCGTGTCACAGTGTGCAGCAAAGTTGCATAGTGCTCGTGCCACCGTCATGCGCACCTGGACACTCGGCTCCTGATGAATCTGTGCCAGCTGCGTAACGACAACGCGATCAAGTATCTCTTCCTCATAGCTGGACCGATTCTGATTCATAATCTGGACCAGCGACTCAATTGTCTTGATGCGCACATTCACATTGGACATGTGATAATATCGACGCACAAACTGGGCCAAAATCAACAACCACTCGGGTCGTGTGGCAGTCACTCGACGTGAGCGATATTCAATTAAGCCCAGCACAGAAGCCTCCGAGCGACGTTCGGCAACTCGTTCGATCAAATCATATATGCGATCCACATTTCCCAGTATATGAGCGCGCTCATCTTGCAGCAGCTTCTCAATGCAGTCAATGTTCTCGTGGAAATTGATTTGTAGATGATACAAGCGATCCTTATTAACGCCAGAGCGCTCTAAAAATAGATTGATTTGATTGATATAATGATCATTCATCAATGAAACTTCGCTGTACACACCATAGTATTCAATGTTATCCACAATTGCAGACATTATATCACAGATCAGATCCCAAATGATCTCAGACAGTTTATACTTGTTAATAACCATGCGTACACTCAGAATAACTTCAAACGTGACGATCACCTGACGACTATCCAAAGCCTGTAAGGAGGAGGAACTCATTAATGATGATCAGTCAAAGATTATAATGTAGCTAAAACTTACACCTAGGAAACCTGTTAGCACATTGGTTGCATAGATCATCGGTGAGACCTGAAAGATGATGTTCGATCCAAAGATGTTCATATTGAGATGAAAGACGGCACCACGGAGCAATTGTGCATCCTCGTATTGACCACGATCATTGAGTATATTGCACATCATCTTCATCGAATGATAACCCAGCTGTGTGCCCAGCAGATTTTTCATTATCTGAAAGAGAAGGAGGGAATCAAATCAAGTTATCCTTTTGTATTCATTCAGTTTTAGGGAATCATTTGGGAAGCTTCGAAAATTCAATATTTGAGAAACGATGAAAAAGCAGATTGTTAAAGAGTACATTACGGTGAAAAAGGTGCGTCGTCTGCCACCCAAGGAATTGCCAGCACCGCCGCCATTACCACGACATGTACTTGTCGTTGGTCGCTGTACGTTGGACATGATAACGGTGTGTGATGAGCATCCCACGCCTGGCAAATTGCAGCGCACAGAAGAGGGTTTCTGGCGGGTTGGTGGCCATGCAGCGAATACATGTTGTGTACTCCGCCGTCTGGGTATAGACTGTGAGTTCCTTGGGCAGTTGAGTAGCATCAGTGCATTCGAGAGTCTCTTGTCCAGCTTTCATGCCTTAGGCGTTAATATATCCAATTGTCCGCGTATACCAAAGGATCCACCTCATCAAAGCATCGTCATTGTCCGTGACAAAGGCACACGCACCACAGTCGAGTACTCGAATCGTAAGCACGAGCTGACCTATCAGCAGTTTTTAGGAGCCGTCGACTTTCGTAAGTATTCCTGGATACATTTCGAGGCGCGCAATCTTAGGGAATCGTTGCGCATGATGCGAGCTGTGCGGGATTACAATTCGCGCAATGAGGAAACTTACATTATCATGTCTTTTGATTTGACCAATTTGCGACCACTTAGTCTTATGCTCGCCCAACTGGCGGACTATGTGCTCGTACAGAAGCAGGTATTGATAACATATGCTTATATGAATGGTCGGGAGACCGTTTGGGCGGTGCGAGAACAAATGCAGGTGACACACAAACGCTGGTTGGCAAACCAACCCAGGAAAACTCCCAATCCATATGAAGAGACAACGCAATTGAATCATAACAATTGCACGGCTCAAGCACAAAAAGAGCCGACCATTATTTATGAAAACCATGAAGAAGGCGCCAGTTGTTTGAGACCCGATGGCACCTACTTTAAGGTGGGCGGTCATCGGTCTCAAAAGATTGTGGACACGATTGGTGAGCATGATACATTTGTGGGTGCTTTCATCTATGCCATGCAACAGGTCAAGCTCTCCCTGCGCGACGCTATGGAATATGCAACGCGTGCAACGTGCCACAAGGTATCACAGTTTGGTTTCGATTGCTTGCGTCGCATGCCCAAGGATCTGATCAGCTGCTACTACACTTGATGGATTGTTCTCGCCTAAAAATTGCATTTTAGATGAGAAATTATATGTCTTGAACTGCAATCGTATTATAGCTATGTTTCTCTAATGAAATTGCATTTCAAGATGAGATGCAAAAGCAAATTATGTCATTATTCTACTCACTATATTTCAGGTAGATTTATAGCACTTGAATGCTCTATTGGATTCAATCAATAACTATTCTAGCTATCTATTTTCAAAGTTTTCCATATCTTACCTTAAACGATGCTTGACAATATCGCGCATGATTGACGGTACGACAGAGAGTTACAATGCATTGATGCAATGTTTCGCTGGGGAAAATGGTGTAACCAATGACCAGCTCCAAAATGGTCAAGCACTGCAGTCCGGTGTCGTCGTCGGCAACAGTGCAACTCAATTCGCAGGCATTTCTGAAAATTAAGCCAAGCAAACGATGAAACATTTAAGATGCAAATGTTCTAAACAAATCAAACTCACTGTACAATTCCGACCAGAATTTCTTTGTCCAAGTGGGCAGCATTAAATTTTATGAGATTGACCAGCATGTCCAGATAAGGACAGAGCAATGAGGCGTCTGTGATTGCTGGTATCCAAAGCAACATAAATTTGCCAATCTGTATACGAAAATTAAAATTATTTTTAAATCTATTTGAAGCTGAAGGATTGGTCGCTTACCTTCTCCTCAAAATTGGTAATATCTTTGCCGTTCTCTGTGAGCGTGTCAAGAAGTTCCAGGAGATGTCGCAAGTCCTCGTGTGCCTCATGATTCTGTATAACTAGAAAGAACTTCTCACGCATCAGCGTTAAGTTTTTATATTGTGTATGAATGAGCCTCTTATAGAAGCTCAATGCGATTTGTCGTGTTTCTGCCGATTTGTTCGGCACAATGAGATCGTTGGTTAGATGCCACAGCTTAGTTATTGATGTCTGAATACAGTAAAAAGAATATATTTCATTAATTGTTGCTCCTGGCGCTGACACTTCCCCCTTCCTTACCTCGTCCAAGTTTATGTTGTGCAAATGCAGGTCGCCCAACTCTTTTAGCATTTTGCAACGTTGTGCGATGGGCTGCTCCGGCCGCAGCTCATTCTCAAATTCCGGCTTTAATGTGCGCTCTCCCGCAGCTGCTGGGGAGATTATTATTATTATTAAATGCATTCGGAGCCAATGTTAAGATGAAAAGAATTGGGTACCTGATGATTTTGTAGATTTTAGAAACATTTTAAACTTTGATTTATCTTTGGATGTCATCATTGGTCGTTGTATTCGTTGTGTTTATGTTTCAAGCAGCACTAATATTTGTAAAATACAAAGATTAACTTTTTCTTTAAATTTAAAAAACAAATAATTGAAAATAAGCAGAGAACAGTGCTGGAAATTAAACCAGGGAGCACTCACTGATGAGAGTTATAAATTATATCAAACAAAATATGTAGAGGTATGCCCTGCAAATTATTTTACAGTTAACAAACTGTTACAAACTATCAATAATATCGATTAATTTGATATCAATATACCAATGTGTGTTAAAATTTGCGAACATACTGCTATTCAATAATTAAATATTTAACATCGAAATAATATTAAAATGAGCATGTTACATTACAAACAAATTTATTTGCATTAAATGTAAACTGAATCTATGAAATAGATTTTATGTTCAAGAGAGGGAACGAGATGAACCAGAACAAGGGAACATTCTGTGGGAAGTTCGTTCGCTTGATTTAGTGACTCGTTAATCGAACTTATTCAAAACCATTCGATAAAACTCTTTCATAGCGTCTTAAAAAAGTTTTACTAAACGTATTAAGGAAGAAAAAAAATTTTAAGCGCCATACACTTATCCGCATTAAAAGCATCTCCAGTATAAACTACTATACATTGTTGGCATCTACTAATTGCATAACGTCAATTGTGGTTAATTTTTGCACACACATAGAAAAGCAGACGCCGTACATGTGTTCTTAATTGCAATAAAAGAAGGAAAACAACAGTTACTTGTCATTTTTGACGCATCATACAGGGCTTACAAAGGTAATTTTAATACGCACATACATAAGTATTATAATGTACATATACTATATGCACGAAAGTAATTTGACTAAGTAATAAATAGTAACAATATTTGCACATAAGATTAATACGATTATATTTACGCGTAGTTGTCGCTGAGACTATGTGTACATATGTTTGTGTACCTGTGTGCCTGTGTGTGTATGTTAAGCACATCTGTATGTAGAAGCATATGTACACACACAGACGCCAGTGTTGTCTGTTTGACGAAATGCAGCTTTATATGGCCAGTAATTTATTTTTTTCATAAAAGTTGCTCTTATTGCCATGTTTCCAATTGGCACATTATTTTGTCTGGGATATTTCTTTTTTGAATAAGGATTATACTTAAATTATACCTTTTTTGCCATAGGCCGGTCATGAGTTCAACCGAGGAAAACAGCCCGGTGACCACGCCACAGGAGAACGAACCATCTGGCGAACAGACTAATCCTAGAGATTTGGAGAAGATTGAAGAGGAGAAGCTAAAATCCAAATATCCATCTGGCATGCGAGTTCCTGGCGGCCATTCGGCATTCCTCCAGAAGCGTTTGCAAAAGGGAGTAAGTGTTTAACGCACAATTTAATTAAAATGTTGCTTACATTTTCTGTTTCTTTGGTAGCAAAAATTCTTTGATTCAGGCGATTATCAAATGGCTAAGCAAAAGGGCGGCGGTGTCAAGCAGGTGTTTGCCAATAAGGTGACCACCGGTGATGCCATACCAACTCCAGAAACGGTGCCTGCTCGCAAAACTTCTATTATACAACCATGTAACAAGTTCTCAACGGCGAGTTAAACTGTCGAATGTATTAACAATTGGCCCGACGCCTTTCCAAATGCTCTTTACCTAATATAGTCTATTGCTAGGTCGGCTGATCTGTGTGCACTATGCCGTTGCGCTGGCGCTCATTTTGCCGAATTGTTAACATGTCATACAAGTTTTTTTTTCTTGGAATAATTAACTTTCATTTATTCTCAATTATACAGCTGTTTACCCAAACAAATTAACAAATAACTCTATAATGTATTCCCTTATATAACTGCGCCGATATACCTAGCTTATGCAGTCAATCTCAAGAACATTTAATGTATCATAGCACACTTAAAACAGCACATCTCTTTGCAAAAAAAGTTCTATTTAACCCTGATTGTATGTAGTTGTAAGTTATTGAAATCGTAATAAAATTAAGCTGAAACCAGTTCTAATAATAACATTTTTAAAATTGCCTTTTGTAGCAGTGTTCTGAATGTAATTTGTAAATGAATTGAAATCAACATGAATAAAAATTAAAGAATACTGACTATTGGCTTCCAATTTTATATATTCTTTATGGTTTATTACACATTTACATAACATATTAATTACGGAATTCTTCTGAATCTGAAGAATCTTGGTACTAATTTGGAATATATGTATGTAAGTGTGCTTTGGTATACCGTTTTTTAAATTTATTTTTGTCATATGTTTCATCATGCACTGTATTTGGGATTTCATTTTAAATATAGTACTTCTTTAATATTTCATTTTATTTATTTATTTAATCTCAATACAAATCATTAAATATTTTAAATTAAAGAGAGCTTAAATAATTACAACAAATTAAAGTAGCGGATCTATCGAGCTTGCTGCACTAATATTACACATTGGTATTTCAGAGTGTGTGTATGTATGCTCAGAAGGACTGTGCAGTTATTTGAGCAGCTGCATTGATTGAGTACAGCGTGCGGGTTTATGGAAAGCTTGTCGAACTGTGGATACACAGTAAGACTTCTGATCCGAACAGGGTCCACAGCGGAAATTTTATAAATTCTATTTGTATAAATTTGACTTGAAATTGAAGTAATATGTATTTATTTAATTTTATTATTATTATTTTTTATTTAAATACAATTTCTAAATGAAATTAATATTGCTATGCAACATTCAAATGTAAATTTATACAAAATTCAAATTTTGCGCCAACTCAGAGCTCAGTCTGTTTGTTCAGAACTAGTTTAATTGAATGAGTGCATTGAAATGAACCACTAAAATGGTTCAGTGATTTGCGAACGAAACTCTTCAGTCGTTTTATTCATTTGTTGTATCGTTTTAATGTTCAAGAAATTGCAATTAGTTCAATTTTAATATCACTTTGAATGGATGCATCGGCTGTTTGCCATCACAGTGTCTTTGACTTAATCAGTAAACTAGCTGTATTAGTGTTGCAAGATGAGCGCGCCCAAACAGAGCAAACAGATGCGAATGCTTTTGTACCTAAGCCTGCTGCAGTTTCCAAAAGACGCACAGAAATCTACGAATCCCTCCTGCGCCTCCGTGGCTATCAAATATGCCCACGATTGGATAGGTTTCCTCAATGCAGAAAACTACTGGATGAACAGAGCATCAATTTCGATTTAAAACTGCTTAACGATATTACATATTGTCTTATAAAAGTATCCAAACCTCCAAATGTTGATAAGCAACTGTGCAAGTACCTACGGGCTGAAGGGAATTATAGATGCAGACTGTTGTTACCTAAGCCCATGCGTCTGGAGGTGGCTCCTTCCAAAAGGTCGTTGCAAAAATCTATCTTTGATCCACCTGCGGTGTTCAAGTCTATTGAGGACTTACGTTCCCAGTTGCAGCCTGTGCAATTCTGTCGAAGGACCAACATTGCATTGAGTGACATCAATGAGTTGCAAAATACCATTAAGAGTACCATGGACAACAACTTACGTTCCTCGACATTGAAGAACTCCATGGCGCGTATGAAGGAATTCACTGGAAGTGTAAAGCCTATGAAAACTAAATTGCCAATGCCGCCTAAAGTAAAAGAAGAGCAGAAAAAATCGGAAACCAAGAAAAATGTGAGGAATCAAATATATCCTGATAAATATTTCCTCTCTGATCTGAGCATGAGTAATGAACTCAAATGGCATCAAGATCGAACAATTGAGCTGCATTTCATCGAATTACCCGATTTAATTGATCATTTGAAAAAGGTTTCAGGTGAGAAATGGATATTATATTATGCTGACTTGATCTTCAACTAATTATCTGTTCTTTCACTTCTTTAGCTGGTCTGCAATCTGAAACATTTTTGTGGACAGCCGATGGCCACTTCGAGCTGCGGCCCAATTCAACAATAAGGACCGTGCTGCCGGAGGTTCTTGCCGACTATGCACAGCCCTTCCTTGACTCCGGCTGTGCCTATCGCCGTCTAATCGCCCGCAGTGAGTGGTATTACTCAGCTAACCGCATAGAACGTCCCATGAATCGAGTAAGATTGAATGCAAAGTGTTTGCCATAATACAATCTTCTTATATTTATTACAGACTATGCGTCAGGCAATTGTAGCATTCCTTGCGAATAGCCGATTGTTTTTGCTATCGCAACCAGCCAAGAACTTGTCACAGTTGCTTCATAGTGCTGGTCCCACCATGCAGCTGGTCCTTCAATTAGATCAGATGTTTCAGGCCGAGCATAGGCGTAAGTATGAGAAAGTTATCTCGAGTTGAGTCGATATATGCATTGTCCTTCTTTCCGTCGGTTTATATGCAATGTAGCTACCAGATAGTTGCCATGGGAACAATTGTTTGATAATCCACCTTTGGTATGAACAATTTTGTTGTTTTTTGAGATTGTTTAACCAATCTCACAGAATGTGTACATGGAACTGTCCTCTACAACCTGACGAAGTATACTTATTATCTGATTACTATATCATTTAATGCCCTAAAATCGTATTAGATCTTCGGCTTGCCAAAGTTAAATTTATATTTATTTATTTTTAAATTATTTAACTTTTTGACCGACATTACAGTGAACATCGCCCAGGGAACGAGTGGCGCTTGCTTGTTGAGCGTTCTGTGGTCAGCTATTGATGTATGCGTCAACATTCAGTACCTGCAATTATTAATGTATCTCTTGAGATCGCTGTGTGAAACATACTGCGGTCAGCTGCAACGTTGGCTTTATCATGGTGTGCTGGACGAGCCCTTCAATGAGATTTTTGTTGGCACACAGAGATGCCTGGACGAGAGATCTAAAGAGTTTTTCGACAAGGGACACTTTGTGCGTCCCAATATGGTACCTGGATTTCTGGCCGGCTATGAGCCGGCCATTATACAGTGTGGCAAGTACAGTCGCTTGCTCAAGAGCTACAATGCTGAGGTAAGTAAGTTACAGTTAGATGTGGCACACATTCAAAACTATTCACTTTCTTACAGCATATGCTTTTCAGCTCAAAGCAACCCGACTTGGTTGTGTGTCTATCGCAAGATCAGCTTACAGAGATGCAGCAAACGTTGGAGTTGCATTACAAACAGTTGCTGGAGCACATTCAACCATTTAGTATGGCAAGTGTAATCGAGGAACGTACAGCAAATAGATGGCGTTTTGGCAATCGTATGTGGAGTTGCACACAGGAGCGCATTGCCGACTGGAAGGCGAGCCAGCGTGAGATGTTAATTAAAGCGAATGAAGGGAAACAGCGTCGCTATGCTGAGTTGAATAATGAGCGCAAGGAACAGGAGCAGATACGTCTAGAGCATCGACGTATGGAAATTGCAACGGAGCTGGCTTTTCAACGCAAATCTAATCAACAGCATGAAGAAAGTCTGCGGCGTCACAAACAAATCATTGAAGAACAAATTGCTGCTTTGAGAAAGGTCGTCAAGCCAATCGAATTACCTGTTGCTAATCTCAGTCCAGATGATAGCACAAACAGTTCTCGTAGTTTTGTTTCTTGCTGTGAAGAATCAGACCCCGAAGAGGCACCAAAAACGGAGGAGCATTCAGTTTCGATATCGAATCTTGAGCAAAAGCTACCTGAGCAGTCAGAGGCGACACCTGATGAGTCAGTTGAGAAGCAAACTGATTTGCAAAATTATAATGATGTAGTCATGGAAATGGAACGCAATCGTAATCGTAACATGTGCTCGGAGCAATTTCAGGAATGCCAGACACAAGTGGAGCTACAACAGACGACAACAACCAATGCCTTGACAGACTTGGAATGCAATCGATTGCGTGTGCTTAGTTGTTCAGAGATGGAAACTCAATTGCCCCCTGATGTGAATATGAATCTCGAGAATTTAAGTGACATGCAACGCAATCGCCAGCGCATGCAACATCATCAGCACTTTGGTTCAGCAAATAGTTGGAGTTTACCTAAAGAGCCATTGAAGCCACTGTCGGAGACGGCCGAAGAGTCGGATGGGCATGTTGGATTGAACGTTGGCTTGCACTTGCCACTGGAGCCTCACAAGTTGTGTGTGGAGACGGCATCGGACTCAGCAACGCCCATGTCAACCACATCGGATATCGAAATGGAAACCTTCATTCCAAACGAAACTGTTGATAAGGCTAATAACAATATAAACGGAATTACACACTGTGTTACCAAGGTCGACAACAAAGTGGAACCATCAATTGAGCCCCCCTAGAAAGTTGCCTAAAACACCGCCTAACCAGCAGACAAAACCTGAATCAAATACGCCCATGTTTCAGTTGCGAAAGACAGAATTAACTGCCACATGCCATAGGCAACTGCCAAGCGATCACAACTCATTTCTAATCAAGCGCTATGTGCAACAATCGATAATGGTGCCACTCCGTAGTCATTTGTCCCTTTTACGGAACGAAGTGCTTCGTATATTCGATGATCTCAATGTTTATGAGCATTTTTGTCAGCTGCGGAATTACTTTTTTCTGCTGGATGGCGAGTTTGGCACTATGCTAATTGGTGGTATTCTGGAACGCATTGAGGCTGGCATGGATCCACGTGGTTTATGCCAGAAGGGAGCTCTGGATGCCATTCTCAACAATGCTCTCGGTCATAGAGCGACAGACGGATCGGGTGCTGCTGCATTGTTTGCTGAAAATCTTATGTTGAATTGCGCAAATATTCCGGAATCATTTGATCTGATGAATATCAATGTATTGTCCATCTTCACGCTGCAATGCAAGGTGGATTGGCCATTGAACTTGGTCATCAGCATAGAGACTATGACAAAGTATACACAGATATTCTCACATTTGTTAAAGCTGCGTCATGTCAGCTTTATGCTTGAGCGCGCCCATCAACGCCTTCAGCAGTTGGGTAAGCTCCATGGCAAGGCACTCCAAGTGGCGCCTCAGTATCGGCATTTGCAAATGATTCGTCATAAGTTGTCGCACTTTGTGATCACACTGCAAAATCATCTGGACACCAATGCTCTGCAGGGTACGTGGCGGATCTTCAATGATAAACTGCGCAACGTTGATTCCGTCGAGGGACTCTATCAGCGTCATGTGGAATACCTAAAACATATCGCATTTATATCTCTGCTTAATCGCCGAAGCGTAAAGATTCGAGAGACTATTGATAGTATACTTGTGATTGTGCTACGGTTTTGCAAGTATGTTAAAAATATATATATTCACTTAGAATTAGACTAAACTATCTTTATTTATCATATTCATTTCAGGATTCTTCACTCGAAACCATTTGTTTTGGACCAAAACCAAGAATTTACCCATCCTCGATACAAGCGATTGGTGTTTGAGGAGGCAGAGTTTGAAAAGTTTCTGCACTATGTCATCTATCTGGGCAACAAGGTCGATGCTTCCGGATATCAAGAAAAACTTGTTGAACTAATACGTATTATTAATTTTAATAACTATTATAATGTATCAAATTCTACAATTCGAAATAAATAAAATGTTATGAATTCTACGCTAAAAGAATAAGTACGCATATACACACAGTAATTCGGTTGATAAGTGACAATTAAAACAATCTTATTAATAATATAAATTAAGTAAATCCGCATTAAGTTTGGTTCTTGATACTTTTCTACCAAACTGGTATCTTATTTCTTCTAACCGTCTTCGTTTTATTCAACAATTTTAAAAGTAAAACTATCAAGAGTTTAAATCCCAGTTGCAACTCAATACGTTACAGTTTAACATTTTTCTGTAATGTTAACCACCGCGATTATTTTACTCAAAAGAAAGTGATAACAGTGCTATAAGTATATCATATAACAGTTGAGCGCAGATGTTCATTTATTATTTTAAAAACGTTTTTATTATATAAGTGACAACATTAATATTTTGTATAAGACTATTTAACTTATAAATGAATAAAGCATTCTTAATCTTTTTAATTCAGCATTAGATGGATTTTTTTTGGTATTTTAGTAAATGTGGTATTTTTTAGGTGATTTTGTTCTGTCCAAATTAGTCATACAAATTGTAGTTTTTGGTATTCCGTATATTGCCATACACTGGAAATTAGTCACTTAAATTTTATTTTTAGTCTAGATATTTAAAGAATATTAAGCAATTACAATCTTAATCTTGCTGCCCCAAATATAATCATCGAATTAAAATGCAGGTAAGTTTTAATCAATGGAATTTGATTCCATGTGGTATTTTTTTTGTTTATTAAAGTTCTAAAATGCCATTCATAAACGAAAACTTCCATATATGGTCAAACGCCAGACACAAAATTTGGGTGCAGTTGTTTTTGAATGAAAATGTAACGAAATGATAATTTTTATAGGACCCCAATGACGATACCGAGTGGAATGATGTGCTGCGCTCAAAAGGAATCATCGGGCCAAGGAAAAAGGAGGCAGAAATCACAGAAGAACAAATCCAGTCGCTTATGGACGATGCCATTCAACGACGCACAGATTTGCCACTCCAAGAGGGTCAACGGGACAAGAAAATTGATGATATGTCGTTAGATGAACTCGACGAACTTGAAGACTCCGAGGATGAGGCAGTGCTGGAGCAGTATCGACAACGTCGTATTGCTGAAATACGTGCCACAGCCGAGAAAGCAAGATTCGGCAGTGTGCGGGAAATTTCTGGCCAAGAGTACGTTAACGAGGTAACCAAAGCTGGCGAGGGCATCTGGGCGGTACTGCATCTGTATGCCAATGGTGTACCACTCTGCGCACTCATACACCATCACATGCAAAAGCTGGCAGTGCGGTATCCACAGACCAAGTTCATGCGCTCCATTGCGACAACTTGCATACCAAACTTTCCAGAAAAGAACCTGCCAACTATATTTATATACTATGAGGGAGCGCTACGCAAGCAGTTTATTGGTCCTATAGAGCTGCGTGGTGAGAAGCTGACTGCTGACGAGCTGGAGTTTATGCTGGGTCAGGTTGGTGCAGTCCCTACGGGTATTAAGGAGGATCCTCGACCTCAAATTAGAGATAAAATGCTTGCCGATTTGGAAGATAAGAGTGCAGACTTCTATTAAGTCTGGAACACAAACCTATATTCATCCCAATTCTCATTGAAAGTCATGTTATTCAGGGTTTTCTTTTGGCCGATCTGTGCATTTGTTAACGAAATAATAAAACAGTTTACTTTTTCTACCAGAATTCACTTATGTGATTTTCCAGCATTTGCTAACGTTTTTGTTAAACTCTTTGGCTTGCCGCGAAATATATTCGGATCAATGATATTGTATGGATGCTCACATGCGGGATTTATAATGCGTCCGCGTCGTAGCTCATGTTTTTCCAGCAAATGCGGAGCTAGCAGCAAGAACAATTGCTCTGTCCACGAGGGTAAGCCGAAGCTGGAGAAGCATAGCTCCCAATAGGGAAGACCCAAATGGGCAATTGCCATGCGCAAATACTCACTGAACGTCTCGGCCAGAAATTGCCAACTCAGAGTGTTCAGCTCCAATAAATAAAATCTCGGATTATTCGAGTTAGTTGATTCGTAGAACATGCAAACCTATGAAGTAGCGATTAATACAGCGAATGATTCATAATTAATTCATTAATTAAATCAATTTTCCGCTCACCTTAGCCACCTCATTGATGTTATTAATTTCAAATATTTTCGTCTTGGGCATTATGATAGGAGGTGCATTGTCCCCCTTGTCCTTGGGTGCCGAGCTCGTTGTGGATGTGCCTGCTGTTCCTGCGTTGGTCGTGGATATGGTATTGCTGATCGAGTGTGTGTTCTCGATGTTCTCACGCAGAAGCGTCACCTGCAGCAGGTGGGGAAAGTGTATATAGCCCACACGTCGAATGTCGCTGGCTGGCAAGAGATTAATGGATGAAGAAATTGAAGAGAATTCAAAATAATTGATTATATATATTTATATTTATGTGTTACTTACGCGCATATTGATAGCTCCAGTTAAGCACAAATCCATCCGTTGACAAATAGAACTTCTTCATATCTTCTGGCAGGTAGACACAATGCCGTTGCTCCCAATTGACCACTTGACAGAGATTGAGTGGCTGACGGCGCTCCAAGTTGACATTGCAAACGCGTGGTACATTTGCTGTTATCGTTGAATATCGGTAATTTGTTGAATTTACTGGCAAATACTGGCATTACTCACATAGAGTTTTAATCAGGCCTAACGTCAAATTTTCGTAGAATGCATCTTCCGGCGAAAGCTTCTTATTCATGATTATTATCAATTTAATATGAATTTTTTCTAAATCGTAAATTTCTGTTATACTTAACTGTTAACTTGATGAAGTAAACAATGCCTCCCTGGCTTTGGTTGTTCTGGTAACGGAGTCCATAATCTCTTAAGCTGCCTTCGCAAGTGCTTAAATCAAATCATTATTACAACTGCATGTATAATTAATGAATCTATAATATTATTAATATTATTTCTAATAAAAATCTAGTATATCTATTAAATAATTAACATCAATTTAAATGCACTTCCACTTTTATGAACTGCTTGCTGAGACAACTATATTTATAGCAACGGCTTTATTTATAGCAGCTGTTATCGCACCAAGCGCTGCCGCTATAGGCCAACCGTAACTGTCTAGTCACAACTGTTCTCCACCACTACACACATACCCTTCAAAATTTACGTTTCATTGGCTCATTTGATTCTTCTCATTTCTCCTTCTTTTAATTGCGCACACACATACATAGACACAACTGTGGAAATGCATTGCAAGATGCGCTTTATCTAATAGTGCGCGCGCCGGCTCATTCTTCTTTATTGTAATGCGCGCTCGTTAAGATTATTTCTGATTTTTATGCTGAAAGCACACACATATTGTAATAGCCAATCACACTAAACACATTTATACTATTTTTACACCATTGAGCGTAAGCCCATTGCTGCACTCCATGCGTGCTTTGCTTACCGTGAGTGTGCTTACTCTTTTTTGGTTCCTTATATAGGTGACCTCTTTACTTCGATGCTGAAGGCACACACACATTGTAAAGGGCTTTTCTATGTGATCACACTTAACACATACATTCAAAGGTGCCAATTGGGGCATTCTCTGCCAATGTGCTCTCTGCCCAGAGTGCACATCTTTAAATGTACTGCTTGCTCGAATATTGATGCATTTTAAAATTATTTAAGCTCTGTGTTGTGCGCAAAAAGAATAGAGAACAATCTTGTAAATACATATCTTTGTATACATATATACAGAAAATTAAATTTATTTGCAATAAAGTTGATAAAGAATATAGATATTTGCTAAGTAAATAGTTAAAATGGAAATAATAGATAGTACTAATTGGTGCTATGGAGAAGAATAGACCATAGACTTGGGTCTTCTATTCTCAACTGTTAGAATGATTGATGGGTGCATCGTTCTCGGCCTCCTCCTCGTGTCAGGATACCTCCCACACAGTGGACTCCACCGAACGTCGTGGCCGTGCTGCGACCTCCACATGGGCATCCAGACCGTCACTTAAGCGACTGAATCGACGTGCCCAACTGCCTCGTGGATTTACTTGACTGCCGGCAATCGATGGGCGATTGCTGGCATCACGGAATAGACTCAATATGTCCTGATTATCACCCTGGGCACGCTTAATGCCATGATGGTATTTCGCCTCTTTGGCCAGCAACTGTTCGCGCTGCATTTGAGTCTTCACCTCGGATGGTACGTCGGGTATGATGAACTGCATGATGCCGGTTAGAACGAATACAACATGCTCAAAGACCACAACGAAGGCGAGACGTGCAGCGAAAACATGCCAATAATGCGGACTAAGTCCATATGGTTCATAATCTTTTGGGCCATTGCTGGAAACGATAAAAATTCAAACTTTATAGCACTCCAAAACAATACAAAATATGACAATTACTGCTTACCGATAGCCGCGATATTGACAAGTATCTGGATCGCGTTCACTGCTTGTTGCACCCCATTCCTCCTTGTAGTCGGATGTATTGAATATGGACAGTGAGTGCTCGATATAACCAGCCAGCGTATTTGTGTCCGAGTAGACAAATTTGTAGACCACACGAGGAATAAAATCACTTGTATAGGCAATCACAAAGGCATTCGATACGACGGCCGTGTATGTGATAATGCGCAATATACCGTACCAGGCACCGATATCCTCTACCCTTTCTGCCAAGGGCCGCCTAGCTTGGGTGACCATCTTGTAGGCATCCAAACGTATTTCGGCCACATTATTAAGCAGGGCGAAAAGCGGCGCCAATGGAAATGCGGCCACAAACAGTGTGACAAAGCCATATTGTAATACTTCAATATAAATAATTATTTCTGTATATGTTCTATAGTTTGTATATGTTATTTACTTACTCATTTCCAGGTATTCGTCGAAGAGCGCTAAGCGACCTGGATCCTGCATATGATAGTCCTGTTCCCATGCCATGTGCAGGTGGGATTCGTCTTTTGTGGCCTGAAGAAAATAAAAGTTTGCATCACTTTTGACACAGTCTAATTTTGTTTGTGTAATACCTGTTTGTGTTTTCGTTGACGCCACCAGTTCCAGAATTTGGGAAACAAATACTCCATGAAATTGTTCCAGCACTGCTTGCCAACCATAATGATGGCCTGTAGCAAAATGAAAGTTAATTTATGTAGATAATTATTAGCAATTGTAATAACAATTGTAATAAAAATACTGTTAGATAATTGACATTGCTATCGTGGCGTCTGCTTAACTTAAGCAATACTGCTTGCTTTACAACTGTAATCAATCTGTGCATATTTGTACTGCTTGTAGACACTTCCAAACTAGCTGTAAGCAGTTTACTCTGTAAAATGGCTTGTTTCTGCTTTCTGCTCTTATACTCTCTTTGATGGCAATATAGAGTCAAATACCAGAAACTGCTTGCTTTGACTTTACATATATATTAGCACAATGTTCAAATCTACTTCTTTTACCATTTACAATCTTTACAGAATAAATATTTAATAATATTATAACTTACCAATTGTATGCAAAGCTCAGACAAGCAGCCCGCTGGATCACAAATGTCATTTTTAAGCCGAAAGAACTCACTACGTCGAGCCTGATCGTCGCCAGGATAGTCAAAAAAGCGTCCTTTAAAGAAGGCTATGTAGATGAGAGACGAGTAGAAGTTCATAAACTCAAAGAAGAATATTTTGAACGTATATGAGTCCTCGTATTCGGTATGGGTGCGTGGATTCTCCAAGTTTGTTAACTTAATTGCCATACGATGGTAAATCTATAATACATACGAGAATATAGTAAATATTATTTGGATTTCTAAAATGGTACCTACTCGTGTTAGGATCATGATGACCACCAAATTGATTAGAGCAGCTGTGACTGTGGTAAATAGCTTGGCATGTTCCTTGACAAAGAACCCACCACCGCCATAGATAACTGAGACCAAGGTAATGCGATAGATTATGGTGCCCAGCACGGCGGAGAGCACAACAGAGATCTAAGAAAATGTAAATAATGATGTAATCAGTTGCATATACATATCTCTCTAATGAATTACCATAAAGAGCACTGCGCTGCCTGTAATCACGAATCGAATGGCACGATTCCAGGTGGACATGTAGGGTTCTTTTTCCCTTGTCACCGGATTCATACGAAATGTGGTCGCATTTGTTTCAAACTCAGGTCGATTCTCCTCATCCATATCGACATTGTGTAGATCCCATTCCCAGACCAATACCGATTGCTTGCGTTTCCAGAGCTCCAGAAATGTGGTAGCTAAAGTTAAACATAGCTCAAAGAATGATAGATATATATATATATAGATATAGACATATTTACTTACCCCAAAAGGACATAAAGATAGCAAAAAAGACTGTAGATGGATTGTCAAAGAGATATGTCAGTCGCGAGAAGAGACACGATTCCGAGAGTCTTTGATAGCTACACGCCTTATCGCAGAGTGGACAAAGGGTAATGTTGCCCGTGCCGAACTCGTTGCAGATCTCCTTGCTTGGCGTATTATCCTCCGACTCCAATGTGGCTAGCCCATAGATAAAGCAGAGAGTGCCAACAACGGCTGGATAGACTAACATCTCGGTGTAGAAGCCCAACCAACAGAAATACAAAGCAATCTTATCGCCAAAGTATTTGCGTACCAGACACAGTGGTTGCTTCTTATACCACTGTGATGGGTGTGCCCAGGTCTGGTAAAGCACACGGCGATCAAGAGAGATGCCACTCGAGTGTGGACGATCGTAGCGACCCTCGTGTAATGGAAAGCAGCCTAGGTAGGTGCCATCATTCAATAATCTTCGTATGCCATTCCTATCGCTCTCATCGTAAGGTGTTCGAATGAGCACCTGCATCACCATGAGGGAGCGCTGCGCACTGGTGTATGCGGTGGCCCGATCCTTGACAATAAATCTAAATAGGGAAAATTGTTGTATGATTGAATATTTCATGACTTCGATTCGATTCATTTACTGTTCTTCGGGGTTGCCATTTGCTGTGGCTGCTTTGAAAGTTGTTTCACCTTCAAGCAGACTCTGATCGAGTTGTATCTTTTTGGTCAAGCGTTGCCAGACTTCCTTCCAATAGTGCACATTGCGCATGACCACGTTTTCCTCATCCTAAAGCAAATGCTTAGATATGATTACTTAAAGTTTACTATGTTCATTTCAACTTACCCAAGATGGCTTGACGGATATGGTTATGAAGCGTTTGATGGGAAACTTTAGATTCATGACCTCAGCCAGGCGCGTTTCCAGACGCCAAGGCAGATGCACTTTCAAGAAGAACGTCTTCTCATTGAACGACTGCGATTTGTCCTCCAGCTCCACCTCGAGTCCCTCCTTTACAAGATTGTCCATAAAACAGCGCCTGATGTCGCGTCTACGGGCTTCTGCTTCAGTCATTACACCCAAATCCTCCTCCTCCCAGGCCAGCACCATGTCCACCTTACGTCGTCCATCGCGAAACAACAGTGACTCCGGATCGAGTCCCTCTCGATCCTGTTTACTGATACGTCTCTCCTCACTGCCAGCATCTCCTGCAAGACTATTGCTCTTGCTGGCCTTGCGACTGCTCGCGTAGCTGCCGGCAATGCTGCTCTCCCCCGTCGAAGTTTTCCTCTCCGCGGGCAACAGTTGGCGATAACCAAATTGATCGTTCATTATATTCGAGTGTGAGGATTCCACAATCTCATACGACTCATCGACTTTCTCCTCTGCAATGGACTTGCGTCCAACTAGAACCGGACTAAGGTTTAAGCCCAGGGTGCGCCGCATGGCGGTACCTGGTATATCCTCCTCATTGGTGCCCACGACTTTCGGTCCAAAAGCCTGGGTGGGACTCGGTTCAGCGGAGTCCGTTTCCAGATGTGTAGGCAGAGGCACAGCAATCGTATTGATCTTCTGGTAGAAGGAACCATTGCTGCCACGTATCATCGAGGAGTTCAACCATTTTTCCGTATATGCTGCCGAAGAGTTGGAGGAAGTTGACACTGCTCTCACTTGAGACTTTGGAGAGACTGGCACACTTGGAGCTATGGGAGTGCTGTCCGTTTGTCTCTCCTCCTCCAGAAAGCTATAAATGTTGTCGGCAGTAATGCTAGTCTCCATTGGACGTACGTGTAGATCAATTTCGTTTAAAGGACTTTCCTGTCGGGACAAAGTACATGTCTTTGGGTAAATCGAAATGGCAATGAAGAAGATTTGGCAGAACTTACACCGTAACCAACTAATCGACCAGCTACAATACCACTGTCCTGGCTAAGTCTTCTTGGCCGCAACTTAGGCGGATTATTGCGGATCATGCGTTCGCTTTTAGCTGGACTCGAGACGACTTCGCGGCGGGATGTGTTCGTCGAATGGTTACGTGAATCACGAAGTATGGGCACCGAGAGGAATCCTATGTGATGAATTCAAATTAAATAGAATTTAATTAAGTTAACATTTAGTTTGCTTACTGGGAAATTGAAAAGCGGATTGATCAATTGTGCTCTCACTCTCAGCAGCTGCACTTCCGATGAGATCCTCACGAGAGCTGGCATCCGTTATGGGCGATGGGCTGTCATCATCAACGCTATCGATTCGTATTTGAAATATATTTGATTTGCCACTTGGCACATTGCGGTGACTGCTCATTTTACGTAAACTTCCTTGGCAATGACGTCTACAAAAATCGTAATTGTACGGCCCGTGTTAAGCAATGCCATATGAATGCGTCCCATTTTGGGTCACAACTACAACTTTATAATATGACCTACAATTTAACGTGCGCGCAGTACAATAAAAAAGAATAAGAAAATAAATATAAAGAAACTAGAAAAGCACCTGTCATTGTACCCATAATTAAATATGTATTTCCATTGCTTTTGTACGTTGCATCCACCATTAATGCGATAACTGAGAAACACGCATCTATTGCGTGTGTCTATTTACTTTAAATAAACTCTTAAAAGTCAATGTATTTAGGAATAGGAAGTCATTACGCTTATAACAACAACAACAACCAAAACGTTTTTCTAGCATAGAAATATGTTTTACCCAAACAGTACAACCCACTCCCTCGTGTCCTATAAATTGAAAACAAAAGCAAATAATAACACAAACAATTAAAGAAATTACGTTTACTTTAGCTACATACGAATGTACAAATTCAAATGTATTGTCCATTTAAAGTGCCTTGTATACCCTGTAAGCTAGTTGAAATGAGCAAAAGAGGGTAGGTTGTGTCTGCTACAAACAGAAGTATGCTTAGTTGTCTGTATGTATACTATGCGTACCTCTGTGTGTAATAGGCATAATCTATCCTCCTTTGCTTATTACAACTAGTTTACAATATATTTACTATAGATATTTATATCATTAATTAATGTTTTTCTGCACCATTCAGAAAATAGTCACTTGTAGTTTAGTGTACACACGCCTTATAAGCTGAATATTTCATAAGGATCAGAAGTACGGCGCAAGAGTTGTGGCTGGCGCCATCTAGGGTGCATAGCTTGCAACTTTTACGATGTGATGTAAGTAAATTTAATGTATGAACCCAACAAGCATTTTATTAAATTTCTGATCATATTTGAGTCTTTTTCGAGTTCCCTTTCTGATCAAGCATAAATGCGCTCGTTTTCTGATCATAAATGTTACTGTGGACGGGAGAAATCGGTATGCTAGTCGCGACTCTCTTAGAAGAGTCTTTTATGGACCGTGTTCCTACAATAAGCTACTCTTTTTCGAGTCATATTTCAATTGTATTTCCGTCGTTGTGGAGTAATATTTCTAACATTAATCGACTCTTTTTCGAGTCATATTTCTGATCAAATGCGACCCAAAATAGACAAAAATATTCATAAGAAAAAATAATTTATTTTTCATCATATACATATGAGTATAAATTTATATTTAAATAAAAAAAAGCAGATCAGTCGAGCGCGCGCGACAGTATAAAACCCTGTGCAGTTTTATAAATTAAGTATTTTGATTATAATAGAAATAAGAACGTAGCAGGTGTTTATTGAAGAATACTCTTTTGAAACTCTCATTTAGCATATGATTTCTGCTTTTTTCTTGCTTATATCAGCAAGCTTTCACATATGTATACATATTCAATCAAAGTTGAGTGTTACGACACTTAATTTACTTATGCTTGTGTCGCATTAGTTCTCTATCTCGCTCGCACACATATGCACACATGGTAAGCAGACGCAAGTATCACAGTCGTTCGCTGTCTCGCTCGCACACATGTACTGCCTGCTGTTCTACGATTCAATGGAAAAAAAAAAAAAAACTTTATTTCTTTGCTGATTTTCTGTCTTATTTATAAACCGATCTTGATTAAACTTTCAGCGTTCCTTCTATATATCATTCTTAACGCACTTGTTAAGTTAGAAGTGTCTACGTTGAGAAATGTGGCCATAATACGTTTTTTTTTAATTGCGGGGGGTGGGGGGAAAGATATCGAAAATCTAACATAAACTCGATCTGGAGAGGGTATACAGGAACCTTCATGCCAAATTTGGTGTCTCTAGCTCTTAAAGTTCCTGAGATCGACGCGTTCATACAGACGGACAGACAGACGGACATGGCTCAATCGACTCGGCTATTGATACTGATTAAGAATATATATACTTTATAGGGTCGGAGATGCCTCCTTCTGCCTGTTACATACATTTGCACAAAATTATTATACCCTTTTTTGCCAATTTTTAATGGGCACAGGGTATAATTATATAAATATGACATGTGCTCTTCAGTCGGTGCAATATTTTCATGCGTTTATTTCATTGCAGCAGATAAACGTTGTCTTTAGCGAACAATAGTTGTTCTGTCTGTTTTCTTTGCCAATCTTCTTAACTGTTGTACTGGCATTATTATACCCTGTACAGGGATATATTAACTTTGTGAAAAAAATTTTTGTAACAGGCAGAAGGAGACATCTCCGACCCTATAAAGTATATATATTCTTGATCAGCATCAACAGCCGAGTCGATTGAGCCATGTCCGTCTGTCTGTCCGTCCGTCTGTCCGTCTGTCCGTCCGTCCGTCTGTCCGTCTGTCCGTCTGTATGAACGCGTCGATCTCAGCAACTATAAGAGCTAGAGACACCAAATTTGGCATCAAGGTTCCTGTATACCATACGCAGATCAAGTTTATTTTAAATTTTGAATACCTCCCCCCCTTCCCCCGCAAATCGAAAAAAAACGAATAATAGCCACATTTTTAAACGTAGACACTTCTAACTTAACAGGTGCGTTAAGAATGATATGTAGAAGGAACGCTGAAAGTTTCATCAAGATCGGTTTGTAAATAAGACAGATAATCAGCAATAAAAGTTATTTTTCCACGGAATCGTAGAGCAGCAGGCAGCACATGTGTGCGAGCGAGACAGCGAACGACTGTGACACATGCGTCTGCTTACCATGTGTGCATATTTGTGCGAGCGAGATAGGGAACTATTGCGACACAGGCATAAGTAAATTAAGTGTCGTAACACTCAGCTTATGATTGAATATGTATAAATATGTGAAAGTTAGCTGCTATAAGCAAGCAAAGAATTCATATGCAAAATGAGAGTTTCAAAGGGGTTTTCTTTAAACACCTGTTATGTTCTTACTTTTATTTTAATCAAAGTATCTATTATCAAAATACTCTTAATATAGAAGCCTGTACAGGGTATTATACTGTCGAATGCGGTCGACTGTAGCCTTTTCGACTGGTTTTATATATACAATACATATTACTTTATATTACTTTAATTTTGTTCATTTTGATTAGAAGCTCTTTTGCCGCGGCATGAGCGTGCAAAGCAATAGCTCAATTATCAAATTCAATCAATCGGATGATAAATTTTGGATTTCTTCACATTTTGTTATTGTTATTTCATAAATCTTATTGTGAGAACTCTTACGAGTCATTTTCGAGTTGTTTTCCAATCTTTTTTGAGTCGCGCATAAACTGACACTTATTTTTAATAATTTCAACGATTCGAAAGAGACTCATCAAATGATCTTCCAAATGCTTGCTGGGTATAATGATTAATGATTTAATTATAAATAAGTTTAGCAAACTACAGGGTATATCATAACCAAGCACACTGATGACTTATAACACTTAAAAAGTGCTTGAAATTGATTGCCTTCAACTCAGATGAACAAAGGCATCTTCTAGTCGCAATTAAAGGGAGCAAATGAACTTTAATTGTTAATGAAGCGATACAGTTAGTATATATATATAGATATATTTACATATTGTACAAATACGACAAATGTATTTATATGTATTCACGAGTGTATTATCGTCATGGCATTTGAATGGCATTGCCTCACGCATACACAAGTGTTAAAGTCGAACATTAACGTACGTTGGCATTGTATTATTGGGTGGAAGGACTTTTATGACCTCATATGTCCATATGATAAAGTTCATTAGTTCAGGCGACATGTAATTGGATCGATAAATGTAAATAAATAAACTTGTTGCTCAACTTCTGTCGATGAAGAGTGTACAATGTGCAGGTAATTGTCTATAATTATGTATTTCAATAAATATAATTAAAATGTATATAAATGTATATCGTTTCTTTATTTCTTTTGCCTAAACAAATTATTTTGCTCAAAATAATAATGAGGAGCGTGTTTGCGTTGAATTTTGAAAGCAATTATATATAATTTCTTATTTTAAATTGGAACCATAATAAATATATATATATAATGTATAATGTAATAATTTTACCTGTCTGGGAGTTGTTAAATGCGTCAGTGGTGTTGGTGGTGGGAGTGTTATTGTTTTTGTTGTTGCTGTTGCTGTCAGTTGTGCAAAGTCCCATGCCATAGAAGCAATCACAGCAATTGAAGGTTTATTGATTCCACATTGTCATTTTTCAAGTTCTGTATTAATAATCGATTATTGATTGAAAACGCGTTATTCAAATTATTCTCTTTCTATACTTTGTGTTGATTTCAATTTGAATTCACAATTATTTTTTTGAAATTATCTTTTAAATGTCTTTTTAAATGCTTGCAATCATTGTGTTTTCATTATCGTTAACCTTTCTTTGATACACTTCCAGTCGCGTGTTCAGTTATTAACAGTTATTAGTTATTAACACACACACAATTCCTATCATATATGTATATAATGAACACTAGGACCTGTTTCGTCCGATTTGCTGAAGCACTCGCACCCGAATGACCAACAACGAGTAACTGCAACAGAGGCACAGAGACACAGCTCAACCAGACCTACTACTACTGGAGAGCTCTGGACAGCTAACTGTCCTCTATTCTATTTTGAATTGTGACAACCCCCCCAGGTCTCTGACTGCTGACGCAAATGCCTGTTACATTTACGCCAGTCAGCCTTTACCTTTGGTCAGTGCAGGACAGTTGTGGGTATCCTGTAGATAATCAAAGTGGTTCATTAGGTCTCATGTGTTGCTCTCTCCTACCATAGTCCAAAAAGTTGAGCTGGCCGAGCAAACCTATTTCTGTGGGTGTTAATTGGTAAGTGGGCTTACTTCTTGACGTTTAAATGACGGAAACTCAATTGGAAATTTATGCGTACTTGACGGCATTTAACTTGTTTAACCGCCTATATTTCTACTTTAAGGAAATTTCAGTTAACTTTAATGATCTATTCTTCTTTGGGCTAACAGTTCTTTCATCAACTCAATTTGCAATGCCTTCTCATTTTTATACTCTTATACAACAAATACATATATGCTCGAGATAAGTCTATATAGTCTATAAGCCAATAGTTAGAGATCATAGTGGATCAAAGCTTATTTAAAACCGGTCGAAAAGGCTACAGTCGACCGTATTCGACAGTATAATACCCTGTACAGGCTTCAATATTAAAAGTATTTTGATAATAGGTACTTTGATTAAAATAAAAGTAAGAACATAACAGGTGTTTAAAGAATAACCTTTTGAAACTCTCATTTCGCTGTCTCGCTCGCACACATGTGCTGCCTGCTGCTCTACAATTCAAAGGAAAACTAACTTTTGTTGGTGATTATCTGTCTTATTTATAAACCGATCTTGATGAAACTTTCAGCATTGCTTTTATATTATATTCTTCAAGCACCTGTTAAGTTAGAAGTGTCTGCGTTGAAAAATGTGGCTATTATTAGTTTTTATTTAACATTTAAAATAAATTTGATCTGCGTATGGTATATGGGAACCTTCACGCCAAATTTGGTGTCTCTAGCTCTTATAGTTGCTGAGATCGACGCGTTCATACAGACGGACAGACGAACAGACGGACAGACGGAGCGAAATAGCGAACTACTGCGACACAGGCATAAGTAAATTAAGTGTCGTAACACTCAGCTTTTGATTGAATATGTATAAATATGTGAAAGTTAGCTGCTACAAGCATGCAAAGAATTCATATGCAAAATGAGAGTTTCAAAAGGGTATTCTTTAAACACCTGTTATGTTCTTACTTTTATTTTAATCAAAGTACCTATTTTCAAAATACTTTTAATATAGAAGCCTGTACAGGGTATTATACTGTCGAGTACGGTCGACTGTAGCCTTTTCGACTGGTTCTGTTTGCAATTCTGAAATTGATGTGTAGTGAAATAATCAAAGTAGCGATGGATTAAAATGCATTAGTGGTGAATCATTAATTATAATGGTTATTCTCTACTTTTTATGTCTGTGTGGCCTAACGAAAGAGAGAGAGAGAGAGAGAGAGAGAGAAAAAGTGCAAGTGTGAGTGCGAGTCAAGGCCACGAGAGCAGATCAGCTGTTCGTCAACACTGACCTAGTTTTGCGTCTCCTTTTCTTCTGCTCATTCCGTGCATTGTATTTGTGTCTGTCAACAGAGCCTTCTGCATTAACCCTTGTGTACTCGAGTATCGAATTGAAAGGTAAAGGCGTGCACTTTGATAAATTTGATTATACCTTGTACATATTTGTTATTTACTTCACGTCTCTTACTATAAATTGCCACATTACATTTAAAAATATGTAATGTTTACTGAATTATTGTTTACTAATTCTTATTATTGTCATTATCAAAACGAAGGCAGTTTTCATTTGGAGGCTTGCAAGTATTGGGGTAGCATAGAGAAGCAAAATCAGTACCTTCTTGTCTTAAGAGTTTTGGAATGGTATGAGTTTTGAAAGTATATAACTTAATTTATATAGCTATAGAAGTAAGGATTGTTTAGATAGCTCAGCCTTAGGAGTGTGTTAAAAAGAAACACCTTCAGATAGATATTTCACCTTTCACCAAAGAGAATCAAGCATAGATTATTTTATTGAGACCAACACCAAATTATATATAAACTTATTACTAAACATAGTAGGATTAGTAGCGCATTAATAGATCAATTCATTCATCGATCTTTGGCTTTGCCATTTCATTGGAATTGCTATTGCACTGCTGAAGTACATCCAATTGGCATGTGTTTGTCATCTTGTTGAAGTAGAATCCCTGCTCACACTCGGCTTCAATCTTCTGGCCGTGCACACAGACAAAGTAACCCCGACAATTGTGAATGTCACGTGCTAGTTGACCATGTTTCCCATTGCATATGCCAACCCGTTCGCCATTCTCCATCGAACAGGTACCGTCATTCTGGCGACAGATACCGAGTAGACTGTCATAACTCTCGCCATTGCGACAGCGCTGTGAAATGGGCTCATCCTCGTCACAGGTGATGTAGCGACGACAATCTCCAGGCTCGGCAATGGAAGATCCTTCGCTAATGACATCACAGAGATTAACAACATCGGTGGGCGCATCGTTGCACATGTCCATCGTCTGTGGTTCCTTCTCGACAGTGTCCAGCTCAACGGCAAACAGGGAACCCGGCTCTGTCTTTGCTTCCGACTGCAACTCTTTCTCCTCCCCGCTTGCCAGCTCAAAGGGTTGACACTGCAGCAGGGTGGCATTGAAGAAGTACCCATCATAGCAGCGATCACAGCGAAGTTTGTTAGAGATGCATATATAAAAGTTGTTACAGTTTGCCGTATCCGGAATTATATAACCGTGTTTGCCCTCACACAACGTGGGATTAGGTGGCACATCGCGAATGCTTGTTTCATTTCCATTTTCACTCTCATTTCTGCTCGCATATGGACAGGATCCGTCGTCTGGGAGGCAGAGCAGCTGCTCGGCATCAAAGTAGGCTCCTAAGGCACAATGCTGGCTCAGGGCAATACCTCCAGCACAGATGTAGTACCTGGTACAGTCCAGATAGTCCGGAACATAGCTGCCATCCTGCAGACTGTCACAGCTGTAGACGGCGCTATTGGTAAGATTATCATCCAGTTGACCATATTGACACCCCAAATCCGACTCCAATTCGGGTGTGCAATGTCCCAATGTCGCATTGAAACGTTTCTTGTCCTCGCATTTGATTGAGATGGCCAAACCCCGCACACAGACATAGTAGAGGTTACAGTAGAGCTTGTGGGGCACGTGAGCACCATGTGAGAGTCCTGTGCAGAGACCTAGACTAGTCTCCGAGTCGGACATCGTTTGTTGCTTACACTGGCCGAGATCCAGGCGACACTGCAAGAGGGTGCCATCAAAATACTCACCCTTGGGACAGTAGAGCAACTGCGTCGCATTCTGGCTGGAGTTGGAGCAGCTGAAATAGGCGCGACAGTTCTGAAGATGAGGAACCAAAGTGCCAGGCGTCTGGTTGGCACAGATGGACTCGATTTCGTGACAGCTGCCATCGTTGGGACGACAATAGCCCAGAGCGGCATCAAAGAAGCTGCCGGCAGCGCAGTTCTGAGGCAAAGCCGGTTGTTCCTGCAGACAGAGATAGAAACGTGTACAATCATCGGGATGTGGAACACTCTGTCCATCAGGCTGTCCTAGGCAACTGATCGATGAGTGATCTTTTAGTAAGGCTTGACATCTGTCCAGGGATTGACACTTGCTCAGCTCCCTAACGAAGCTGTGTCCACGCAGGCAACTGGCCAGATGCCATTCATCCGCCTCGCAGTAGTAAAATAATTGAGTGCAATTGGAGTCGGTAGAGGGTAAGGGACGCAGCTCGCCGGGCTTGCAGGAGCGTCGCAAGCCATTTCCATGGCAACTGCTATTATTAAGAATGCAACCCAATTGTGGCTCAAACTGTTCCAATGGATTGCAAGTTCTGTTGACCCATTTTCCTGCCACACACAGATCATAGGAGCGACAGCTGCTGGAGATGCCACGTTGTTGGCCATCCACACAGGTTGTATTCCCCTCCAGCTGACATTGATTGGCATCGTTGGGTAGACAGTAGTTGTGCTGCCGACTGAAGTACATGCCAAAGGGGCACTGCTGGATCCACCATGCGTTCTCCGTGCACATCAAGAAACTGGAGCAACTCCTGGGCGATGGGCGCACTGCGAGATGTTGACAAGCGGTTGAGATCTCAGTGCGATTAATCCAATCGCAAAAGTCATCACCCTCGTACGTTGGCATGGGCAGGCAGGTGTTCACCTGTACAGCATAATAATGACGTTTGGGACAGCTACGCAAGCGCCATCTGCCGGCGTTACAGCGAAAGTATTGCACGCAATTAGTTTTGCCATTTCTACTTGGAATTGTTGCCGATTCGCTGTGAAGATTACATGGAGGCAGCCCCGCTACACGGGCATAACTACAGACCATATCGTCGCGGGGCTCCAGGCAACGCTGCTGCTCCGGATTGTAATAACGATCCTCGGAGCAAGTGCGTCGGCGCCACGCTCCATCCACGCAGATCTCATACTGTGTACAGTTCGCTGGCAAAGATCGCTTATCATGCGCTTCACATGTGAACTGCGAATTGGGGAAAATATAAAAGTCAATTAAAGGGAATTGCACTAAGTTTAGAAAGCATATTGCATGACTATAGGATATCCTGTACTTGCCTATAATGAATTTATACTCTAAAAACTTGAATAAAATATATTGATTGTAATGATAATGAAGTATGCAGCACTTTATATGTATAGTATTCGACTTGAAGATACCCTGTAGTTGGAATTATATAGATACCAACTTAGTTATTTAAGATTTGGATTAAACATATGGAAAATGGTTGAATAATCAAAATTCTGGATCATTAACATCGACTAGAAGATATTCTGTAATTGTGTTTTATATTGTCTATGATGAACGCTAACTGTAATAATTAGAATAATAAAACAATAAATAAATATATAAAATATATAATATATTAGAGTGACATTTTAACAGTATAGAACTCGACTTGAAGATACCCTGTAGTTGGGTTTAACAAACAATAACATCGATTCTTACTCAAATATTAAATGTTTAAAAAAGTATATATAAACCAGTCGGAAAGGCTACAGTCGACCGCAACCGACAGTATAATACCTTGTACAGGTTTCTATAATAAAACTATTTTGATAATAAGTACTTTGGTTCGCATATGAATCCGTTGCATGCTTATAATACCAAACTTGTGCATAAAAAGGTGAGTGTTACGTCACTTCATTTACGCCTGCACGTAACGCAGTCGTTCGCTGTCTAGCTCGCATACATGTGCTGCCCGAAAGGGGAGGTATCCAAGTTTATGGTCTATGGTATACAGGAACCTTGATGCCAAATGTGGTGTCTCTAGCCTTTATAGTTGACGCGTTCATACAGACGGACGGACGGACGGACGGACAGACAGACGGACATGGCTCAATCGACTCGACTGTTGATAGTGATCAAGAATATATATACTTTATAGGGTCTGCCGCGCTTTCTTCTGCCTGTCACAAAAATTGTTTCACAAAGTTACCCTGTACAGGGTATAAATATGTTAAAATGATGATAGTGATTCAAAGATAAATATAAATCGACTAGAACCTAAACCTTTAAGCTGGGCTTAACATAGTTTATAATAGATTCCAACTCAATAAATAAATAGATAAATATAAATAAAGTAAAATTCTGCTTATTAAATAGCTAAATTCGACTAGAAGATATCCTGTACTGCGCAACTTATCTATTAAATATAGAGTGTTTTATAATGGAATCTCCTATTTCTAAGTGACAGTCCGCTTTTAGGACATACCCTGTAATTGTCTTAAGAATATTCAACTTGAATTACAGAGAAATAGATATAAATAGATAGTTTCATAACCGTTCAGTATTCGACAAGAAGATATCCTGAATTTGAACTTTATTTCACTTTAAATTGATATATATATAAGGAAATAAGAAGGTTAGAATGGATCTACATGAATGTTAGTATAAGCCAACAGGCAGACAAATGAGACTACTTGATCGACTACAAGATACTCTTTACCTAGACAGAAGTTAGATGGGAAATAAAGACATAATGAAGATATATACATATTTAGCTTAGGTTTGTGTATAAATCAAAAGCAATTAACCATATCCATTTGAGATCGAAATAAAAGTTCGCACATGTGAGTAAATAAACATAGTATTTGTATTTGAATAAGATTGTTATATAAATTTGTAGCAAGCGGAATTTCTCATAATATCTCATAATAACGACAGACAAATAACAAGCATAAGTATATACGATTAGATAAGTACATAAACCACGACTAATAACGTCTATTTATGTAGGTAAGTATATATGTGTATAGATAAGTAGGTCTACTAGGGTACAGGTCATTAGAGGCAGGCATAGGGTCGCATTCAGTAAGTTTTAGACTAATTTCTGAAAGAATTTCTTAAGCAATGATAGTGATCTTACTTTTTCCTCCGGTTCAACAGATCTCTTCTGTATGACATGCTCATTGATCAAGCACATGCTCAGATCGCGATCGAAGATCTTGCCAGTTGAGCATTTGTGGTAGGTGACAACCTCATCATTTCCATCGCAGGAGCAGAAACCATCCGAGGTATTCTTGGCTGCAAACGGTTGGAATTGGATGCGATTTCTGCATTCGCGTGGATCACAGGAAGCTACCACTGCGGTTACTTCATCCACACACACACCTAGGCTGATATCGAAGACATGCCCGGCGGTACAATGGAAATAGACGGGGATAATATCACAGGCGCAGAAACCCTTTGTTGTATTCTTCGCTGCGAATGCCTCGAACTGTACACGTAAACGACATTGCAGTGGATCACAGGCATCAACGATACATGCGCCGCTGATCTCATCAAACATACGTCCATCGCCACAGGTCTTAAATTCAGCTGTACCATCAGGTTGGCACAGACAGAACCCGGTTGCATCAGTTGACGCAAACGTTGAGAGCTGGGCTAAGTTCTGACATTGTGTGGAATCACATAACAATTGCTTGGAGCTCGATGCTGGGTTCAGACATAATTGGTATGTGGGATCGTATTGCTTGCCCTTTGGACATTCGTCATAGATGGCAACACCCTCGACACATAGACAGAAACCAGTTGTTGTGTTCAGTGCGGCATAGTTGGAATTGTCCGGAAGATTTTCACATTTTCCTGCTTCACAGACACACTCGGAAGCCTGTTAACAAAAGCAAGAGAGAGAATACAATTTAATTGAAGAATTTTTTATAGCTGAAGTATGAGAATTTAACGAACCGCTTTTATCAGACAGACCCCCTGGGCGGAATCAAACACTTTGCCACTGGGACAGGTGTCATAGAATGCATCTCCATTCTTGCAAAAACAGAAACTGGATTCATCCTCCTCGTTCGTGGAGGGGAAGGGTTGATACTCATCATAGCAACTGCATTTGTCAGAGTCGCAATAAATACTTGTTTCTCCATTCTATCCAAAGTTGATGACAGGAATTGATTAAAAGATTGTATAGAACTGGGAATAGTTCTACTTTACCTGTGCTTCCAGGCATATGCCATCGCTTACGCTGTACACCTTGTCGTTTGGACATGGCCTATAGATGGGCAGGCCACCCTGGCAGTAACAGAAGCCGGTGTCATCATTCTCTGCCGGATAAGTCTGGTACTCCGGTAGTGTATCACATTGTGCGGGATCACAGACATCGGGGCCCTGAAATGAACAACAACAACATTGATTAATTTTCCCTTTTCTTAAAGCAATCCATTGCAGATTGTAGCCTTACTGGTGGTGGAAGACAAAGCTTTAGAGTGGCATCAAATTCTTTACCATCTGGACAGGCGGAGAATAGCGGACAAAACTCTTTGCAGTAGCAGAAGGCGCTGTTGTTGTTAATTGCCGGGAAAAGATCATATTCTACGGTATTTGCACATTCCGTTGGATCACACCCATTGCACTCGCAGTTTGCACCATTCTACAATACGGCAAATTATTATACAATAAATTAATGCTTAAGTATATATTAACGATTGCTTAATAATTACATAGGGCTCCAGGCAAATGCCATAGGTTGTGTCATAGACCTTATTCGGTGGACAATCGTTGTAGGAAGCCACCTCATCCTCGCATAAACAGAAGCCAGCATCCGTATCAATCGCTGGGAATGTCAGATCATTTGGCTTGCCAACGCAGAAGTTGCGACAACATCTGGGCTATAATTTTAAATAGTATTAATATAATTTATATAAAAATACAAATATCAATTAATTTTGAATAATAATAATATAAATATTTAGAAATTTTAGAATATTCTACGAATATTTCTTGGCACTTTGCTTGAAAAAGTTTATGTTCTCTTTGAAAACTATTGAGTTCAATCAGTTTTAAACATATTTGAAGTTATAATGATTAATTTTTGCAAAAGAATATAGTGTTAAGAAGTTGTTAAATTAACAAATGAATAGAATTTTGGGATTGTCTGGTTTTTAACACAATTTAAAGCTACAATGAGTATAAATCTTTGACTAACTAAAACTAAAGTAAAGCGGGAAAAGAATTGATTCCTTCTATTCGCTATATCGATATTTAGTTATAAATAAAATACATAAACTTAAAACCAGTCGGAAAGGCTATAGTCGACCGCAACCGACACATGTACCACAGTCGTTCGCTGTCTCGCTCGCACACATGTGCTGCCTGCTGCTCTACGATTCAATGGAAAAATAACTTTTATTGCTGATTATCTGTCTTATTTATAAACCGATCTTGATGAAACTTTCAGCATTGCTTCTATATTATATTCTTCAAGAATCTGTTAAGGTAAGAACTCTCTACGTAGAAAAATGTGGCTATTATTAGTTTTTTTTATCAAATTGCTGGGGAAGGGAGGGAGGTATCCAAAATTTAAAATAAACTTGATCTGCGTATGGTATACAGGAACCTACATGCCAAATTTGGTGTCTCTTGCTCTTATAGTTGCTGAGATCGACGCGTTCATACAGACGGACGGACGGACGGACGGACAGACGGACATGGCTCAATCGACTTGGCTGTCGATACTGATCAAGAATATACTTTATAATTTCGGAGATGCATCCTTCTGCCTGTTACATACATATTGCACAAAGCTAATATATCGCAGTACAGGGTAAAATACAAATAAAAGAAAGATTATTTTAATGAAGCACGCAACGAAAAATATTTGTAAATCTATCCAAACAATTAAGAAATTAAATAAAAACTGAACTTACATCTGGTATTGGGATAAGAACGCATAGAAGCAGATCGCCATTGAAGGTATAGCCAATGGGGCAGGGCACAGGAACCTGTTGTCCAGCGCGACACAAGCAGAAGCTATCGGGATCTTCGTAGTTGACTGAAGGTGTGTACTCCGCTGCATCCACACAAACCTTGGGATCACAAGGACCCGTCTATAAATATATAAATATATAAATATATAAATATATAAATATATAAATATATAAATATATAAATATATAAATATATAAATATATAAATATATAAATATATAAATATATAAATATATAAATATATAAATATATAAATATATAAATATATAAATATATAAATATATAAATATATAAATATATAAATATATAAATATATAAATATATAAATATATAAATATATAAATATATAAATATATAAATATATAAATATATAAATATATAAATATATAAATATATAAATATATAAATATGTAAATATAAATTACAATAAGATTAAAATTAAAGTTTCATGAATTGCTGATCTTACGAAAGTGCAAACATTTTCACAGGCATCAAAGGAATAACCCGAGGGACACGATCTCACATAGGCACCATCGCTCTGGCACAGACAGAAGGTAGTGTTGTCATTATTCTCGGCTGGATACACTGTATAAAGCGTGTCCTTTGTGCACTTTGTTTGATCACAAGAGGGCTGTAATTAACAGTTGATTGATAACAATTAATTCGTAGTTCATTTTACAAACAAGAAAAGACTTACACTGGGCACGGGTAGACATATCAATAGGGTTGGGTCCAAGCCTGTGTTGGGTTCACACGATCGAATCGTTGCCTTATTGTTGATGCAAACATAAAATTCGGTATTTTTCCCTTCAATTGGAATGATGGTGTTTTCGGGGGCGGTGGCACAGAGTGTTGCACTACAGGTGACCTTGGCAGAGCATTGCTGAGTCGCAGAGTCGTAGCCCTGATTGGCGGGACAATCGACAACCTGAGGCACACCATCAGTGCATTGGAAGTACTTGGAGCAGACGGGATGGGCCACATTGCCAGTACCACAGCTGCAGGGATTAATGCACTCTCCGGTCACATCGATCTCACAGGCTTGGCCATCGAACCATTGACCAGCTGGACACGTCTGCTGTGTGGGCAGACCATTGTTGCAGGTGATGTAGGATGTGCAATCGGTAGGATCAACCATCTGATAGCCATTGGGTTTGTTGGCACAAACCCAACATTTGCCCTCGGTGTCCGGCACACAGATGCCTTGATCAGCACAAAAGATGTTGCCCTGACCGCAGCTGCCATCGACCAGTTGTTGATTCTGGCAGATTTGGTACTTGTCACACTCCGTGGGATGTGGCACCATGCTGCCCTCGGCAATGTTACCCTCACATGTACAATCCTCATTCTGTTCCTGTTCTTCATCAACGCTACGTTTGCTACGCCATCCTGTGGAAATGATCCTGTTCTCTGGACACGAATTATTCGCATCCAATTTGCAAATACCAAATTTGTCATCAAAATAAGAGCCACCTGGACAGGATTGCTCCTTCCAGAAGCCGCTGATGCAGACAAAGTATGTATAACATTTCGCTGCCTTCAGAATGGGATCACTCTCCTTGCACTCAGGTTTGGGCTCTGCCAGAACTGGGGATTCAATTATAATGAGAGAGGTTTCATCAGGTTCTCCTGAATCGCTTTGCGGGCAAACGTTGTCCGTATCCTCAACACAAGCGCCACAATCTGGCTGGAAGTAAGAACCCATTTCGCAGATCTCCGACTCCCAGATACCATTTTCGCAGATATAATATTGATTGCAATTTTCCGCATCCTCGGTGACATCACCATCCTCACAGTCGGGCGTCGAGCTATCCGGACAGATGTTATTACTGTCAATTTGGCAAACTTTGTTGTTCTTATCAAAGTAATTGCCCTTTTGGCAATCTTCAGGCACCATGACACCATTATCGCAGATGAAGTAGAGACGACAGTTATCCTCGTTAGGCACCAGTTGTCCACTGACCACGCCATCGGCACAATCGCATCCCGCTGGAGGTGTCTCAGTCGTGGTCGTTGTAGTTGTCGTTGTCGTTGTCGTATCCATATCGGGACATGTGCCGGGTATGCAATGTGGTCCCAATATATCAAAGTAACTGCCCTCCGAGCACTCTTGTTGGATGGCCTGTTGATTGTAGCACAGATAGAAGATTGCACAGTTGTCGGCATCAGCGGCAGCTGAACCATCAGGTTTGCCAATACAGAAGTTCTCCCAACAATGGCTATTATTCTCATCCACAACACAGGCTGACTGCTCGGCATTGAAGTAGTTGCCACTCGCACAGCTTTGCACATTGGCTACCTGATCCTTGCAGATGTAGTAATCGGCACAGGATGTTGGACTAGCCACAACCTTCTCATCTGGCTGGTTGATGCACAGATTCTGCCAGCACACTGACTCAGTGTCGGGTGTGCAAATGGAGAGGGTCGCATTGAAGTAGGAGCCACTGTCACAGGTCTGGGGATATGCCATCTGCTTATCGCAGATGTAGAACTCGCTGCAGTAGCCAATGTTCGCCACCCAGGCGCCGTTCACCTCATCGGTACAGACATTGATTGCCTACAGTACAAAAGGATTACTTTGGAATACCAGACATAGTTAAACTCTGGAACTTACCGCGCTCAGAGGAGCTGCCAGTGACAGTTTGCACAGACCACGTCCAGCTGTTGAGCATTTGCCAGTCTTGGGATTATACTCCTTACCCTTGGGGCATGTGATGGATTTCACGGTATTCTTATTGGAGCAGCGATAATAGCTTGCACAATCTGAAGGATTGGGCCAATGTGGTGACAAGCCACGTAACTTGCGATAGATGCATTCAGGATCGGCGGCTCCGGCTAAGGATGCCACTGCGGTGACTAATGCCACAGCAAGCAGAGTAACTGCAATGGGGATACAAAGCATATGTATATAGTACAAATGATACCCATTAATTTGATGTTACCATCTCCAACACTGACCTTTCATTTCTGTGTTCTCTAATATTCCACGGCTATTGCTACAGTTGTACTCCGCAATGTTACCAAAATTTCCAACCCTTTATATACATTTACGATATATGTACATAGACAAAACGATCCCAGCTTACATTCCCCATTTTGTTTATCAGCATCGATCGATCTGTGTGTGGTTATCGTAGTTATCAAACATGTTTATCATCAACATGCGAACATCTAGTATTTTTAATTGAGTTGTGCGCTTTTGCATCAGTTCCGGGAAGACAAAAATCATCTAAAATGCGACAATCTTGCGCCACACCCTAGCACTAGTTATCAATGATGCCTCAGTTCAGTCGTAAGCGATTGAATGTCAAGTGCATTAATGATAATGATCATGCAATCATGATAACTTTAAGATTAAATGCATATTATCATATTTGTGTACATACATACATATATTGATTGATTGTTTGTGCTGTTGGCCAGACAGTTTGACGGACTGATTGATTGATATACAGTTGGGTCGTTTTCCTAACTAGTGTTGATAATGTTTTAGTTTAAAATAGTTGACCAATACCTTAATTAAATTAATTATTGAATTTACTTAGTTCTTAAATAAATGAACTAATATTTAGAATATGCATTTTAATACATATTTTAGTTAAGTTGTCAATTTAACTTACAATGTTTTGTAGATGCTGGTTGAAATAAGCTACTGTACACATGTATGTGTGTATGCAGATGCTTGCAGTTACGAACTTCCATAAACATACATACATACATATATACATACTGTCTGTATGCTTTAAATATTTTGTTATTCTGAACTTAATGTATATACATATGTATGTATATAAAACGTTATATAATATGTTATATACAAGTTTTATTATGTTAAATATGTATGTATGTAAATATGTACTTATGTGTATGTGCCAATTGTCTGAGCATGCTGAGAAATTTAATTTGCGAAAATGACTACTAAAGCAAAGAAAAAGAATCAACCGTTGCCTTGCAAAGTAACGGAACGTAGCTCAGCTGCAAAGTGCTTAGTTCTAATTAGCTGTGGCAATTTGTATACCCTGTGCTAGGGATACATAAATGTACATACATACATATGTATTCATACGTATTATGCAAATTATATCTATTTTCATGATTTTCTAATTTTAATCAGTTATGCAATAGTTCACAACTACTAAAATAAATATCTAACAAGCTGTATTAATATTAATATGTGTATTTATTTTATACTAAATGTATCTGTTTTGTTGACTTTCTAATTTAAGTCTGTTTAAAAATATTTTATATTAACGAATATATAAATATTAAATTAAGCTACATTTAATAAGTGAAATATTTAATATAACAACTTAAATTAATATTTATTTGCTATCTAATTATTTTAGCTGATTATTAGTATTTTAGTTGCTGGTTGAAATAAGCTGTGGCTCACTGTATGTACGCAACTTTTTATATAAATTCTTTCGCATTTATACTGTACACTTTACTGTCAAGAATAATGTGAAATAAATAAATTAATAACATTTAATATTGTAAATTATATATTTTTTAAACATTTAACTTTGATTTTCGAAAATTAAAAACCTTTAAATATTTACAGTTTTTGATCATTTAAAATTGCATTATTGTTGTTAGGAATATTATCAATATACAAATTTCTTGCGCTGATTACAAGTTGACGTTTATTAAAAAATTTAAATACACATCTGTTAATCAATATTCTTGGGCGGCAATTCGAAAATCTAAAGCCAAGGAATAATATATTTAATTAGGTATTGTTGTAATGCAATCTATATTATTTTATTATCCAATCAACTCAACCGATAATAACATATTGCTCTAAAGGCTGGAAAATGGAATTAGATTAAAGCCGTTAAGCGCAAATATCCCCACAAGTATTGTACTTGGAATCCCAGTACAGATTGGATGGACAAGTTTTAATATAGCCCAGTGAACCGTCGCAGGTAATGAACTGATGACAATCATACGGATGTGGCAGATAGGCCACACCTGGATGATTCTTGCACATACTGTCAGGATTAACAGGAGCTTCCGTTGTTGTGGGCGTTGATACAGTTGTTCCGATCTGAGATCGATCTGTTGTGGTTTGTGGCAACTCTGTGGGAATGTGTGGTTCAATGGTTGTTGGGGACGGCGTTGCTGGGATCCGCTTTTCGGTTGTTGCGGCATCAGTTGGTTCTTCGGTTGGTGAATCACTTGGATTTGGAGGAGAATCAGTTGGTTTAGGAGGAGAATCAGTTGGACTCGGGGGAGAATCCGTTGGATTTGGGGGCGAATCAGTTGGTTTAGGAGGAAAATCAGTTGGATTTGGGGGCGAATCAGTTGGATTAGGTGGAGAATCAGTTGGTTTAGGCGGATAATCAGTTGGATTAGGAGGAGAATCCGTTGGTTCCGTAGGTATATCACTAAGATTTGGAGTCGAATCAGTGGGACCCGTGGGCAAATCAGTTGGCCTCGTTGGTAATTTAGTTGGCAATGTTTCTGGATAATCAGGTCTCGCCGTAGAGAGTGTGGTGGGCGCCACAGTTGTTGGGTTTGGTGTGATGCATTGTCTGGCGTTGAGGGCTGAGATGAGCAGTAGCAACTGCAAGCATATTAATAGACCGGATACCACTGAAATATATATAAATATATCTTTACATTGTGTAGCAGAATTGAACTTTTTTTTCTTACAAAACCCACATTTCATTTTGCTCGATGCTCAACTATTTGTCTGTACTAAGTCCACTGTTAGTTCTACGCTTTATATTTATATCAAATGGAAATGCATCGTTGCGTTATCAGTATCTAATTAGCATATAACATGCTAAATACAAATATATTTATCTTATCTGATGACAAGATTTGCATAAAGTTACATCTTTCAATCAAACAGTAAACAAATAGCAACGTAAAAACGTCATTCATAACTGTTTCCGACTGTTGGCATTCGATTTTATCATAATTATAATAATCAATAGCAACAATTGCTATCTCACAAAATTAAATAGATAATAGAGATTACAATATGTGTTTTATAATCATTAAATTAAAAAATCAAAGAATTTAATCAACTCTTTACAATTAATTAAAGTTTAATTTAAATTAACGTTTAATAAGATTATATTAACATTATGCAGATATTCTTCTTCGTCAAAATATAGATATATATTTAATTGTTTGCATTATTTTTTTATAGCATTAAAATATTGTTAAGACCACAATAATATTGTATTCAGCCTGAAAGCATGCAACACATCTACTAACGAATTCTTTTTATTAAAATATTTAGCTTAGGATTACATTATTATTGGGGAGCAGTACTCTTTTGAATATCCTGTATCTACAAACAAATACTATTTTTAGTATCATAGTTATTTTATTTGGATGCAGTGCATTTGTATACCCTGTAAACTGCAAACAAATACTTTGAAATCTTTTATTTAGCAGCAAAGTTATTTTATTTAGGATCTGTACATTTAAAAAATCCTGAAATCTACAATCAAATTATATTTTATTTACATTTGTGTACCCTGTAAATGTGTAAGTGTTTTATTAAGCAGAATAGAATAGTGAAAAAATATTTGAATCGACAATTTTATAGTTGTTAAACTTCTTTACGGTATTTCGTAGTTCAGCAGACTTGTATAACTTTTTAGGCTGCCTTAAAGAACTTCTTAAAATTACAGACATATTTTGTCGCAGGTGAGCAATTTGGAGTTCCAATATAGATACTCAGGACAGATCTTCACAAACGGAACATAATCGCATTGGATAAACTGTCTGCAGTTGCCCGGATAAGGTATGAAATTACCCAGTTGATTAGCACATAGCTGAGCCAGATTGTGATTTGGTAGCTCAGAAGATGGTTTAATAATATGTGTTGAATAATTGGATACATTTATAATATCGCATCGCTGCAACTGATCATTCCAGTATAAATCGGGAGGACAGTTAAGTGCTCGTTGTTCATAGTAGAGATTGCAATTGCCAGGATAGGAAGAGTATGTAGTGTCAGTTAAGAGGTTCTGCGAGGTGGTGAAACTATTGAAGACAGACAACGTGAGGCACGCAATTGACAGAATCTTGAAAATCACTAAAGTAAAGAGAAGAATAGTAAATTATATTTTATATTTTATATTTTATATTTTATATTTTATATTTTATATTTTATATTTTATATTTTATATTTTATATTTTATATTTTATATTTTATATTTTATATTTTATATTTTATATTTTATATTTTATATTTTATATTTTATATTTTATATTTTATATTTTATATTTTATATTTTATATTTTATATTTTATATTTTATATTTTATATTTTATATTTTATATTTTATATTTTATATTTTATATTTTATATTTTATATTTTATATTTTATATTTTATATTTTATATTTTATATTTTATATTTTATATTTTATATTTTATATTTTATATTTTATATTTTATATTTTATATTTTATATTTTATATTTTATATTTTATATTTTATATTTTATATTTTATATTTTATATTTTATATTTTATATTTTATATTTTATATTTTATATTTTATATTTTATATTTTATATTTTATATTTTATATTTTATATTTTATATTTTATATTTTATATTTTATATTTTATATTTTATATTTTATATTTTATATTTTATATTTTATATTTTATATTTTATATTTTATATTTTATATTTTATATTTTATATTTTATATTTTATATTTTATATTTTATATTTTATATTTTATATTTTATATTTTATATTTTATATTTTATATTTTATATTTTATATTTTATATTTTATATTTTATATTTTATATTTTATATTTTATATTTTATATTTTATATTTTATATTTTATATTTTATATTTTATATTTTATATTTTATATTTTATATTTTATATTTTATATTTTATATTTTATATTTTATATTTTATATTTTATATTTTATATTTTATATTTTATATTTTATATTTTATATTTTATATTTTATATTTTATATTTTATATTTTATATTTTATATTTTATATTTTATATTTTATATTTTATATTTTATATTTTATATTTTATATTTTATATTTTATATTTTATATTTTATATTTTATATTTTATATTTTATATTTTATATTTTATATTTTATATTTTATATTTTATATTTTATATTTTATATTTTATATTTTATATTTTATATTTTATATTTTATATTTTATATTTTATATTTTATATTTTATATTTTATATTTTATATTTTATATTTTATATTTTATATTTTATATTTTATATTTTATATTTTATATTTTATATTTTATATTTTATATTTTATATTTTATATTTTATATTTTATATTTTATATTTTATATTTTATATTTTATATTTTATATTTTATATTTTATATTTTATATTTTATATTTTATATTTTATATTTTATATTTTATATTTTATATTTTATATTTTATATTTTATATTTTATATTTTATATTTTATATTTTATATTTTATATTTTATATTTTATATTTTATATTTTATATTTTATATTTTATATTTTATATTTTATATTTTATATTTTATATTTTTATATTTTATATTTTATATTTTATATTTTATATTTTATATTTTATATTTTATATTTTATATTTTATATTTTATATTTTATATTTTATATTTTATATTTTATATTTTATATTTTATATTTTATATTTTATATTTTATATTTTATATTTTATATTTTATATTTTATATTTTATATTTTATATTTTATATTTTATATTTTATATTTTATATTTTATATTTTATATTTTATATTTTATATTTTATATTTTATATTTTATATTTTATATTTTATATTTTATATTTTATATTTTATATTTTATATTTTATATTTTATATTTTATATTTTATATTTTATATTTTATATTTTATATTTTATATTTTATATTTTATATTTTATATTTAATATTTTATATTTAATATTTAATATTTTATATTTTATATTTTATATTTTATATTTTTTATTTTATATTATATTTTATAGTTTATATTTTGTATTTCCTTTTTAATCGTACTCACTTTTGACTGAAGAATTCAATATGCAGAAAAATTGTGCAATGCTGCAAGGTTTTATACGTTTCTGACTATAGAAATATCAACATTAATTAAATATATATTGATTTATGGGATTATACATTTCTATTTATAGATATGTATAGATATCATTGGCAGTTCTTGGAATAACTCAACTGACCGCTTGAGTGGATAAGCTGATCTTCAAATACATATTTAAATTGCACTTGACAATGCGATTGCTGTATACACAATTTAGTTATGCTACTGATAAGAATTGATATAAAAAGCAACTGAAAATAAAAATGCGTTACTTTCACCGATTTGTAAAGATCGAATCAACAGTAAGTGAACGAAATTATATATTGAGGAAATAATAACAATTCATTATCCTTTTTATAGTGTTGAAGTTTTCCTGGTCTATTTGCTTGCTTGTAGCTGCCACAGTAGCTGCCAGCTATGGTGACGTGAATCAAGGATTGGTAAGTAAGAGTTATTGAAAGTACAACATTTTCTTATAATTTTCACACAGCGCCTAGAAGCCGAGGCACCTATTCAGTACACTCAATGTCCATCCTATGATGATCCCAATCATATTGTGATGTTTTCCTATCCCGACGACTGTCGCAAGTATTATAGCTGTCTGAATGGTCTGGCTTATGCTCACCAGTGTCCCGATAACTATTACTGGAGTCAGCTTACCTATCGCTGTGATTTCAAGGAATATTCGAATTGTGGCAATGCTATCGATCCTGCAACTCCCATAATACCACCAGATCAGTACAAAGCCTATCCAGGAGATTGCACTCGTTACTACGTTACTCGAGCTCTGAGTTGTGCGGATGGCTATCATTGGAATGCCCGGACTGAGCGCTGTGATCTGCCACAATTTGCGGGCTGTGCTTCATCTTGGAATGTCAATCCTTCTTCCTTTGCTCCGACTGCAGCTACTCCACCTGCTGTGTTCCCGACAACAGTGCAACCTGGCCATAGTCTACCAATTGCTCCTGTATATCTATGCGAAAATGCTGCTCACATGAAGTATCTGCCATATCCGGGAGATTGCCATAAGTTTATTCATTGCGGTCCAACAGTAAATGTGCTCTATTGTCCCGTTGGCTTGTATTGGAATCGCAATACTCAATCTTGTGATTTATCTACTGCTGCTTGCCAATAAGTTTGAACATTAAATCAAGGCATTAATAAAGAAGAGCAGCAAATTCAATTAGTTTTTATTAGCTTTTATTCTGTATCTAATGAAGCATAACTGATCGTACAGCAACCTAAGCACTTCTCTTATAAGTGTTGCATTGCTTTAAAGATCCAAGCTGCCTTAGTTCCTCCTTCCACTGTACAGTTTGCAATCCAAGGTGCCATGCAGCGTTCGAGTTGAGCACTGAACTCTTGACCTCTAGCACAATCGTAGATTACATGTGTGGGATGCTCACACTTAATGAACTTGGTGCAGTCGTTGGGATATGGCACTAGTTTACCTACTGCGACACCAGCACAAGGATCAGCTGCAGGTGCAGGTGTGGTTGTTGTGGTGCTGGGAGTTGTAGTTGTTGTTGAACTTGGCCTGGAAGTTGTCGCTGTTGTTGAAGTTGTACTGAGAGTTGTTGAACTTGGCCTGGGAGTTGTTGCTGTTGTTGTTGAAGTTGTACTGGGAATTGTTGCAGTTGTTCTTAAAGTTGGCGTTGAAGCTGTCGTTGCCATTGACGTTGCTCTTGTTGTTGCCATTGTTGATGTCCTGGGCAGACAGGCATCGTCAGTTGCACTTGCACTGCATTTACCCATAGATATATCGTAGTATTCCCCATTGTTGCACACACCCATCATATAGACATGATCATTGATGCATCGTATGAACCATCGACAGTTCTCTGGATATGAAATGTTCCCACCATTGTTGTTCTCACACATGGTGGGTGCTGTATATCCTGGCGTTGTATTTGCCGGTGGCAACACTGTAGTCTCCAACGCTGGGCAATCACTTTCAGCCCAATCGACACACACCTGAAGTTGCTCGTTGAAGTAATAACCGGGTGTGCAATAAAATGCAATGGGTATTGGTTCTACACAAACGATATACTTGCTACAGTTATCAGGATATGCCACGTACTCCCCATTGATCAGATCACCACACACATCAGGACTGATTGGTAAAGCTGTTGTGGTTGTTGTGGCTTGAGTGGTGCTTGATTTTACATTATTGGTACTTGAGGTTGTCTCCAAAGTGCTCTCCTTAGTTGTGGTTCCCACTGTGGTTGTTGTAGTCTCCCAACATGCTGTGGGTGAAACGTTTGGCCCACAGTTGCCCGTATTGGGGTCATACCAAGCATTATAAATGCAGTTAGCTACAGCTGATTCTCCATTTCCCAAGCACACGATATACTTCTTACAGTCTGTCACCAAGGGATAAGAGATTCCCAACTCTTGATCGAAACAAAGCTCATTGGGATGGGGTGATGCAATGGTAGTCGTGCTGGTTATTTCAGATTCAAGACAGGCTGTAGGCGAAACATCAGGACCACAACTGCCAGTCTTCGGGTCATACCAAGCACTGACAGGACAATTGGCTACAACAGATTGATCATTACCCAAACATAGAATATATTGATGACAGTCTGTCCTTAATGGAAAGGAAATGCCTGCGTTTTGTCCTGCACATGGATTATCTTGTTCGTTAATTGTTGTCGGTGTATCAATCAGTTTATTTGCGGTGTCTTCTATGCTGGATGTTCTCGCATTGCAGTCTACCGATTCGGTTGTATCGCAAATTTGTAGCACATTATGGAAGATTCTATCCACTGGGCAATATTTGAGTTCTGCTTCTGCATTGCGACATGATATATATGCACCACATTCATGTAAATATTCATAGTATCCACTCGATACACACTTGGAGTCCATCTTCAATATATGATTTCCATTTGCAAGGCTTAGATTTGCATATAGAAGCAAAGTTGTCATCATAATATGCAATTTCATTAAATTCTCTAAAATAAAAGCATATAAATAAATAGTCGGAAGTTATTATAAAATAATAATAACATTATATTAATAATATAATGTAGGAAATCTGAAAAAATAGTTACATATTCAAAGTAAATATATGTATTTCAAATAAAACCAGTCGGAAAGGCTACAGTCGACCGCAACCGAAAGTGTAATACCTACAGGGTATATATTAAAAGTATTTTGATAATAGGAACTTTGATTAAAATAAAAGTAAGAACATAACAGATGTTTATAGAATACCCTTTTGAAACTCTCATTATACCCTGTACAGGGATATATTAACTTTAAGAAAAAAATTTTTGTAACAGGCTGAAGGAGACATCTCCGACCCTATAAAGTATATATATTCTTGATCAGCATCAACAGCCGAGTCGATTGAGCCATGTCCGTCTGTCTGTCCGTCCGTCTGTCCGTCTGTATGATCAGGGGGGAAGACGGGGGAAGGCGAGGAGGTATCCAAAATTTGAAACAAACAGACAAACGATGAGAGCGCTTAGCGCGAAATAGGCCCCACTTCGAAGTAATGCGAAAGCTTTCCCGAAGTGGAGATAGGTCTGATGAGGAGGGGTTTTTAGTGGGTGCGAGCCCCACATACCACATTGCGACGGTAATGTGAGATGCAGAAGGCATTTTCCCCCCCTCAGCCCAAAAAAAAAAAAAAAAAAAAAAATACATACCCAATTAAAAGCTGAGTGTTACGACACTTAATTTACTTATGCTTGAGTCGCAGTAGTTTGCTATCTCGCTCGCAAAAATGTGCACACATGGTAAACAGACGTATGTATCATAGTCGTTCGCTGTCTCGCTCGCACACAATAAAAAATAACTCTTATTTCTTTGCTGATTATTGGGCTTATTTATAAACCGATCTTAATGAAACTTTCAGCATTGCTTCTCTATGATATTATTCAAGCACCTGTTAAGTTAGAAGGGTAAGGGGGGAAGTTTCCAATTTTAAAATAAACTTGATAAGCGTTTAGTATACAGGAACCTTCATGCCAAATTTGGTGTCTCTAGCTCTTATAGTTGCTGAGATCGACGCGTTCATACAGACGGACAGACAGACGGACGGACAGAGGGACAGACAGACAGACGGACAGACAGATGTTGATCAAGAATATATATACTTTATAGGGTCTGTCACGCCTCCTTCTGCCTGTTACATACTTTTTACACAAAGCTAATATATCCATGTAAAGGGTATAACAAACTTAAGAGGGTCTCTCGTTATTCTGGAATTAATAACCCTTGAGCTGACCTATAACTCCCCCATTAATAACTATTAATAAATGCAATAACTAAATTTAAATTTACAACTTTTCTCAATAATTGATTAAATCAATTAAATTATTAGTTCTTGTTGCCTTTTCTAGGCGCTGCACGTTTTATTTTAAGTTTTTACATCAATTGTTTAAGTTTACTTTCCGTTATCGTTTCTTACAAAATACCGTGATTGGGGTCTAGACAAGGTTGCATCGATTAGGATTGAACACATCCTGTATTCTCTGGCAAATCGCAGATACCCTTCTGTCCGTTGAAGTATCTATCACCGCAGCTAACCTTCAGCGCCTGTCCGTGACGGCAGATATAATAGTCGTTGCAGCGTTTGGGAGAGGCCAACAGAAATCCGTCGGGTTTGCCCGCACACACGATTTGAATCTGCATATCGGTGGTTGTTGATGTCAGGTCTTTGGTCAATTGAAGCGCTTCTGGCAATGGTCTAAAGTTGGGACGGAAACGAATTGGTTGACGATTGTTATGAGACGAGCTGGCAGCATTAGATCCTGATGCGCAAGGCGTTGGTGTTGTCGCACAAACGGTTGTTGTGCTACAAGTGGTTGTTGGGATGCAAGGTGGTGTGGTTGTGGTTGAAATGCATTGTGTTGTGGTTGTTGTTGATTCACATGTTGTTGTGGTCGTTGTTGTGTCACATGGTGTTGTAGTTGTTGTTGTGTCACACTGTGTTGTGGTTGTTGTAGTGGTTGTTGTTGTGGTCGTAGTTGTAGTAGTGGTGGTTGTAGTTGTATCACACGGCGTTGTTGTAGTCGTTGTGGTTGTTGTGGTAGTAGTCGTTGTTGTAGTAGTAGTGGTTGTTGTTGTGTCGCATGGCGTTGTTGTTGTCGTTGTGGTTGTCGTAGTAGTAGTGGTTGTTGTAGTAGTGGTGGTTGTAGTCGTAGTGGTTGTTGTGGTCGTTGTTGTTGTTGTGTCGCATGGTGTTGTGGTTGTTGTGGTCGTAGTAGTTGTTGTGGTAGTGGTTGTTGTAGTAGTAGTAGTTGTTGTAGTCGTGGTGGTAGTAGTCGTAGTGGTTGTTGTGGTCGTTGTTGTGTCGCATGGTGTTGTGGTTGTGGTTGTTGTTGTAGTGGTAGTTGTAGTTGTGGTGGTTGTAGTTGTATCACACGGCGTTGTTGTTGTCGTTGTGGTTGTTGTAGTAGTAGTGGTTGTTGTAGTCGTGGTGGTAGTCGTAGTGGTTGTTGTGGTCGTTGTTGTTGTGGTTGTTGTGTCGCATGGTGTTGTGGTTGTTGTAGACGTAGTAGTTGTTGTGGTTGTTGTTGTCGACGTAGTGGTTGTGGTAGTAGTTGTTGTTGTAGTGGTAGTTGTAGTTGTAGTGGTTGTAGTTGTATCACACGGCGTTGTTGTTGTCGTTGTGGTTGTTGTAGTAGTTGTGGTCGTTGTCTTTGTGGTTGTTGTAGTAGTTGTGGTCGTTGTCTTTGTGGTTGTTGTAGTAGTAGTGGTGGTGGTAGTAGTCGTAGTGGTTGTTGTGGTCGTTGTTGTTGTGGTTGTTGTGTCGCATGGTGTTGTGGTTGTTGTAGTCGTAGTAGTTGTTGTGGTTGTTGTTGTCGTCGTAGTGGTTGTTTTAGTAGTTGTTGTTGTAGTTGTAGTTGTTGTAGTGGTAGTTGTTGTAGTGGTAGTTGTTGTAGTGGTAGTTGTAGTTGTGGTGGTTGTAGTTGTATCACACGGCGTTGTTGTTGTGGTTGTTGTAGTAGTGGTGGTTGTAGTCGTTGTGGTTGTTGTGGTCGTTGTTGTTGTGGTTGTTGTTGTTGTGGTTGTTGTTGTGTCGCATGGTGTTGTGGTTGTTGTAGTCGTAGTAGTTGTTGTGGTTGTTGTTGTCGTCGTAGTGGTTGTTTTAGTAGTTGTTGTTGTAGTGGTAGTTGTTGTAGTGGTAGTTGTTGTAGTGGTAGTTGTGGTGGTTGTAGTTGTATCGCATGGCGTTGTTGTTGTCGTTGTGGTTGTTGTAGTAGTAGTGGTTGTTGTAGTCGTGGTGGTTGTAGTCGTAGTGGTTGTTGTGGTCGTTGTTGTTGTGGTTGTTGTTGTTGTGGTTGTTGTTGTGTCGCATGGTGTTGTGGTTGTTGTAGTCGTAGTAGTTGTTGTGGTTGTTGTTGTCGTCGTAGTGGTTGTTTTAGTAGTTGTTGTTGTAGTGGTAGTTGTTGTAGTGGTAGTTGTTGTAGTGGTAGTTGTTGTAGTGGTAGTTGTAGTTGTGGTGGTTGTAGTTGTATCACACGGCGTTGTTGTTGTCGTTGTGGTTGTTGTAGTAGTAGTGGTGGTTGTAGTAGTGGTGGTTGTAGTCGTAGTGGTTGTTGTGGTCGTAGTGGTTGTGGTAGTAGTTGTTGTAGTAGTGGTGGTTGTAGTCGTTGTGGTTGTTGTGGTCGTTGTTGTTGTGGTCGTTGTTGTTGTATTGCATGGTGTTGTGGTTGTTGTAGTGGTTGTTGTAGTGGTGGTTGTAGTCGTTGTTGTAGTGGTTGTTGTAGTCGTAGTGGTTGTTGTAGTCGTAGTGGTTGTTGTTGTAGTAGTAGTTGTTGTAGTGGTAGTGTCGCACGGTGTTGTGGTTGTCGTAGTCGTAGTGGTTGTTGTGGTCGTTGTAGTCGTAGTGGTTGTTGTGGTCGTTGTAGTTGTTGTGGTTGTTGTGCTTGTAGTTGTTGTAGTGGTTGTGTCACATGGTGTTGTTGTTGTAGTTGTTGTTGTTGTGGTTGTTGTTGTGGTTGTTGTTGTTGTTGTTGTGGTCGTTGTAGTTGTTGTGGTAGTCGTGGTTGTTGTAGTCGTAGTTGTGTCACACGGTGTTGTGGTTGACGTTGTTGTGCTGCATGGAGTTACAACAGATGGTGTTGTTGTACGTGGTGTGGAGGGAGTAACATTTCCCCCACATGGTGGACGGGTTGTGCTAGGTGGTGGCGTTGTTTGGCCGCATGGAATGTCTGCAGATTTAGCTGAAACCGACTGGAAGACGGCAGGATCGCTTTCAGTGCAGCCCGGATTATAGGTAACGCAACTTCTTGTCTTAAAGTCATAGTATTTAGGGCAAGTGTATTCCGTGGGTTGTCCGTTTTGACACTCGAAGAATTTGGAACAGCTACCTGGGACCAAAGCCCTAATGCCATTGGCATTTCCTCGACAAAATACCTGCTGATATTGCTGATTCTCCAAACTAGCACCAAGAATGCTATTGGCAGATACTGCCAGAAGCAGAATTGTAAAAACTGTAAAATACCAAATGGATATGATTAACTTATCCCGTATTTCGTTCCCATCGTTTTTCTGGCACTTTACCATATACGTTTCGCATAGCTGCTGTTACTTTGCTAAAGTGTAAAATGTATACTTTAAAGTGTCCAGATGCTACACATCAATGAGTGGAGTATCTGCACCCTGTAGTTCCTTTTATACCACGCAAAAATCGATCGAAATGCTAAAAATAATATTTGCCAAATGACTGTCTAATTAGCAAAGTAGCTTACAGCCTCCATCCTTATCAAAATGATATCGTGATTTTTATCAGACTTACTATTTATACAACCACATGTCTGCTTTCCTACATTTCCTATACCCTAAACTGTTACTAATAGAGTTTTTAAACTTATCATTTTATTGATACACTAAATATAATATATAGAATAAAAAAATGTGAATTTAATTTTATTATTTTACATAATTATTGTTTATTTTAATTGAATTATTTCTTTATTTATTTTATTATTGTATATGTTAAGATATCTTCAAGTTGATAACACTCACAATATACCTTGCTTTTTATTTATTGCTTAGCATTTAATTATATTTGGGCAACACGTCCAAACATTTTAGAGCTCCCGGAAGAACAACTCGTTAACGAGCATGACAATCAATTGCGAAAATGGAAATTATTTTATCTAACTAATTCTATATTCCAGTCAAAGTAATTTGCCAACAAAAGTAAATAAATGTATGAAAATGCTGTAAAAATATATAATTAGATAACAGCACCCAAGTTCAAAATGCTATGTACTTAAAAGAAAGGAACTTAATATAGGTTACAGTAAAAAGTCGTTAGATAAAAGATTATATTAGGGCCAAAGATTATAGATATTAAGATTATTCTTAATAGTGATGTAAAAATATTTCAATTTCGCTATGTGAAGAATAGACGATTATTGAACAGGTATGAACTTATTATAGCTTTGTGAAAAAAATTTCTGTAACAGGCAGAAGGAGGCATCACCGATCAGCATCAACAGTCGAGTCGATTGAGCCATGTCCGTCTGTCTGTCAATCTGTCCGTCCGTCTGTCCGTTCGTCCGTCTATATGAACGCGTCGATCTCAGCAACTATAAGAGCTAGAGACACCAAATTTGGCATGAAGGTTTCTGTATACCATAGGCAGATCAAGTTTATTTTACATTTTGTATACCTCTCCCCATTCCCCCACAATTTGAAAAAAACTAATAATAGCCACATTTTTCAACGTAGACAGTTCTTAAGTTAACAGATGCTTGAAGAATATCATATAGAAGCAATGCTGAAAGTTTCAAGATCGGTTTATAAATAAGGCAGATAATAAAATAAAAGTTATTTTTCCATTGAAGCATAAGTAAATTAAGTGTCGTAACACTCAGCTTATAATTGAGTATGTATAAATATGTGAAAGTTAGCTGCTATAAGCATGCAAAGAATTCATATGCAAAATAAAAACAAGCGGATCAGTCGATGCGCATGCGACAGTATAGTACCTTGCATCAGTATTTACAACTGAAAGAGGCTAAGGCTACTGTCTACCGCAGTCTACAGTGGGAGACTCTGTACTTTTCGTGGCAAAAATTAAAAAAAAGAAATTTATACGCTGACGGTGTAGTTTCGAACCCCAGACCTCTTGCTTGCAAATCCTACGTCTTCTAAGTTGAGCTACTGATTTATTACGCTCACAGGCAGAAATCTGAATACTTATGCAGCACGTATTTTAGCATTTGACAGATATGTACATAAATTCGAATTTCCGTAAAATCTCCGTTGTTTATTGTCCGATCGTGATCAACTTTTCGGAAAACGTCCGTACGAGGTCACACTCCTTATGTACCAAATCTGCCAACATGGCTATATCGTCTCGGCTGTTGATGCTGATCAAGAATATATATACTTTATAGGGTCGGAGATGACTCCTTCTGCCTGTTACGCACAAATCGCTTTAGTCAAACTTAGAAGACTATGTACAATTTTAAAGTACAGGGTATTCTTTAAACACCTGTTATGTTCTTACTTTTATTTTAATCAAAGCGTCTATTATCAAAATACTTTTAATATAGAAGCCTGTATAGGGTATTATTTTTATTTGAGTACTTAACTATTAATTTACCTTTCATTTTAGCAGAATTTGAAAGCTTTAACGTCGTTTGATTTTTAACTTATTATTTTGTATTGTTGTTGTTTTTTTATTTTAATTAATATAATATAATAATAATATATTAATATTCACCACTAAATAATTAATTTAATTTCCACTTATTTATTGTCACTTTTCTGTATTTTATGATTATTCTTCAAGCTCTTCAAGTAAACTAAAGTTATGTAATATCAAATCAATACCTAAGACTCTTCTGTTGATAATAAATATTAACGGATACATAATCGATAAGATATTGCTTCAATTCTATTTAAACGTGTATTGTTAATTAAAGATTATTTGTTCGCCAAGTAAAGCAACATTGTTTTCTTGTTTCGAGTACAATTTCTGTAAACAAGTTAAGTTAATGATTCAGAATTTAGGTCAATTTCCGTTGATAGATGCCAAATTTTTCAATCAGACTTTTATATTTTCCTGGAATCCTAGTTTATTGCAGTATTTATTAAACTAAAAATTAACAATTAAATAATCAATGTAATTTGTGATATTAAACTTCTTTAGTTTGCAATTATTAAGATATTATTAATTGAAAATTCACAAGAGTTTTTGGGAATTGTTAATATTAATTTACTAACAATGAATTTATTTTGGTGGCATTTAAAATTGATTTTTGCTGCGATTATGCGTGTTTTAGTTCTCTTTCGATAAATTCAACTGATTTATAATTTTCTTCTTAAGCCTAGCTTAACCTGTGGTGGCGAAGTGAGGCGAATTCGCTCTCAGAGCGAATGACGAAAACTTTATTGCGCTCTCACTTCGCCCTAAACCTAAGAATTCAAGTGATGCTACTCTTATACCAACTTCGAAAATAACTCTAATAATTTAATAAAATATAATACACGCCGAAGTGCGTCGACAAGTAATAAATAAATGATTTAGTTTGTTAGTAAAACAAAGAAATCAGTGCATACTTTCAGTCAGTCATATTATACTGTCATTTCAAGTGCATACTCTTAGTATTATTTAATATTGCTAGATAAGTCTTTTGTTTTATAATACCCTGTGCCTAACTAAAATATCTTAAAGGGTATTATAAGTCAGCACCCAATCGTGTAGCGTTCTATAATATGAAAAGCGATTTAGTTTTGCTTGATTCTTAATTTGTTTATTAAATAATTTTGTAAACTTTGTTTATTTCATATTAAATATAATAATACTCATCATTTGCACATTAAGTTGATTAACATAGCCAAAGCGCCATCTAGCGCTAATGTTAGCCACTTTTGCCATTCGTTTATTATAATATAAATATAAATAATATAAATAAATAGAATAATAGATTCGGTAGTTCTGCTTGTATTGTACGAAGGTAAGTCATTCACCATCTTGATATGAAATATTTCTTTTACATTCGTTGTTCATCAATGGAAGTTGTTATCAGTTCACAGTAAAATCGAAATCAAGTAACAAGCACTCGAGCACAAGTCACACTTGAAATTGCCATTGATTTTTATCAAAGATTCTACATTTTACAGATTGCCTATTCAAATGCAAATTTTGTAGATGAATTCGGTGTATAAAATACAATGGGGGATACCAGAGAGATCCAGTTGATACAGCAATATGATCGGAACAAGAGGTATACGGTCTCTTCTGACACTGTGGATAACTCTGCTCCTAAATAAAACATCTTTTGCGCAGTTTCAGGTAAATAATAATAATAATATAATACCTTGAATACCTGGAATACTCTTTATTTTTACATATGAATTCCTTCTCTTTAAAGAATGGATTTATGTTTCCAACAACTTTCTGTGAGGGAAAGAATGGCGGTTTATTTCCAATGTTTGGAACTTGCCAAGGATATTATATTTGTAACGATGGCATAGCTGTAGTTGGATCCTGTGATGCAAAGAGTCGATTTAATCCCATAAGTCTAAAATGCGAAGATGCGAATAAGGTGCAATGCATATACGAAATGTCAGACGATGACGATGAGTATGACATGGAAAATGATTTGTCTGAATCTGAAGAGAGTGATGAGTTGGAAGAACCTACAACAACCAGACGACCACCAATCAAACAACAGAAACCAATAGTTCCAATTGTAAAACCAAATAAGGAATTTCAGAATATAAATTCAATTGATAGAATATGTTTAGGTAAAAAGAATGGCATTGCCCTGGTGAAAGAAGACTCCTGTACCGAGTACTATGTGTGCAAATCAAAACTTCCTCAGTTGCGCCATTGTCCGGATCAACAACACTTTAGTCCCCATCGTCTCATCTGCATGAAGGCGGCCGATGCCAAGTGTACAATTAAACAGGAAATTCATCAGGAGATTGTTCATCAAGATGGTCCGGCTGTAACCGCCGGCTTGTGCTCTGAGATGAAGCAAGATGCATTGGTGCCACATCGCGATGATTGTGGCAAATTCTTACTGTGCAGCAATATGATGTTCTTGGTCATGGATTGTCCCGCAGGATTGCATTTCAATGCCGAGGCAAAGCGTTGCGATTATCCAAGGATCGCCCAGTGTGAGCTGGGAAAATTGGAGAAGCAAACTAAGAAAAATAACAAAAAAGGTTTAATTAAACGAAAGCCGAAAAAAAATCATCTGTAATGTTGTAATTATGCCCATAATATAAACTTAAGAGCATTTCATGTTTGCAACTATCTTTTCAATGGAATTCCAATGAGATCTTTGAGATCGTTCTGCAGAGTGCAGGCTGTGATGCAACTCTTTGGGTTAATTAGTCTGTCACAATTTACACTCATATCCTTTTTAGAGTGATATATATTTATCAAACAAATTGTGTTTTAATATGGGAGTTTAATATAAGGGAGTGTTTTCATATTTCATATAAATAAATAATATTAAACGCTTTAAAATGTTTATTACTTCTTAATGCGTTACACAGAATTGTAATGCTCACTTCGAGGTATTAATAATATCTATATTTATTACACTCATTTAATCTTTGGTATTACCTCTTCACAGACCTGCCTGATACTGCTGATTGTAATATATATATATATGTATATATCATATCAGATCCTCGATCCTGCCCAAACTCCCATCTGTACAGAAATTCAGTTTTGAGACCCTTTACTTCAAAACTGCAAAGGTATATTAATTTATATAAATTGCAAATGTGTCCTGATTTGGAAAGCTGCTCTCCTACTCAAATCAAATGCAACAAATCAGTGCAACATATATATATATATATATATATATATATATATATATATAATAAATATAACAAATTCTAACACTTTAAAAGTAAAACTAAAAACCCATTTAAATGCAGCTTCATATAGTTTTATTACTTAAGCTTAACAATCGACATTTGCTGGCCAATCGCAGGTATTGATCTTTGTATTGAATACCAGGCCGCCTGAGCATTTGAAGTTCACCTCGCATTCGCATTGGCAAACCACATAGGCACCACTGCAGACATCGTTGGCATCGGCCAGCATGGCACCATCGGGAAGGCCAACACAGCGACCCTTGCTCTCACAGTAGGTGCCCGAGGGACCCGCAGTTGGACCACTTGGTGGTGCAGTACCATCATCGCACTGAACATTTTCGGGGTAATCGCATTCATTGGTTACGGTGTTGAACTGCAGATTGTTGGGACACTTATGCTGGAACACATTGCCAAAGAGACACTGCATGAAGGCGGAACAGTTCTTGTCAATGGGTCCCAACCAATTGTTGGGCTTATCACAGCATTCGGCATCGCAGACCTTTGGAATGCAGATGCCCAGATCATCGACAACACAAATCTTCAGATTCTTATCGAAGTAACTCTGAGCAGGACATTGGCGCTTCACCAGGACATTGTTAATGCACTCCAAATATCCAGCACAATCGGTGGGATTGACTTCCAGTTCTCCCTCTACACAAGTTGGTGGTGGTGGTGTTGGTGTTACTGGTGGCGGTGGTGTTGGTGTTACTGGTGGCGGTGGTGTTGGTGTTACTGGTGGCGGTGGTGTTGGTGTTACTGGTGGGGGAGTTGGGGTGCCATTGCATTGGCCTTTATCCTCTTGACACTCCCCTTGGTTGACGTTCCAGTAATTTCCACTCGGACAGGAAACGGACTCATACTGACCATTCACACACACCAGGAAGTTGGCACAATTGTTGGTATCTGCTTTGTGATCTCCCTCGATGCAGGCGGTACCATTGCAATTGCATTCACCGTTGTCAGGAACACACTTGCCCTGGTCGACATTGAAGTACTCGCCACTGGGGCAGGACATGGGCTTGAATTGGCCCGTACAGCAAACGAAATATTTAGTGCAATCATCCTCATCCGGTTTGATGTCTCCAGGCTCACAGCAATCTTCAGCCGCAGCACGCGAGCCAATTGCAATGGCAATCAATAGGAAATATGCTAAAAGTAATTAAGTAAATAATAAGTAAATTAATTTTATATATTTTAAATTATTATAAATATGAATAAATATTCTAAAAAGCATCTCACCCAAGTTGAATTTTTGATTGTGAATCATTTTAACGCTCCACACGCTTGAACGACGTATTCCTTTCTGGAAGATTCGCCTACTGAACTCTGCTACATAAAGTTTCAGCTTTTATATTAACAGGCAATTAATATAATTAAATGTTTCTGTATTTTTACTTTTTGTTCTTTGTTTTTTTGAATCGGATGCAAGTCACATTGATAAAGAGGACTCGCTGCTGATCAGTATCTGAAATATACAAGTTGAACACGGCCATGATTTATTTTTGTCAAAATCTGATAAAGAGTGAAAGAATGGATTATATATATATATCATATTCAGTAACTTTTGTACCATTTGATATCTTTAAGGTCATTGCAAACATTGAAATGCCAATTGTTGTTGGAAAGTCGGAATGTTAAAGTTTGATCAAACAAGTTGCTCTCTGTGAGTTCGACTGATAAGAAAGTATTGCACAACAAGTTTCGAATTTGGCCAATACATTAAGCTGGTTTGCACATGAACTCTTTAAGGTTTAGATCGATTAGATCAGCTTGATTTAATTAAATCATACATAAATATACAATTCTAAAATACAACTTCTAAAATGTGTATGTTTATTTCCTGAATTTACATTTGTTATACTACTGAGAAGTGCATACACAGTCGGTGTCGATAACACATGCCTTGATTGTGGTATCAAAGTAGGTTCCGCTCACACACTTCTGACTCACAAATTGTCCGTTCACACATTGATAGTAGGCAGCACAATTTTGTGGATCAACTTCCAGTTCATTTTCCGTACAGGCGTCAGTGTTAGGACAACACTGTCCATTATTATTCAATTGACACGCTCCTGATACGGAATTCCAATAGTTTCCACTCTCACAAGTCTTCGAAACAAAGGCGCCATTACAGCAAACCAGGTAACTGGTACAATCGTTGGGATCCTCTTGGGTTTCTCCCTCAGTGCAGCAATCTGAGGCCAACGCTACAGTGAACTGCCAACACAGCAGACACAGAAGGAGAACTAGAAACCCAATACATTTATATTATACTTATGAGAAATGTATATTTATGATTTCCATACTTTCAGGATCATTGCTTTACCATTTTGATGTTTCTTTAGCAATAGAAGATTCATTTTTGAACTGTAATTTCCCAGATTCACGGACGTTTACTAAATGTTTTGCTCTTATTTTTCAGCTTTTATATTTCCCTTCAATTATAGTAATGATATTTTTGTTTCTGATAGTGGCCCCTGATAATACAACATTACATTGAGATCTTATCATAATTATCAGAAAACTATTCATCAACTTTAATTTCAAAATAGTTTAATTAAAACGTTGTTAGTGATGCTGAGCATTCAGCTAAGTACACGGTTATTATTATTTTTTGTTTATTTTTATTTCGGAACTTAAAAGTATTGTTACAAAAATATAGATTGTTATAACCTGTGCCCATTAACGATAGGATAGCATTGTACAAGTGAATTTAACAGGCAGAAGGAGACGTGGCAGACCCTATAAAGTATTGTGAAACAGCGTCTTTGAAGCGCTTCCTCTATACATATAAACATATATTTGCTAAATATCAACAGCCGAGTATATTGGGTCATGACCGTTCGTCTGTCTGTCTGTAGAAATGCACTGATTTTAGCAACCATAAGAGCTACAGACACATAATTTGCATTGAAGATTCCTGTATACTGTATACAATTTTGCATACAATTTTCCCAGCAAATCAAATACAATTATTTACAATTACTTTCAACTGGACAACTGTTTAAAGAATAGCATTGTAAATCAGTCCTGAAAGTTTCATAACAATCGGTTCACTAATAAGAAATTTCTACAGAAAAGAATGAATAAACCAGTCGAAAAGGCTATAGTCGACCGCATTCGACAGTATAATACCCTGTACAGGCTTCTATATTAAAATGATGTTGATAATAGGTACTTTGATTAAAATAAATGTAAGAACATAACAGGTGTTTAAAGAATACCCTTTTGAAACTCTCATTTTTTGCATACGAATTCGTTGCATGCTTATAGCAGCTAACTTTCACATATTTATACATATTCAATCAAAAGCTGAGTGTTACGACACTTAATTTACTTAATCTTGTGTCACAGTAGTTCGCTATCTCGCTCGCACAAATATGCACACATGGTAAGCAGACGCATGTATCACAGTCGTTCGCTGTCTCGCTCGCACACATGTGCTGCCTGCTGCTCTACGATTCCGTGGAAAAATAACTTTTATTGCTGATTATCTGTCTTATTTACAAACCGATCTTGATGAAACTTTCAGCGTTCCTTCTATATATCATCCTTAACGTACCTGTTAAGTTAGAAGTGTCTACGTTGAAAAATGTGGCTATTATTAGTTTTTTTTCGATTTGCGGGGGGTGTCTCTAGCTCTTATAGTTGCTGAGATCGACGCGTTCATACAGACGGACAGACAGACGGACATGGCTCAATCGACTCGGCTGTTGATGTTGATCAAGAATATATATATATACGTATGTATCGCTGTCGTTTGCCGTCTCGCTCGCACATATGTGCTGCCCGTAAAGCGCAAAGATTCAATGGACAAATTACTTATGTATCTTTTCTGATTATCTGTCTTATTTTCAAACCGATCTTGATGAAACTATCAGCATTCCTTCTATATAATATTCTTTACGCACTTGTTAACTTAGAAGTGTATACATTGAGAATTGTGGCCATTATTAGATTTGCGGGGGAAAGGGGAGGTATCCAATATTTAAAATAAACTTGATCTGCGTATGGTATACAGGACCCTTGATGCCAAATTTGGTGTCTCTAGCTCTTATAGACGGATAGACAGACTCGGTTGTTGATCAAGAATATACATACTTTATAGGGTCTGTCACGCCTCCTTCTGCCTGTTCCAAAAATTTTTTGCACAAAGCTAAAATATCCCTGTACAGGATATAAAAAGTACTTGAACTCATTTGCTAAACTTGGTACATTTATTTGCATGCCTTTCTACAATTAGAGAGTACAATCCACATTGTACTCATAGTTGCAAGTCTTTAGGTTCTGATCCCAATAAAGTCCTGCCTTGCACTGCATTTCAATCTCACACTCGCACTGACAGACCGAATAGCCACTGCAGCTGGTCAATGAGGGGAGGAGGGTTCCTTCGCGTTCGCCCAGGCAGCGACCGTGACTCTCACAGGATATGCCAGAGGGTCCGGCATTAGGTCCCGATGGTGGTGTGTAGGGCCATGGACAGTCGACATTCTGTGGATAATCACAGATTTGTGTTTCTGGGTCATAGATCAGATTGTTGGGACAGCTCTGCTCAACGGCGCAGTTGAAGTTGCACTTGTAGAACATGTTGCAGACCCCTTCGATGGGAAAAAGTGTACCCTCCGGCTTATCCTGGCAAACGGGGCTGTCATTGGTGCAAGTAACTTCTGGCACATATCCCTCTGGATAGTCACACTGATCGGAGGTGGCATTGTAGACCAAGCCATCGGGACAGAGAACTTGGGCAGAACTGGATGTTTTGTCCCAGTCGCAAACCAGGGCTGTCTCATTGAATTTGGTATTCGGATCGCAGGGCATTGCGATGGGACATTGACACTGGCAAATGAAGAAACCATTTGTCTCGGGATTGGCAAACATTGCACCATCTCGCTGGCCCGTGCAAACACCTTGATCACTGCAGGTAGTACCCGATGGGCCAGTGATCTCACCATTTGCATCCGGAATGTCCGCTGGTGTACATTGCACATTCCAGAAGTAATCGCATTGACTTGTCTCCAAATTAAAGTACAAGCCACCTGGACAAACGAACTCCTTGCAACAACCATGTGCGCATTGGAAGTAACTGGTGCAGACGCCGTCAACGGGAATCATGGCTCCATCGGGTTGATTGGCACAATTGCTGCGCCTGTCTTCACAGTAAGCTGGCACCGTATTATTAGTTGGACTACTGGCCGTGGTACCCTCTCCTGGTGGACTCTGACTGGTGCTCTCAGCTGGATTCGCATTCTGGGTGCTGCTCTCCATTGGTGGGGTCAGGCTGCTGCTCTCCGATGGATCCGTATCGAAGGTACTATCAGTGCTAGTCTCTGCGGGTGGCGCCTCAGTTACAATGCTTGAATCGGTGGTGGTGGTGGTGGTGTCCTCTTCATTGCTGCTTGTGGTTTCCTCCTCTGGCTGGCAGGGTGTTGTTGTCTCACTCGAGTTGCACTCATCGGCACAGCAAGTGCAAGCGCAGTCCTCATCATTGTCGCTGGTCGCATATAGCGAGAGACCACTACAGTCAGCCCTCCATTGAAAGTCACACTCACCCAGCTGCCGATTGAAATGTAAACCACGCGGGCAGCTACGAATTGCGGCAACTTCCCGGTCAAGACAGACCACAAACCGTTTACAATCCAATGGTAATGGCAGACGACTGCCATCCGTTTCATAAGCACAGATATCAGACCATTGACTGACTGTACACTGTACACTCAGTATGCCGAGGAGACCAACAAATGCTAAATTATCAAATGGCAAGAGGAAGCATAGCTAATATATATACATCTCAACTAATATACATACATTGCTCACTCACCGATTCCCTTTAGTTTGCACATTTTGCTTCTTCGTTCTTCTACAAGCGTTGAGCAAATTCTAATTCAACTGAACTTCGATCCAGGCAGCTCTAGAGCATTTATTGAAATGGAAAAATACTATATGGTATACATATGTATATATGTGTATATATGTATACATACATCAGTTGTCAATCTTTTGATAATACCAATAACCTTATTTATCTCTTGATTAATTCCCTCACCTTGTTATCGATGCTGTTTGTGTGTGTAATTACGCTCTTGTTTCACATTCGTCGCCCCTCTTATCACCAAAAGTTTCTGATTTGTAATTTCTACCACATTTTAGTTTATGTTGTTCTCCTGCGCTGATAAGACATCGTTAGGATTGCAATGTTCATATCAACATAAACATTTCAAATTTGCCAAATAGTGCATCTCATAGTTGTGTTTCGCAATTGTTCAAATAACTTCAATGTGTTTGTATAGAAATAGATTTATATTTTTATGAATTATGATTGAGACAAGAAAAGAGTCAAATATTTACATAACCAGTCGAAAACGCTATAGTCGACCGCATTCGACAGTATAATACCCTGTACAGGCTTCTATATTAAAATGATGTTGATAATAGGTACTTTGATTAAAATAAATGTAAGAACATAACAGGTGTTTAAAGAATACCCTTTTGAAACTCTCATTTTTTGCATACGAATTCGTTGCATGCTTATAGCAGCTAACTTTCACATATTTATACATATTCAATCAAAAGCTGAGTGTTACGACACTTAATTTACTTAAGCTTGTGTCACAGTCGTTCGCTGTCTCGCTCGCACACATGTGCTGCCTGCTGCTCTACGATTCCGTGGAAAAATAACTTTTATTGCTGATTATCTGTCAGCGTTCCTTCTATATATCATCCTTAACGTACCTGTTAAGTTAGAAGTGTCTACGTTGAAAAATGTGGCTATTATTAGTTTTTTTCGATTTGCGGGGGAAGGGGAAACTTGATCTGCGTATGGTATACAGGAACCTTGATGCCAAATTTGGTGTCTCTAGCTCTTATAGTTGCTGAGATCGCCGCGTTCATACAGACGGACAGACAGACGGACATGGCTCAATCGACTCGGCTGTTGATGCTGATCAAGAATATATATACTTTATAGGGTCGCAGATGTCTCCTTCTGCCTGTTACAAAAATTTTTTTCACAAAGTTAATATATCCCTGTACAGGGTATAATTACATATCTAATGCCATTGCAGTTTGTATTATAAAGTTTAACAGGAAGCTATAAAGCTATCAAGTATAAACATTATTAATTAGGACAGCATATCAAAGCATCAAAGCATGCTCAAAAGCTGAGTGTTACGACACTTTATTTACATATGCACGTATCGCAGTCGTTCGCTGTCTCGCTCGCACACATGTGTTGCCCGCAAAGAGCAAAGCCCAATAGATTCGATGCAACATTTCTTTTCTGATTATCTCTGCTATTTATAGAGCGATCTTAATGAAACTTTCAGTACTGCTTTCATATGTTATTCTTTAAGCACCTGATAAGTAAGATGTATCCACCCTGATAAATGCAGCCATAATTAGTTTATAATCTAACATAAACTCGATTTGGAGAGGGTATACAGGTATCTTCATGCCAAATGTGGTGAAGGACAGACCTTTTTTAATGGGCGCAGGGTATAAAAACAGCTGAACATATAGCTGCCATAGGAACAATCGGTGGTATATCAAACTTTTGTATAAGTAAATTTGTTATTTTTGCAGATTTTAATTTGACTTTGGTCGACTCGAGGTTCAATTTGAGTTTACGAAATTAAATACATATATCTTTTAATTTAATATGTGGCGTTGTCTATTATATTTTGATTTAATTTCGCTTAAATCAGCCCTTTTCCAACATGTTGCTGTCATGGGAACAATCGATTCAAACTCTATAGTAGAAAACAGCTTTACTTATTCTGAAAATGTATCAACAAAGCAAACAGATTAAGCATTTGACATTGCTTTATCTTTACTAATTGAGTTTAGGTGAAATCCTCTGATAAGCATAACAGTAACAAAACTTCGGCGTGCCGAACTTAATCTGGTCTGCTGGTTATAAATTAAAATTAATCAGTTAAACGACGTCCAGCTTGAAGTGCTAATAACACTTGACCAAAAGTATGCCACAAAATATATACATATATATATATATATTTCCTTTAATTATCACTCAAATCAAATGTTTTATTTATTATGCCATTTGTAAAGCATACTTTTTTACACCTTCAGAGGTTGTTCAGAGACATATAGATATATATTTGATTTCATTGTTAAAATATTATCAAACAATGTTGTCAATCATTATTTAACTCTTCTATATTTTGATTTTTATCTAATGAAATATAAATTATTTCTAACTTAAATTCATATATTTCAGAAAATTCATTATCTCTCAATAAATTATATAATTATATTGAAAATAAGTTTTGCTTCACATAAAAATCAAAATTGTTATTAAAACAATTTATATTTATACCCTGTGCCCATTAAAAATGGGCAAAAAAGGGTATAATAATTTTGTGCAAATGTATGTAACAGGCAGAAGGAGGCATCTCCGACCCTATAAAGTATATATATTCTTAATCAGAATCAATAGCCGAGTCGATTGAGCCATGCCCGTCTGTCTGTCCGTCTGTCCGTCTGTCTGTATGAACGCGTCGATCTCAGCAACTATAAGAGCTAGAGACACCAAATTTGGCACGAAGGTTCCTGTATACCCTCTCCAGATCGAGTTTATGTTAGATTTTCGATATCTTTCCCTCCACCCCCGCAATTAAAAAAAAACGTATTATGGCCACATTTCTCAACGTAGGCACTTCTAACTTAACAAGTGCGTTAAGAATGATATATAGAAGGAACGCTGAAAGTTTCATCAAGATCGGTTTATAAATAAGACAGAAAATCAGCAAAGAAATTAAAGATATTTTTTATTTCCATTGATTCGTTGAGCAGCAGGCAGCACATGTGTGCAAGCGAGACAGCGAACGACTGTGATACATGCGTCTGCTTACCATATTTGCACATGTGTGCGAGCGAGATAGCGAACTACTGCGACACAAGCATAAGTAAATTAAGTGTCGTAACACTCAGCTTTGATTGAATATATATACATATGTGAAAGCTTGCTGATATAAGCAAGAAATAAGCAGAAATCATATGCTAAATGAGAGTTTCAAAAGAGTATTCTTCAATAAACACCTGCTACGTTTTTATTTTTATTATAAGCAAAATTCTTAATTTATAAAACTGCACAGGGTTTTATACTGTCGCGCGCGCTCGACTGATCCGCTTGTTTTCTTATAATATTAACGTAGCAATTATTTGAATTTAAAATGATAAATAAAATTACCTTTAATAGTTTAGAAGCTGTTTTCCAAACTCAGTTGTTTAAATATTCAATAATAGATTGTTATTAATTACTACTATTACAAATATTATTTTAAATCATTTCAATTTATTAAATTGAATTATTATAAATACTCCTCATTTAAGCTTTAATTTGTAAATGTAAAAAACATACATCAAGTAAAAAGAACTATATATTATTATATTTCCACCCTGAATATTGATCAAATGTGGAAAAGTTAATTTGTTACCACAGTTGCTACTTCATGAATATTTTTGCAACCAGATCTGGGGGAGAAAAGTACCAAATAAAAAACAAAAAGTACCAATTATATAAATGATCCATTTTTCTTTTGTATTTTAGTAGTAGAAATCGAGTAGAAGAAGTAGAAGTAGTAGTACTAGAAGTAGTAGAAGAAGTAGTAGTAGAATTAATTGTAGAATTAGTAGTAGAAGAAGTAGTACAATTAGTAGTATAGGTAGTAGTAGAATTAGTAGTATAATTAGTAGTAGAATTCGAAGTAGACGTAGTAGTAGAATTAGTACTAGAAGTAGTAGTAGAATTGGTAGTAGAAGTAGTAGTAGAAATAGAAGTAGAAGTAATAGTAGAATTAGTTGTATAAGTAGAAGTAGAATTAGTAGTAGTAGAATGGTAGTAGCAGTAATACTAGAAGTAGGAATATTAGAAGAAGCAGTAGAAGTAGAAGAAATAATAGTAGTAGAAGTAGTAATGAATTGTTCATAAAATTAGTAGCAACTAAAGTGCCATTGAAGAAATGAGGTACCAGTTTTGGTACTAAAGTACCAAGTGTGGCAACCGTGTTTGTGGCATAGATCACCACAATAATTGCATTCTCATTGCAATGACTGTTAAAATTCCCAAATTCCGTCCTAATGCTCTCATCGATTTTAGCTGTGGGCTGATTGCCTATCAGACACTTTGACAGCTCAGAGAGTTGTAAATTATATAGAGATAGTATAAGTATGTGTTGTCAAAGCGCCAATCGTATAACAGTAAGTTAGTATACGACGCTTCCACTTCCATTGAGGGACAAAAGATGCCTAGATATTGTGCCAGATCAGATGACAGACACAAGGTAAAGCCATGAAATTGTTAAACTAACATATATAGAGCATAATATATATCTATTTATATCTGTGTGTGTGTGTGTGTGTGTGTACAATAGCGAGAGGCATTTGTACTGTTATGACCAAAGAAGAAGTGTTGAGCCGACTGCGGTGAGTGGCTTCCTGCCAGCGAGCGAATTAGATGGGATCCGCTTGAAACTGAAACCAAAACAATTCTAATTATTTAATAAGAGAAAAAAATAAGCACACACATGCCTAGGTACGGTTGAATTAAATTACATAGGTGCAAAAAGAAGAAGACAAAACATAAAATAAAATAAAAGTTTAAGCGATGAAAAAGAAGAGCAACAAATGTGCAATGGCAAAGCTTTTTGACTTGGGCTAGACAGTTGAGAGATTGATCCATGGAAGGCTTATGGGTATACATTACATGGTTACTATGTCTGTGTGTGTGTCAGGGTACCCATGAGGGTCGGTGTCCATGTATAAATTGTAAGGGAAAAGCAAACAGCCAACAGCGAACAGTGACAGAAATACGAGTTGATCGACAATCCCTCACATACAACAACGTGAAGAAGACACGCATACGACCTATTGTAAATATCTTCTCAGGTGTAACAGGTTTCTCCGATTTAAGCAGTGGTTCTCCATGTGCCCCACACAGTCGTCTGTGACACTCGGCTCGTTATCAGTCAGCATCGCCATCGCCATCGCAATCGCAATCGCAATCGCAATCGCATTGATCGCCTTGATAAATAAAGTGCTAGAATGAGTAGTGCCGAGAACAAAAGAGTGCACCATCCAGTTCAAATTGAAGAACTGAGATCGATTGGTGCATAGATAACACCAATTATAATATTTATACAATTCTAGCACCATTCGAAATCAGTGCTTTTTATTGGAACCGATCAGCGGTGCAAAATAAAGATAGTTCTCTTTTCATTTATTGTGATTTACCAAATGTGAACTCATTAATCTGATCAACATCAACATTATCATCATCATCATCATCAGCACCAGCCTCGGCAACAGCAATATCATCACGCGCTGTGACATTCAATTGCAATTCAATTCAATTATTATTACTTATTCAATAGTCAAGTCATGTGCAAGTATTGGCCCCAAGTGATGATGACCACGAGATCATTGTGGAAGCCCCTGAAGTGCAACAAAAGGTTTATGCAGTCTGCTTTTTGTGCTTGTCTAGCGTTGTAGGTTAACGATTCAATTAAACATGATTTTATAGTAATTATTGTGGTTAAATTATTGTATTATTGTATTTATGGAGAAAATAGTAGATGAAATGTGTTTCATAGGAGGAGTGTGATAGAGAGATTTGTGATATGAGAAAGAATAAAAAGCAAGTAGAAAATTAATTGATAGACAATTGATAGAGAATTAATTGTTTATAAAAATAAATTTATAATCAATTGAAGAAAAATATTAAATATATGTGATATAAGAAAAATAAATCAATTAAAGAAGTTTAAATAAAATGCAACAGAATTGCATTAAATGTTAAATTATGAATTACATGAAGAAAAATTTTAAATTAGCTTTTTATAAATACTTGTCATTCAATTATTAATTTGTATAGTACTTTATTATATTTCTTAACTGGGAAATTTTGAAAAAATGACACAAATGAAATCCTTAAATATTATATTATTATCAAAAAAAATTATGGCAACATTTATTAAACGAAAATTTAATTAAGATAAATAAAAGATAAAGGCCGTCTAATGTACTTTATAATCAGTTTTTATGTTCAAATTAAACTCACTTAGTAACATCATAAATTTATAATTATTCGGGTAATAGAAACCCCCACGAAATGAATCAGAACTACTATAAAAACCCCAAGCAGAGGTCAACGGTTGTTTCTAAGGTTGTTTTTCTGTTTCGTGGACTAAAAATGTCAACAAAAAAAAAAAAATCTAAATGCTATCAGTATTCAAAAATGATTTAATTTTTCTGATATATTTACAACTGTTGCTATTAGTGTAGCCAATTTAAAAATAATTACCGCTCTGTTATCAAATATTGTGCAACATAAATCTTAACAAAAATCTAAGTAATAAATTAAAAAATTAAATGAAGGCGTAGGCCTTCATATAATATTCCAAAAATTTTAGACGCCATTTGAGTGGAAAAACAATTGAATATGATCGACAATCAAGGCCATAAAATGGGGGGCAAAGAAATCTTAATCTTAACTGTTGATTTGCCAAATTGTTGCAAGCAAAATAAAAAAAATGCACAAATTAGAAATGAGAAATGAGCTTTGGCAAGAGGTAATAGGCACTGTGCTAAATTTAAAGAAGAAATATCTTTGGTTGTGGTTCAACTGATAGCAATACAATAATACAATGTGACATTCCAAAATCTTATCTGAAGTGTAGTAATTGCTTTCTTAATATATGCCCCTGACATTTTGGAAGTTCCAGCACCTGTAGTCTGTATTAATGTTCTGCAGCCGTATAAATGGAATATTCCCCATTGCCGGCAGTTAGTTTGATTTTCTCTAACCGACAAGGCGTTTATACTACGCTCTCATCATGCAAGGTATCACTCTCTCTCTCTCTCTGTCTCTGCCTCTGTCTCTGTCTCTGCCTCTCACGAATTAATAATTGTTTCAACTATTGCAGCTATGCTAATACTGGTGGCATTTGTTGCCCTACTGCAGCTCAGCAGTCAAACGGAGTTTCTGAGCAGCGGCGAGGACATTTGTCGTCTGTTTCCGGACAACACAAAGTTACGCAAGCCCGGCTATTGTGATCGATGGATTGTGTGCCAGGATTTTAAGAGCGTCGATGGCGACTTTTGTAGTGGACAGTTTTTCAATTTGGGTAGGAATGCTTGCTATAAATCACTTGATTCCTGGGACACGTACTGCAAAGCTCCGTGCGGATCGAAGAGTTCCGGCTACGTTGGGGACACGTTCAACTGTGCCAATTGGTATTATTGCGACAAGACTACGGTTCTCAGCAGTGGTATATGTGGCAATGGCATGTACTTTGACCAGAACAAACAGATGTGCGTTTACCCCAAGGATACCGTATGCAACGCCATGTTTGAGCTTTGCCAAATCGTGCCCACTGGAGTCAAGATAAAGGATGAGTATAACTGCGATAAGTACATCACCTGTAAGTCAGGTAAGCCCGTATCGAATTCTTGTGATGATGGGCTCTACTATGATGCGGCATCTGGCACTTGCATGAAGAAATCTTTGGTTCCTTGCCTCAAGGTTCCGCATCCCGAAGAAGTGTGCGGCAACAAGAAGCTGGCCAAGCGCAACAAATTTGTTTCCGATGGAGCCACCTGTCGTGGCTATTTCTATTGCCGTGATCTTGGCTCTGGTGTGCCAGATCCTACTCCATTGTGGAGTCAATGCCCCCTTGAGCATTTTTTTAATGAGGATCGTGAAAGTTGTGAGCCTAGAACCGAACAAAAGTGTGATGAAGATCGTTGTGATGGTCGCGATAGTGGATTCGAGGTGGCTCAGTTCCCTGGCTGCCAACATTACATGGAATGTGTAAATGGCGCCGAAAATGCAATATTGAAGTGTGAGGATAACATGTATTTTGATGCACAAAAACAGATGTGCACAACAGAAATGAAGACCTATGGTAGTTGCAGCTAATAAAACTGGTTCTATACCAAAAGTATACGTTCAAATATGTATACAAAGAGAGTATCTTGTTTGAACTAACGAATTAAACAAAATTGCACTTTAAATAGACTTTTGACCTAGATCAATAATATAGGCCATAAAATGTTAGTTGATTTAAAATTTAAAAGGTTGCAGCAGCTGAACTCTTCAATATACGCGAAAAACAGTTCGATTTGACAGCGATAAGCAGTTTATATTAACAGCATTAAGCAGTGCACGTTAACAGTGCCAAGCGGTTGAATGATGTGCAAGTAGTTACTTGAACAGCAAGCAGTTTTAGCAATTCGTCGTTATTTTAAAATTGTCAATTTTAATTGTATAAATCTGTTGACAATACTTATTTTAAATGGATGTGTTGGATAATAAGGTTAAGAACGAAGTTAAATAGATGTACATAGCTTAAATATCTGCATATTAAATTTAGTATATAAACGTGTAATGGCATTAAATCTAAATTTATTATATTTTCCAAAATAGTTATGTATATTCCAGAGAAAGTTCCAACAATGAATCTGTTATTTCGTTAGCATCTCTTTTAATTTATTAAGGAACCAAACCCGTCTAAATTCCTGTGCAACACTTTCAAGTGCAGTGCAGGATTTTCAGATGCCAGCGGAAAGATACGCCAACCCCCAATACGCTGAAAAGCAGTTCAGCTATCATTTCGGAGAGTAAAATACGCTGCACAAAACTCCAGTTTGCAGGGCTGCAGTCTGCACAAATTTCCCTTTTTTCTATGTAGAGACTTTCGCTGTGGTTTTCGTTTTACACTTCGATGTGTCATGAAAGCCAACCCAGAGACAAAACGAAAAAAAAGAAATCGTATAAACGTGGGAGTGTGTTAGTAAGACTAATTGACTTTGCTGATGCACTTTGAAAAATGGAATGGAATTTTTGGGGCTGGACACGTTTGCATCAGTCAAATATATTCATAGAATAAATATATATATATATATTTATATATATATATTTTCTTTTTATTTATATATGCTCTCTCTTAGCATTATATTTTGATTACTTTTATTTTGTATTCTAATATGCAAGTCTTATAATTTTTGTACACCTCTTGCAATATAAGAGTTTCATATTTACCTTTTATTTCTTTGTGTACGCTTAACTTGTTGGATGTGTGGGTCTAACGAAACCCTTATATTTTGCAATTGCTCGCAATAGACATTATAATATAAGACAGACATATTTATATTTACCTTCTGCCTCTCAATAATAATCTTTTAAAAAGTTTCTTTTTTCTACAAACTTTGTGTTTTTTATTTAATTTATTCAAGCAATATAATATAATTATTCAAGAAATTCAACAGTTTTATATATATGTATATCTCTTATATATATACTTATCTTTTGTAGGATTTATGCGTCTTATAAATCGCATTAATTTTGTAATTGATTATTTAACTTCTGCTCAGCAATAATATTTGATCTTTTCGTATATCTTTGATATTTTGTACTTTATTATTTATAATATACTATTTATATTTTAATTGCAAGTCTTCTATATATATAGTTCTCTATTTTATTTATAAAAATTCTTATCTAATCTCTTATATTATCAATTATGTTCCATGTTCCAATCGAGTATTCCTAACTATTTGTCCTCGTCATGGACACAGTCTATTGTCTGGGTTAATATCTAATTAATGCTTTTGTTGGAGCACTCAGACAACACCCCATGGGTTGTGCGCACTTTCTGCTGAGGGTTGTCCTTGTTGCCGATGTGGTTTATGGCTCGTTTCTAATGTCAGACTGTCAGACAGTCAGAGTACTGTTATTGGATTCTGTCTGGTGTCTGTGTCATTTGGATAGGACCCACATATAGATATATATATATATCTATATATCTATTTAAATATCTTTATGAAATATTTCGCTTTTATTGACTAACATTGTCGGAAAGTTCCAGAACGGTATCCACCCTCTTTTCCGACTGAGATCTAAGCTTGGTCCCTTGTTGATTTCATTGCCACTGCGTCACGTTCGCTACTTGCCACTTGCCACTTGCCACACGCCCCGCCGTCTAACGACTGCCCACTGTCAACTGGCAACTGGCAACTGCCAACTGCCGTCTGCCATTTTGGCTTTTCCTGCAGGAAGCTTGCATATTTTACGTGCTCCTTGTTGTTGTTGTTGTTGTTGTTGTCGTTGTCTGTGCGAGTATTTTGTCTGTCTATGCTATCTATGCTGTTTGCTGTGTGCTGCTGCCCCAACTCTTTGCATTTATCGATTGAAATGTGTCTCAGGCTGTGAAATACAGGTCATTGATCTGCTCGTGCCACGACGCGACGCGGCGACTCAAATCCTTCTCGTGCTATCTGTGCACTCGACTTTCCTTCGGGAAGAGACTCGACTCGACTAGAATGTGTCAGCCAGCGTCAGCGTGTAGTTTCATTTAGCATAATACAAATGTACTTTGTATAGGAACATGCAATGCAATATAAGATAATTATATATTAGACTTTTGCAGTCTGCTAATTCCCTTTCAGAGTGAGAGTCGCAATGCTTCCTTGTTCAACAAAAATAAGAATGAAAGAAAACAGAAGTAAAGAGAGTTGAGCAAAGGGGAGGAAAAACAAACGTTCTTCAAGCTTTGGGGTAGTGGGGCATGCCAGCCGAGTGGGGCGCACTTTATGCTGTTGGGCAAACTGTACCAAAAGTGTGCATGGAATTTCACCAAGGCAACGGCGCAAAGAGGATCGGGAAACAGGGAAAGAGGGAAGCAGGGAAACGGGGCAAACGGCCAACCACTAGACCAGGCCAGGCCAGGCCAAAACATACCCAGACTGTGGTAGAAAGAGAAACCAACTGCGACTTATGGGCCAGGATACGAGTATGTTTGCCAAAGTTTAGCTGACGACTTGTTTGAGAGGGTTGCAATTCAGGCGGAAAATGAAAATTAAAATAACTGAAAAGAGACACAAAAAATACAAAATATAAAATACAATTGAGCAGTCACAGCAGAAGAAGCAGATATGTGCAATGAGGAGGCGTCTGTTGATACTTGTACTTGTACACTGCGGTTCAATGACCAATTGCCGCCGTTGCTATCACGGCATGTGTTGTGAATGGTCCACACCTTTCCCATTTGGCCACAGTGCTAATGTAGCTGACGCTGATGCTTCTGGTCAATGCAAGGTCGATGAACGCGTTTGCCATTGCCATTGCCAGCCGCAGTGGCAGTTGCAGCTGATAACTCTGCCATTGATGCTCATCCAATGGTCAACATGTCAAAGCAGACTGGTTTTATTTTCGTAAAAAACCACGTAATACGATTTGTGGGTAAATTTTCTATAATCCCTTAAGTTTCAATGAAATCAAATCAATGCAATTGTATATTTTGCACTGTATCCTTAATTGATTTGAATGCTCTGTCTCTAGTAATGTATAAATTACCTATGCGATATGACAGTTCCTGCATAATATACACAGATCAAAGCTCACAGATATGACCTTTTTATTAGTTTAATTACAATTATTATTTGAATACAATTATCTTGCTATACCGAAAAATTGAAAGCGATCAGATGTTGTGTTTGTATTATCAGCATTTGAACAATACAAGCAGTGCATATGCGTTACACTATGCGAACTGCTTATGCGAGCGTGTACAAGCAGTGCATGTGCTTGTGTGTAGCAGTATATTTGAATTGTAGGCATGAGTAAGTCATTGCAAGCAGTGTTTGTGTGTCTGCAAGTTATTTAAATAAGAAACATAGTCACATTAAATTACATTTAATTAATATAAATATTCTGAATAGCGCCAAGTCATTGCTACAGAACTCGATTCAATACACCAAGGCCTGCTAGCTTCAATTGAATGTGGTGCAATCGTAACATCGCAGTCGACAATTGCAACGCATGCGCTGTCGGAAGAGTTCCCTTAGCTAACAAGCATAGGATATTGGCCTTTTAGGGTCAACTCTCTAATGGTATAAACGTTGAAATCGTTGCCGCAAACGAGACAGTTCCCAAAGAAGTCGACATCGCGTCATTGTTTTGGCATCGTCATAACCGCACTCTCACGTGAATCTCATGGGCGCCGCCTCTGGCATTGACACTGTGGCATTGGCAATGGTATTCAGCATGCGACTTGTGTGTTCCGTATAATGACTTTTCCACGGACTTTTAGAGCATATGCACTCACCATGGCGATCTGCAAATCTTATTTGTTTGCATTTATTCATATATTTTAATATTGGTAAACGTGAGAGTATACAACTGCAGTCGATGAGGCTCCATTTGTAGATGCTCTGCTCTCTCTAGAAATAAGCATATTCACACTGTTTGCTTTGTAGCTAACGAACAACAAGCAGTACACACTGTACACAATCACTTGAGAATATAATTTATTTAAATGTGAAAAACAAGATTGACAAAGCGAGTGATAAAAACAGTTTAGCTTCTCTAAAAGTGTCTAATGAATAATAGCAAAATGACTATTTAATGGAACCGACCCGTTGTAATGATCTTCAATAGAAGTCAGTTCAATATCTGGCATCCCGTTATGCTTCAAAGATATGTTCTCTAGAGTAGACTTCAGTTCTATTGACTCCACTTCCATTTGAGTTTGAGTTTTGATGATATTCTTGATTGATCTACTGATCTTCGTGTCTTTAAATGTATTGAGGAAAGCGGAAAAGCCCGTGTGACTTTCTACACACATTTCAGCATTGCGTTTCAATTGGCAATGATTATCGTATTTAATCTTGGGTAATGGAACTTTTGATTTGGTATCATTATCGCGTATCTTAGTCTTAATAATGCGATTTTTAGTGATTAGTGGCTTCTTCGCCATCGATTTGGGCTTCTTAACAGCGCGCTTAGGTTTCTTAAATTAAATTTAATTTGTTATATCAATAATATAATTATATCTAATGCTCTTACCATAGTCTTCTTAGCGGCATCACTTTTCTTCCACGGAAGGGCGCTAACGCCTTTTGCAAACTCAAGGTTTTGCCGCAAAGCATATTCCGAAGTCCCCGAGCGCACCAATATGCCCAGATGAGTTAAACTATTCAACGATTTCTTGACAAAAAGCTCCATATGTGGCAGCTTCCTACTGTGTCGCATCTGGAGTTGAACATGTTGTATGATTTTATCAACCAGAACAAACATTGTATTCGAACTGTTGCCTTGTAGTGTAGAAAGTGCCTGCATTACGTGGCGATTGATTGCTTTGGGCACCATGAAATTATCCATTAGTATAGAACTTATATCAATTTGTGTGAATGAAATATGACTAAAATCTTATGAGATTTGTGTGTACTTGAGCCTATTACTCGGTAATGGTTTAATTTTATAATAGCTAACAAAAAACATATATGTATTCAAAGACTACTAAGATTGCATTCATAACAAAATACCCTGTAATAAGATTGTTTTTGTCGAAATAAATGTATATTACAGAGCATAGATTCTCTGATATTAAATGCAATAGAAGTTCTTTTTATAACTTCGTGCTATATTTTTGCAACTATGCTAAGGGATAAAGAATAACTTAGAGCTGATCACAGGGTATATTATATATATATATATTATAGCGCAAACACTCTAGAGCATTCTCAATTGTTTAGTCTGCCAGAGAATTACTCATTGGTTGCATTTCATTATCAACAAAACTTCTTATTATTATTATTCTTCTATGACTTTTCTTCGTCTCCACATGATTATTCAACTGTCGTAGAAGCGACTCCCCCATGACGGCAGATTCACAAAATGATAAAAAATGCATCACAATTAAAATGAAAATCAACGAAAAGCGAAAACTTTTCACACATACAGCAATACACAGGGATATAGTATATATGTAAACACACACACACTCACTTACACAGTTGCATGCATAGAACAATAACAGACTAACCTATTGTAAAGTGGGCAGTATACATACATACATATATATGTATGTACAACTATCTACATACATATGTATGTATATGTATGCATGCACATGCATGCATTTTAGGTACAGGCAACATTTTCCAAAATGGCGTCTCAGGAACAGCAGGAACAGCTCCTTTTACTGCTCCCCACACATCACCCCTAACCAACCCCCTCTAACGGCGACAACACCCTCCCATTCATGCATGCATCAAAATATATGTGCATACACACATACATACATGTATATGTATGTACATATTTATGTATGTGCACAGACGAAGTATCAGCGGCTTTGTCTGCTGCACAACTCCAACAAGAGCAGCACAGAAAAGCAGAAAAATGAAAAGCAGCAAAAAAGCAGAAAAGCAGAAAAACGCAACGACAGAGTCCACAGTCGGTGGCATTGTGAGTGCAGAGCGGAGCAGGTCAATGATACCAAAAGTTAACCCACACCAACAAGCGTCTGCGTCGCACTTGAGCAATTTTCACAAAAAAAAAAAAAACAACAACAACAACAAAGCAACAAAACAAAAAACCAGTTTGGACTCCGCGCAGTGACGGGACCGCTCCCTTTTGGGCATAAACGCCACCCACACCCACAGCCCACAACCCACAACTCACAACCCACATAATATTGGTGCAGCCAATGCTAAAGGCAGCGCCAGTGTCAAGTTTACGCCACTTCCACAAGCACACGTACACACACAAGCATACACACACACAAACAGACACTACGCAACCTGGTCATGAACTCCATTTTCAATGGCAGCCATAGCAAAGTGCCCTCCCCTCACCGCTCATCACTCGTTCACTCGTGCCTTCTTCTGCTGCATACCCTCATTACCCCCTTATAGCACAAAAGCTCTTTTATCTTCTGTCTGTTTATTTTGTGCAGTGAGAGAAATGCAAGTAGAGAGTGAGAGAGACAGAAAGAGCGAGAACGAGAGAGTGTAAAAAGCGAATGCGGCAACTGTCTACCTAGCAAACATTCCCACCTCCCCTTTGCTTGCACTCTTTCATTCTCCCTCTGCGCTCAAACTAAAAGCTTCAACCACACTGGCAAGCGACGCCTTATGCATCATTTATTGCCAACGATTCTCGTATCTGTATCTCTTTATACATTGCGCTGCTTTTTCCTGTGCAGCAGCAGCAGCAGCAACAAAAATAACAACAACAACAAGAACATACCACGCCACAACTTGAACAACGCGGTGAAGGTCATTGCTACCAAAATTGTGTCTCCCTTTTGTCCTACTCTACTCTCGACGCGACGCGACTCGACTCGCCTCGCATTCGACTCGCATATTCTCATTCTCATTCGCAATGCTACAGCCCAGCGCATCTATATATATACACTTGTATACATACATACTTATATTGCTATATATGTTTGATTTTATATGTATTTACGCTTACACAGTCTGCTTGCATGCACTGTGTCTGTTTGAAGCAACGATAGGAACGACAGCAACGTTGCTTGCTGTGGCATACACCACATCCGCATCTATAATATTTAGTGGGGAGCATGGGTTAAATCAGTGTTGCCAGATTACGTTTTTGAAAAATAAATGCTTTGCAAATACCTTAATTGATTAAAGCTTTTGGACATTATATGCAAGGCTTAAATGTCTGTCTACAGTCTGGCAACAGTGCGTTTTGTCTGCAGTGTTGCCATAATTTGTAGTTTTGTATATAAGCACTTAAGATAATACAGCTTTTAGAAAATTTATCTCAAGATTGAATGGGTCTCTCTTGTTTATATGAACTTTTTAATGTTGAAGTCAAACTACAGCGTTGCCGGACTGGGATGTGCTGCAATGATGTCACTAATCATGATGTAGAAGCTTTTAGACAAACTCTAACAAAATTAAATGGATATATATATATATATGTATATATATATATATATGTATATATATGTAGTGATTTCATGCATAATTATACCTACAGCGTTGCCAGATTGCTTTGAATTATACAACAATTGTTCGTTTATTGCCACAATTACTAAACTACAAGCTTTTAGACTATATCTAAGCCGTGACTTCAGCGTTGCCAAATGACACATCTTTATAAAGAAAAGATAATGTAATGCCAAAATTAATAAAGTAGATGATGAACCTAAAATAAAAGGATGTCTGTTGTTCATTACAGTGTTGGCATATTAAAATGTAGCTGCAGCGTTGCCAGATTGTGCGTATTTGATATTTTAAAGGGTGTACTTTAAAGATATAAAGATAAAGATATGAAGCAGAAAGCAGCTGAAGCGGAAGCTAATTACAACGTTGTAATGTGTTGCAGTCAGCGTTGCCAGATCTCGGGGTTTAACCACTTGAAGCATTGCCTGTTACGGATATAGAAAACCTTGACATTATCTACGAATTCTAACTGAAATTGTATTCATTGGTTAGGCTTTTTCTTGGCAAATGTGGTAACACTGGCAACCCCAATAGAAAACCCAGCAGAGAGTCTGAATAAAAACTCGTTCAGTGTTCGACCCGTTCCGCTCCCGTGCCAAAAGCAAACTGTGTCTGTGTCACTCAACCCACTAAACTTGCACACAATGCGATGACGAAGTCGAACTGTGGCACGTTCGTGTTGCTAGCTAGCAATCGTTGTGTGCATGCGAGTGTGTGTGTATGTGTGTGGGTCTTGTTCAGTTGCATGCAACATTTTGTGCTGCGACTCTGCTCTGCTAAGTGGTGTTGCCTCTTGTGTCCCTATTCTGTTCCCTGTTCGCTCTCTCTCTCTCAATCTCTCATGCTCTCTTCTTTGCTTTGCTCTTCTGCTTCTTCTTCCTCATTTTTGACTTGCCCCGTTCCTCGTTGTATGCATGAGCTTGGTGTTGTTGTTGTTGCTGCTGCTGTTACGTTGGGTTCAATGTCTGGTGGTTGACCTACCCGTACCAGAGATTTTTCACAGGACCCATTTGCTGTGCGCTGTTGTTGATTCATGTCGTTGCAACTGCCAACAGATCGAGCTGCAACCTGAAGCTGTAACTGCCACCTACATCCCACTTTGCTCATCGTCATCGTCATCGTCATCGTCAACTGTGTGACAAGTGAAAACTAAAACAAGTCTGCATCTCTTTCAAAGTAAAAGTTGTGCAACTGTGATAGTTAATGGTTGCGAGGTGGGGAGGGGTGTGAGTGCTGCAACTATGCTGTGGCAACTGAAATTACACAATGACAGAAGATGCCACAACAGCGCATAAGCAGTTTTCCTTTTCCAACATGATTTTCCATTAGATCTGTGGCATTTGATTCTTGTTACCACAATGTGAAGTCTTCGCTTGACCAAGTCGTAGCGAACAGCTTCAACAACTTCGTCTATTCGATTAGAACGCATGTAATGCAATCCAACTGGTTTTCCACTTGTAATTTCACTCGCTTAGCCAGTTTCCACACTGCCTCTCACCTGGTAGAAGAAAAGCCCAACAAAACCGCACTCGATACTATTAGAAGATTCAAGGCTAAGGCTGCAGAGTCTAAGGCTAAGGTCATTGCCATGCGCCGTCGCATAACTATTCTCGCAGCAATGCCCTGCACAACTGATGCAATGGGTATATTCGACTAGGTGTTAATACGCTCAGAAGCAGTTAGAAAGCCAACAGTTAAACTTGTAGATTAATTAGCTTTATGAAACGTACTTACAGGGTATTTTAAAGTCTATTGTGTAGCTCTTCTATTTATTTTTGAGCTCATAATATTCACAAGCTGTGTGAATTACGACTTAAGAATTTTACACAAATTGCATTCTCAATTTTTTATAGGATATCTTATAGTCAGCAGAGCTAATTTTATAAATTAAATAAAGTTAATTAATAAATATTTAAATATATTGTCCAAATGAAAAGAACTTGGCAATATTGCAAGCATTAAGGCTATGCTTTAAGTGATTACAGGGTATGTTGTGGTCTAATATATATATTGATTTTTATTAATCATATAATAGGCGAATAGCATGTGTTTATGAGCAAAGCATGTATATTATCTAAAGAAGTTAATATTACTCACTTACAAATGCCTATAGGGTATTTTAAAGCCGGCAACCCGTTCTCTTTTATTACGGTACAATGAGCACGCAAATATATAGTTTGATCGCAAGCAAAAACTTATTAATTTCACGCGCTTCTAAAATTTGTTTACAGCTTACAGGGTATTGTTTAAGTCAGCTATGCTTATCTTCTATGCTCTATTAATGCAAAATATTTAAATGCAGCTTGAAGAACTTGTTTTGCTGTTGAGAAACTCAGCTCGAAGACAAAAGCCAATTAACTTATTTTACAGGCAATAGAGAAAGTTCTAGATGCATGTTGTAATGCTCGTTCTTTGAGAGAAAGTATTTCGAAATGATAGAAGAAAGTACAAAGAATTTGTTATAACATTTATTTGCAATAGCAAATGGCAATTGCAACTATGGCTAAGTTGTTAAGGTGACTCACAGTTCTCAGAAATGGCAACCCTCGACTGGAGTTACAGCCGAGCCACATTGGGTGCCATTTTTCCAGACTGTTGTTGTAATTCCTGTTTACCTCCCCCTGTAACCAAACAACAGTTATCGGGATACGAATGACAAATTTCCCTGCATAGTTGCTGAACATGCAGCTTTGTGTGTCACTTACTGATACACAGAGAACAGAGAATAAAACGGCATAAGTAGGGATAGAGATTATAGACGGTAAACAAAACAAACATATGATTAAATATTCGATAGTTTTCGATTTTTATTGGCCAACAGAACCCATTCCAAGTTCGACAGTAGCTTCTGCACTAGTTAAACTTCTATGTAATTTATATAAAAATTTCTCAAGTTTCTCTTTCTAACATAATTTATTTTTTATTAATTAGTTAATTAATTAATTTTTTTATTTATTTTTTATCTATTTACTTATTTATTTATTTATTTATTTATTTATTTATTTATTTATTTATTTATTTATTTATTTATTTATTTATTTATTTATTTATTTATTTATTTATTTATTTATTTATTTATTTATTTATTTATTTATTTATTTATTTATTTATTTATTTATTTATTTATTTATTTATTTATTTATTTATTTATTTATTTATTTATTTATTTATTTATTTATTTATTTATTTATTTATTTATTTATTTATTTATTTATTTATTTATTTATTTATTTATTTATTCATTTATTTATTTATTTATTTATTTATTTATTTATTTATTTATTTATTTATTTATTTATTTATTTATTTATTTATTTATTTATTTATTTATTTATTTATTTATTTATTTATTTATTTATTTATTTATTTATTTATTTATTTATTTATTTATTTATTTATTTATTTATTTATTTATTTATTTATTTATTTATTTATTTATTTATTTATTTATTTATTTATTTATTTATTTATTTATTTATTTATATATTTTTTGATTTATTCATTTATTTATTTATTTATTAATTTATTTACTTTCTTATTTATTTATCTATTTACTTATTTATTTATTCTTATATTTATAATCTGTTTATTTATTTATGTGTTGATTGTTTAATTTATCAATCTATTTACTTATCTATTTACGTATTTATTTATGATTTAAAATTAAAATTAAGCTTGGAAAATATTTGGAAAATTCGAACAAAAAACATCTGATTTAATGCACAAAATCGAACTGCACGGATTTTGCAAAGACTTGTCACTGTAAATCAGACGAAAATGTCGAATTTGTCTAGCAAATGAACTTTGAACCTGCATTTAACCTGCGCTAATCGACATCATCATCAGTTCTATTGGCATCAGGTGTTGCAATGGACATACATATGATTCACAACGTGTTCCATTCCCATTCCCATTCCCCTTCCCATTCCAATTTACCTAAATGTACATAAAGCAAAGCCCAACCAACCAAATCCCCATAGAATGTGCCATGCATGTTCTCATTCTGATGGACAAAACGTTTGAAAGCCCAACGTCACCGACTCCCTACAGTCCCTAATGAGTCACTGACCGGGCACTGCTCCGTTTTAGACATACACAATATATATATACAAATGTATATATATTTACTTGTATTTCTTCTTTATTTGCTTCGTTTTTGGGGTGCATAAATCCAAGCGTCATCGTCTTCTCTGTGTTTCGGCTTTCGGAGGTCTTAGGCGAGTGACTTATAGCATACATTTGGGCTGAGGTGAATAAGCGTCCAAAAAATCGGTTCACTGCACGCACATTGACCTAATAATTGGGTTTAATTTGATTAGTTTTTTTCGGGGGTAATTCGAATATATCGAAAATAAATGTCGACTTTGCTGTGTCAGGTTAAAAAGAAGGTTTATCATCCTAATAATGTGCAAGGGAATTAAAAGCATACACTAAACATATTGAGTCAAACATGAATAGACAAGTTGAACTTAGGGAACTAGTATTTAGTTGAAGCTGTTAACCGCAATGTATATATAATAAATAGTAATAAAGAAGAGATCGAATAATCGAAAGAAAGTAAAGAAACAAGCAAAAGAAAACTTTAAAATTGATAGGAACAATTTACTAGCAATCGAGACTATTTTTATACCCTGTGCCCATTAAAAATGTGCAAAAAAACGGTACAATAATTTTGTGCAAATGTATGTAACAGGCAAAAGGAGGCCTGCTCGACCGTACAAAGTATATATATTCTTAATCAGTATCAATAGCCGAATGTCCGTCCATCCGTCCGTCCATCTGTCTGTATGAACGCATCAATCTCAGCAACCATAAGAGCTAGAGACAATAAATTTAACATGAAGGTTCCTGTAAACCCTCTCCAGAGCGAGTTTATGATAGTTTTCCGATAACTTTCCCTTCACCCCAGCAAATGGAAAAATGTTGGCCGCATTTCTCAGCGTACACTTTTCTTACTTAACAGGTGCTTAAACAATATCATATAGAAGCAGTCCTGAAAGATTCATTAAGATCGGTCTATAAGTAAGTGAAATAATCAGAAAAGAAATGTGAGCGTGACAGCGAATGACTGCGACACAAGCATATGTAAATGGAGTGTCGTAACACTGAGCTTTTGAACGAGTATGTATACGTATATGTGAAAGCTCGCTGCTATAAGCATGCAAAGAATTCATTTGGAATTGAGAGCTTCAAAAGTATCTGGTATGTTCTTACTTCTATTATAATCAAAATACATAATTTTTAATACCGCACAGGGTATTATACTGTCGCGCGCGATCGACTGATCCGCTTGCTCTTTTTATAAAAGTATCGAATAAATTGTCAAATTTAAATCTGTTTTCAATGTGGAGACTCCAATAAGTCTTTGCTCATCGAAGAGCAGAATCTAACTTCCATCTAAAGACTTAAATAGTAATAGAGGGACAATCAACTTGATTATCTTTAGCTCAGCATCTCACAATCGTTATCTCACTACAAAGTGAGCAAGCAGCGCTGCTCCTACTTGGGATGCAATGATTGTTGTTACCTTCAGTTTGTTGTACATAGAAGCATCCTTGATTCACATCAAACGGACAAATCAGACAACCGTAGTGCAACTCGACTCACAACAAAGGAAGCAGCGCTGTCTTCACTCACAGTGCATGGAAATTGTTGTGTATATAATTTTTAAGACGGATTATCTGAGAATTGATTTGCTTGATTGTTTGCAGGGCTTCAAAACTTGATGAAATATTGTTCTTTAAAGCTTTGTTCTTTCTAGAGATATATTAACCAACCTTCAGCCTTAATTTGATTTAAATCAGCCTACCATATCATATAATGGCCATAGGAACGATGGTATGAAATGAATTTATATGAAATTGTTTATAGAAAATAATAAAATAATAATTATAAATGAAGGTAAAAGAGTTGAAACACATTATATAACATATTTTCACTGCAAAGGTCGGTTTTCTTTTAAACATTTTTAACATTTTTGAAAATCCCAACAATTTCTGATTTTTGCTAATGAAACATAATGTATAAAAAAGCAGAAAAATGTACATTAATGTAAGCATTTTGTAGAGCTAAAAGAAAGATATATTACATATATATCTAGCTAATTATAATAAAGTATACGTTAATGTTTTAATATACCATAACAAACTATTTGAGTCAGAAAAATGTTTTGAAATGCAAAACAAAATAAACAAATATAGAAAACAATGCAAATGCCGAGAAAACTATTGAAATAATTATTGGATGACATGTTAAAGAGGACAACGGAGAGGTCTACGCTGATGGTCAAACCGCAGTTAGACAATTGCAATGACAACCCTGAAATTAATCTCGTCTGCCCAGCAGCCAGAGCCAGACACCTCGCATGGTCATTCCCATGCCCCACGACCATGCCCCCAAACGCCCTCTCAATGTCACTTGCAGCAGTCAAAACTTGCAGAAACCGGCAGCCGGCAGTTGGCAGTCCGCAGTCCGGAGTCCGCAATCCCCAGTCGACAGCGCCCTCTGAACGTGGACCTTGGCAATGAGGAGAGTAAGAGCAGCGGGAAAGGTAGAGCGGCAACGGGAGTAGCGCGATAAGTAGGAGCAGGAGCAGGAGCGGCAGCTGCAGCAGGAGCAGAAGCTAAAGCAGAAGCAGGAATTGAAGAGGAGCCGAGCGAGGTCCCTACTGCCATAGGGGGGGCGAACTCTGCAGTGTGTATGCAATGTTTTTTGCTGTGCATACGGAAATGCGCATGCTTGTGTGTCCTTGCCCTTGGTAGTCCACTGTAAAGGGTCTCCTCATATCGCAGTTGTAGTAAGTGCCCCTGAAAATTGTTAACCTTCGTGCAGCCCGAACGAAGGACGTTGCAATGTGCAATGCAACACACAAAGGCAACGAACATGCGCGTTGCATTCAAATTTCTCGCGCTCTCTCTCTCTCTCTCTCTCTGCCTTTATTTTTTGCATTCTCATTCTCCAAAAATTGGGAGTTGCAGATCTGAGCTGCAAGTTACTCCCCCAAAAAGCCCCTTCCGTACAAATATTATGAAAAGGGTGTCGTCTGGCAGCTCCTGCCCCAAAAAAAAAACTGGACAAATTTCAATGGCTCTGTCATTGCCACAGACCATCATTATATTTAGTTGAAGGTAAAAGTCGACAACAACAAAAAAAAATAATGGGCACGGGTATAAAAAGAATCTTACAAAATCTGAGAATATTCAATGCAAGAATCTAACCTTACAGCTAGAGGAAATCAACCTTAACAAACAATACAGTTATTATGGCAACTAGATGGAGTTCTTCTCACTTGGCACAAGAACACAACGCTCGAGGGTTGCAACTCCAGACAGACAATCCAGAACGTTGACAATAACCCACCCACTGTTGATTTTTGCAAATATATTTGTACATTTGTAATTTCTATTCTACGACAACTCCCGGAATTCTGTGCCAAACTTTGCAACCCCAAATAAAAAAAGAAAAAGAAACAGACCCATGACAGAAAACGGACAAAAACTACAGTTCTAGACGCAATTGAAACCAACACAACAACTGAGAATATTGTGCAACTTTACAGTGATCAACAGCAAAATGCCCTATACAGAAATTTTGAGATGAGTATAGAAAAAATGATTTTCTTTTGCTATCAATAATAACTCGATAATAAAGAGTATACAAACATATATCTAGGCCTATAATAGTATTAGTTTTTATAAAAGAACTTTTCTTTTTATAAATAGTAAGGAAATTTACCTTACTTATCATACTAATTTTAATACAATAAGTGAAGGGTATTATAACAGCTCTAATCTGCAGCCCAACACTTCCGTCCCCCGTTGCCGTCGTTGTCCTCCTCCTCATCATCATCGGCCGCTTCTTGTTCATTGCACCCCCAACGTATTGTACATTGACTTCTCTGGGCTACGTTTTGTTTCCTGCATTCGCCGACAGCGGCGGTGGCGGCAGCAGCGGCGACGCGTCGCTACAATGCGCTGTTCACTCTTGCTCTCACGCTCTCATTCTGGGCGCTGGTCTCTCTCTTTTGCTGAGCAGCATTCCCATACCACGACCTACCTTACCCACACCCACAGTGTGCGCTTTCAGCTTTCTGCTTTGGGCTTTGGCCATTCTTCCGTGCACAACTCCAGCCCAGCCAGGCTACGGGCAGAGTCTGATGGTGTCTGCTGTCGCTGCTGCCGCCGCAGTCGCTGTCGGAGTCGCAGTCGCAGTCAACGTTGCTGCACCAATTCGCAGTTCGTTTTCATATTGAAAGTAGAATTTTTCACTTTTGCAAATTTCTGTCTCGTTTCAGTCGCGTTAACGACGTCATGTCGCACGTTTGTTCTCCACTTGGTTTTCTGCTCAGATCTGTCAGACTAATGTCAGCTCCAGATGAGCTACAAATCATATTTTTGTCGCCTCCTCTAGTTTGACGGTATATATTAATATTCGATATACTTTCATTTGTGTATGATAATAACTATTCCTATCAAATATCGGTCGAACGCGTAAAGAAACTCTCAGTGAATAATGATACTGTGAAGTGTGTCTATGAATTCGAATTATAAATATTAAATATTAAATATTAAATTATAGTGCAAAGTGTGCTTCAAAGAATGGTTAATGAAAGAGATTAATTCAAATTTGATATATGGGATAGTTTTAGAACTCTTTTAAAGAATCGAAGTGTGATCCTTGTTTATTGTAAATTATAGCCATTATTTGTTTACTATTTTCTAATATTATCACTCGTCAATTTGACCTTTCACTCTCAGAATCACATAGCATCCTCTTAAATTAATCTGTCGAGAACCCACCACTAAAGCTTTTCCGATATGACACTAGAAACTTACAAAACATTCATTCTTAAATATGTACGTTGGTCTGAATGTAGCTCATCTCATTAGGTTGTCTGTCCAAAATGTCTGACTCATTCCAGCCCACTCCAGGAACAACACCAAAGTTGTGCAAAACTTTAAACTCCAGACATTGCAACCCTCATTAAGCCCCAAACTTCTGGTGTCTGGCCGAACGGGGCTGCAACTCCAATTACCCACACAACCATCACCTCAATCACCCCATAACCCCCATAACCCATTCCTCAGTACTCCACTCCAAATATCTCTTTCCTTTTGGGACTTTACAGTGCGCTGCTCACTCAACTAAAGCGCCGCTGTAGACGGACTGTTAAACGGCAGTGACACACAGCAATTGCGATAGCGTCTGTTAACCTTGCCTTGGTATTGGTGAACTTGACTAAACACGCGCTAGCGTTACTCTTTCGTTCGCTCTCGTTCTCTTGCTGGTTGTTCTCTCATTTTTGCTATTCTATTTCAAGTTCTTTTCACACACATGTGAATGTACTTGTGTGGATGCCAAGCAACGCGTCGCGTCGCATAGTCAGCAATGAACATTCAGTGTTAAGGTCAATATATTTTGTTGTGTTTTACTTCCACATGACTGTGACTAGTGACTAGACTGCATCTATGAGGTTGCATTTTGTTTGCTGATTATTGCACTATTGAATTTTGTTTGCACATTTGCCGTTACAGTTTTTGTTTGGGGTCAAACGAACTGTCGTTTACGGAAGCTTTTAATGCTGATTCCCTTGAATTGTATTTTTTACTATGAATTGACGAATAAGCTATGCATCATTCATGTCATTTGAAACGTGACTAGAAGGGTGTTAATAATGCCAAATATTTTTAATTGAGAAAGTAAACAAAGAGTCACGATAACGAAAGTGAACCAGAAATGCGTTCATTAATTGTCCTTTTTGCAACTTTGCTACAGAAAGTTGCATTTATGCTTCATTCAACATCCCTCAGGAATATGAACCTACCTCAATGCGTAACTCTGTCAGTCTGTTTGTTAGTGGCGTCTCCTACGCACAATACTCAAAATGCGTTGTTATTCTTGTTGTTGTTGATTCGTTGCTGGCCGGATATTGCCGCCCACTCAAACTCCTCTTGTCTTGCATTGTATGTACAGAAGTTCCCAAAGAACTACCCTTTTTTTTAAAGAAAGCAACCCCCAACTTGCTGTTGAGAAAACTCCAGTGGATATGTGGACCCTTCCCATTCTACAAATTGTTAACCCCAAACGAAACATGGTTTGGTTTTACGAGATTTGTGCGTGTTTGCCGTTCGCCTGCTCATTCGCGTTTATTTTTGTTTATTTATGTTTTGCTTTTCGTATTCTTTACAGCTTTCGTTTCCTCATACGTTTCTTACGCTCGCTTACGCTCTCAGTGCTCGCTCTCGCCGTTCGCTCTCATTGCCGCTCTTAGCAGGCGCTCTCGGACGGGCCCACTTTGCAGCACACGACGACAACGAACGGTTTTCACTTTCATTGTGCAGCTTATTCGCGTTCTCTCTCTCACACACACATGTAAGCACAATCACTTGCAAACTTTTGCTCTCAGCAGGTTTGGTTCTGTTCTGCTCTGTGCTATTCTGTTCTGCTCTGCCAGCTTTTTGCGATTTTCAGTTTCAGTCAGAGAAAGTACGGCGCACGCAGCGGTTGAAAAATTGAAGCGCGTCCACAAATCAAAAGCAAAACATACAAAATAATCGCCTTTGCTTTCAAATTGATAATAATTTAATTGCTAATTTATAAAGCTGACAAAATGTGCAATAAATGCAATTCCAAAGTTGCAACCGTGTTTGATTTAAACATTGAGTTGTAATCCGTTACCCGTAATCCGGAATCCGTTATCCGTGTCCCGTGCCCCGTGTTCGCGTCGCGCTGTGTCCTTGTCCTTGTGCAGCGCCCATCAGTGGAGCCAACACAACCGAACAGCTGTTGGTTGCTATTCCAGTTCTCGTCCTCGACCACGTCCTCGTCCTCGTCCTCGTCCTCGTCCACGTCCACGTCCTTCATCGTACTCGGATCACCTTGCTCTTGAACGCTGCGTGGCACTCAATGTCAGTCCCACAGCCAGTGCCATCGTTGTCATCATATTGAGTTTTCGCAAATATTTTCGGGACAACAACTCATGTTCATATTTTGAGATACATCTATGTTTCTATGTTATCACTTGCCCCATCCCTTTGGCAGCGCCTCAGCCATTCTCAGCTGTTGCTGGGTAACAAATGCACATAAGAAAATCACAAAAGCAAATGAAAATGGAAAATCACCGAGAATGTTGTATGAAAAATCTATAGAAATTCAATTAAACTACTTTCTCGCAATGTGCTTTAACAAGTTGTTTCTATTAAACAAATGTATAAATTATTCGGCAGGTGCAAAGTTCAAATGTCTAAAATAAGCACACAAAAAAGTGTCCAAAAGAAACACAATAATTATAATTATAATATCCGTGTGAACCATAATAAAACAACAAAAAATAAATACTACAATTAAAGTGACATAATCATAATTGGAATATCAAGAATCTAAATGCTAAAAAAACATTAACTTTCTTCTAAAGAAATTGTGTCAGTCAGACGGCCTTCAACAAAGCAAAGCTCACGAAAAATTCCCTACAACATGAAACCTAAATAAATCATCACAACTATATTTTTATAAAGGTGTTTTACCTGTACGATTGTACAATAAAAGTTCGATAAAAGGTTTAAAATATGAAGAAAAAAATAAAAATTAATGCTCAGGTGAAAATATAAAATTATATAAATTAAGCAACAGTTGTGTTGTATTTTGTGTGCAAAAATAAAAGTAAAAGAAAATATATTTTTGGAGAAAAATCAAGTATAAATAAAATACATAATAGGCGTAAAAGTATGAAAATAAAATGTTATTTAAACTACAATATTAAATGTTATTAAACATTAGTCTATAATCGCATTAAATAACATAATAATAAAGTCTAATTTCAACAATTTATATAGCAAACACTTTGCAAATACTCAAAATCAAAGAATAATAAATTTATAAAAAATCATACATAAATTTATAATTATACTCAAGAATGCATTAAATATAAAAAATATACATACATATATTTTTGCATACTATTATTCAACAATTTAAAACAATCAACAATCATCAATCAAGCAAAGAATCAATCAGGTGTTTAATTTAAAACTACAAAGTAAGCACAAACATATTAATTGAACAAATAATTGAATTGAATATTTAATTAAAAATATTAACAAATTGTTTTAATGAACAAAATTAATTAACATTTTTTGTAGTTTAAAATAAATAATGAAATATAATCTCAGGCTTGTATATCTATGTATATATAAATATATATATTCGTTGTATATATTTCAGATACTTAAAATACCTATAACATACTCAGAAAGAAGGGAAACGCTGCTGTGGAGACGGGAAGATCGAACAAGAAGTATTATTAGTAATTAAATTTTCAGCTGCTCCTCCCTCAACAAAAGATATCCTCATAAACGGAAAAGCCTCATTAACTTTAGATCAACATATATATATACACATAGCTCTGGGCAGGTTTAAGGGCAACGTAAGGATACAAATTCTAGGATACTACGAATATATTATATATATATTATATATACTTGAAAATAACTTTGCAACTTGAAGGCTGAAAACATTTTGATAAAAGAAAAAAAAAAAAAAAAGAAAACACAATTACTGGATAAATTTTGCAACAAGTGTAAAGAAGAAGAGACTGATTTTTACAAGAATAAGCAGCAGTAAAAGCAAGAGCTAATACTTAAGCGAGAGAGAGAGAGAGAGAGAGAGACAGAAAGAGAGAGAGTGAGTGAACGAAAGCGAGGGAGAGAGAGAGCGATAGACAAAGAGGCGGATTAGAGGCAAAGCAAGTGATTCAGGATCAAATCCAAAAAGCGATAAAGCAACATTTATATACATAGACACAGCACGCACACACACACATTCATATATATAGATATATATTTATATATACATATATATATACAACATGTTGAAGAAACTAAAGTGCATGGAAGCGGCCGCAGCGGCTGCAGCAGCAGCTGCCAGTGCAACAGCAACAGCCACATTAGCAACAACAACAACAACGCCCGCCACAAAGATCATCAAAACAGAACCCATAGATTTTGAGATGTTGCATCTCGAGGAGCAGGAGCGTCGCCAGGCGGAGCCCAGCAGCAGCAGTAGCAGCATCAGCAGCAACATTGGTGAAGCAAAGGCAGCAACTGTTGGTGGCGTGCCACAGCAACGCTATACACACGTGCAGGTGCAAACGGTGCCGCCACGCCAGCCTACAGGTTTGACCACGCCGGGTGGCACACAGAAGGTGATACTGACGCCACGCGTGGAGTACGTGCAACAGCGTGCGGCAAGCTCAAATAGTTTGACTGGCAAGCACATGTACACACAAAATGTGGGCAGCCCCTCGGAGAGTTCAACTGCACCACAAATAATCATAACACGCACGTTGCAATCATCGCAGTCGCAATCGCAATCGCAATCGCAATCGCATCTATCGAGACGCCACTCGGCCAGTCCCTCCTCCTCCTCCACCTCGTCGGCATCCTCTTCCTGCTCCACCTCCTCGTCGACGCATTATCCACAGCAGCAGCAGCAGCAACAGCGTCTTGGACACTCGCCGCCACCCTTGCATCATCAGCAGGAACAGGAGCAACATCAGCAGAGATCGGCACAGCAGCAACATGTGCGTGTCATACGCGATGGTCGCCTCTATGAGGAGTCCTTAACCGTTTCCCTAGCCGGCAACGGTTGCGCCTCCGGCGTGCGTCGTCTGTCCGTGTCGCCGCCGCCGTTGCATCATCATTCGCGTTCCGCGCCCGTCTCGCCCGTGATTACGCGGCGTGCCTATGTGGATGTGCAATATCAGCAGCAGCAGCAACAGCAGCAGCGACAGACACCACCGCTGGCACCACCGCCAACGCCACCACCACCGCCACCGCCGTTGCCACCACCTCCCAAGCAGCAGCAATATATTGGTGTCACACCGCCAACAGCAGCTGCTCGCAAGTTTGTGGTTAGCACAAGTACGCGTCATGTCAATGTCATTGCTGCCAACCACTTTCAACAACAGCAGCAACAGCAACAACAACAGCAACAACAGCATCATATTGTTACCAATGTTAGCTCCAGCAGCGCTGCATCTGCCTCCTCCTCTGCCTCCCCAGCTTCCTGCCCCAGCACATCCTCGTCGCACATCTTTCGCGCGCCCATCGTCTCCAGCAGCAGCAACAGCAGCAACGGCAGCAACAGCAGCAACATTTGCCAGCAACAGTTGCCGTCACACCATTTGCACAATCACAGCAACAGCAACAACAACAATAACGGCAGCGGCAGCGGCAACAGCAATTCGGCCATGCGTCCACCTCCACCACCGCCACCACCAAAGGTTAAGCATGCCTCCAGCATGGGCAACGGCAGCAACAACAACCACAACGGCAGCAGCAGCAGCAACAACAACAGTAACGCTGGCAGCAATGGAGAAGAGCCATCCAGTTCCATTCCTGATCTAGGTAAGTCTGAACTGCAATTGTTGTTCACATTGTTGTTATCGATCAATGATTGTTATCGATTTTACAAGAGACTTTAAAAAGTAAATAGTAGTTTGCAAACAGGGGAAAAATTAGAAAGGAAATAAATAAATATTATCGTAAATTAAAAAAATTATTATTTTAATATTAAATAATATTTAATATAGAAGGAATGCTGAAAGTTTCATCAAGATCGGTTCATAAATAAGACAGATAACCAGAAATGAAATAAAAGTTATTTTTCCATTGAATCGTTGCGCTTAGCGGGTAGCACACGTGTGCGAGCGAAACAGCGAACGAGTGCGATACAAGCACCTGTTATGTTCATACTTCTACCTCAATCATAATACTTAATTTAGAAAACTGCACAGGGTATTATACTGTCGCGCGCGCTCGATTGAAATAAATATAAGTTATTATTTCAATTTGATATATGGTATAAGACTGCTTATTCAAAGTTATTTCCAAAGAAAGCTAATTAAAGCACTACATGGACTTGATAAGAAAATTCCTTTAATTTATGATTTCATTTAGTGAATTATCACTTTTATTAACAACAATTTTTAAGTGCTGCTGCTCTGCACCATAGATGAACTGACAGCTCAGCTACTGCCCACCTTTTACAGTTAAACATAACTAACTGTAAATACACACACACACACACACACCTCACTAAGATACTTATATAGTTGCTGTAACCCGTTGACCCTGGACACAACTTGTCACAACTATAAAGACAACACACGCAATTGCTCGATTACACACACACACACACACGTCGACTGGTTCTAGTGCACTTTAACATACTACAATAATCTGAAGTAAATAAATTATATTTATTTACATATAATTTGTTAGCTACATATGTACATACATACATTCGCATGTACATTCATACATACATACATACATACCATACATCAATGCAATATATTTCTATTAGTTGAGATACGAAATCAAACATCAGTTTATAGAGCTGCTAAACAGTTATTTAACTTAAGCAAGACATATCAAGTGACAACAGGTAAAATAAATTGTTAACAATATGTTGCCGACTAGTAAATACCCTGTCCAGTTTATTGCTTTGACAACTTTTTTAAATTTAAATTTTAACAATTTTTATTTACATTTTAGAGATTCTAATTGTAATCTGAATTAGTGAAGAACTTCGACATTTTAAGTTAAATTAAGTGCTGAAAGTTATTGCTATAATACATTCTATAACAGCCTATCGTTCCTAATTTGTTTATACATAAGCTCATCTGTCAACAGATCGTTCCAATATCAGCTACATATATGTATAATGTAGTTATTCGATATGACAAGAAAGAACCTTCCAAGCTGCATACAAACTGCTTCAAAGCCGACCCTGATAATGTATATATGTAGATACTTATATACTCAATCAGTTCATTTAAATCATTCTCAATGTGTTACATATCATGTAACCAAATGATAATACTCTCTGTTTGGCTATAATCATGTTTCGAGGTAGAGTTAGTAACGGTTTCTGTATCCACAAAGGTCAGATCAAATACTGAGATAATACCAGAAATGACAACTGAACAATCTAATTGTGACGCTAACACTACACTACACAGTTGGGCATAGAGATGTATCTTCATTTTTTGGCTCTGGGAAATTGAACGGAAGTGATTAACACTCACTCAATTACATTCACTTTCATTCATCTTATGAATCTGTTGTTCCTGAAAGTATTACACAATTCATAAAACTGCGAATTAAAGTGAGCAACAAACTTGAGCTTAATTCGTATTATTTATATGCAAGATCAACTTTATATCAACTTTTATACATTTGCACATATATTTCTATATATTTTTTATTTATATTTATATAATTATATATATATGTATATATATATATATGTGTATATGCAAATATTTATAATGATATTAGCGCTATTCGGCATGTGGCTAAGCTGCGCCTCGAATTTCATATATAATAAATTGAAATTGTTCTCAGGGGTCGCCCTGCATATCCCCCCAATTCCCCTGATCAACGCCGATCCATAAACGATTTTCGTTAAAATTGTTATGCCCTGTAAATGTAGCTAACTGGGTGTTATAAGCTGTTCATAATGGGGGGATTCTTATTATTATATCAATTTTAAATTAATATATAGTTAATTATTTCATTGTTATTAATAAATATGTTATTATTTTATCCCATTGAAAAGTTTATTATTCTTTTTACAATCGCATACATTTGGACACCACTGTAGATTCTCAATGACAGCGCTCTGTCTTTTCCTGTCTTTCTCCCTCTCACTCTGTCTCTCTCTCTCTCTCCTTTTCTCTCTCTCGCTCACTCTCTCTCTATCTTTCACTCTCCCTGTATGTCTCGCTCACCCTCTATCTCCCTCGTTGCATCCGTCTCTCTCTTTCTTCTACTGACGTGACTGTATAGACAGAGCACTTCACACTTTGCAGACCTGCTTCAATGGTTTAGACACCACTGTAGCCCTCGCCAACGGGAAGTTTGCTGCCCTTTTCCTATTATTCTTGCGCATTTCCACACTCATCTATTTGTTTATAGGGCATTTCCTAGTCGTACCCTTCCTTCTACAGACACATTTATTTTATTTTTTATTTTGTTTTGACTGTTGGGTGTTATTGTCAAGGCTGCGTGCTTTTTTTTTTTGTTTGTGTGTTAATTTTGTATATACGATAATTCTTTTGCGTGTCTGTTTTTTGTTGTTGTTATTGTTATTGTTTTTGTCATTGTTGCTGTTGCTTTTGCTGTTGCTTGGACTGAAGCTTTTACCTTGAACTTCAACTGGAATAAACTTGGCGCTCAGCTTTCAATTCTCAATTCACAGAAACACCGAAAAAAGAGACAAGTGCAGGTTCTACTTGAAGATACCCTGCAGCAAACTTGTAATATTATTTTACTTTGTTAATTTGATATATATTTATTTAAAATTTAAGTAATTTAATGAACTCTTGAGGAAAATACCAACTAAATATATAAATAATATGCATTTGATGCTCAGTCTGCATTTATTGATAATATTACGTATACGCACTGTTAGGCATATTTAACAAAAATGTTTTTTTGTTTGTTTTCTCACTCTGATTTGTTTAATATATTTATTTGTTTTTATTTTTGCCACCAGAAATTTGCATTGGTAATTTGCCATGAAGTATCCGTTCTGTCTGCGTTGTCTGAATACGATGAACCAAACTTTTTAGTTATTTTAATAAAATACTAAAAAGTTTGCTATAAATAATTTTGCACATATAATTCCAAATTAATTGTTTTACACTTTCGATTGTTGTAATTGTGTATTTATATTTATATTGAATTTAATTGAATTATATAAATATATATTTATAAAAACATTTCCTAGCTGTGAATTATTCATATGTTTATGCTACTTACTTGAAAACCTGTTTCCCCAATTCCCAGTCCAAAGAGGGCAACAGAGATAGAGACAGCGAGAGAGGGAGATAGCCGGTTAAAAGTGACAGTACTCGTAGTAGACGATTGAAGTGAAACCGTCAACAGCGTTCTAATGATTTCATGCTGTTGTTTTCAACTTTAACAAATGTCTCGAATATGCTCAGTTATAGGAAACGAATACAAACGAGTATATAGAGTATATATATATATATATATATATATATATATATATATATATATATATATATATAAGTGGACAGTCGGCAACAGATTTTTATTTATTTTTTATTATACTTTTTATTGTACTGTCGCTTGGCTCTAATACATAAACAAGTCTGCTCCGTTGTCTGTTGTTGGTTGCGCTTATTAAAAGTTAAGTAAATAAAAGTCAAGGCCAACTGGGGTCCACTTCGTGTTTTTTAATAGATTTATGTGACTTTAAATGGGTCGTTCGTGTGAAAGTGGAAGCTGCCAATGTGGCGAATCTGTTACCTGTCCTTTACCTGTCCAATCGAAGCAAAATCCCAATCTCAATATCATAGATAGTTCACACATTGTTTTTTTTTATACTCGAACGTAGTTTGAATTCTTTATAAACAACATATGAGAATGTAATTTCATTATAAGCATTTTTCATTTTCATTGTTGATATTCGCACGAATGGCAGCAATTGTCAACACAATTCCATTCGAAGAAGACCTTAATACGTAATTTCATAACAAACAACAAGCGAGAAAGTTGTGCTCAAGTGTGCTCGACTTAGAGATACCCTAAATAAAACTAGCTTCACTCTAGAGGCACTCTTAACTCTAAAATATAAATCAATTGTTTGATTTAATACAGTTTACAACTCTTACTCTATCATAGCCCGCTTCAGTCATTTTCTTATTACAGGGTATTTCTGTTAATATGTAGTGAAATACGAATGAATTACAATCATCGATATGCCAAAGTCAACCTACTTTTTAAAGCTTCACATTTAATGTAATTGATACGAACACAATTTGTAAATGTCATTATGATGCTGATTAATGAGTGTTGAGAGCTCGCGATAGATATTTGTCAACACTGGCAATTCGTTAATATTATTTATTGTTATTGTAAGAATACTCTGCTTTATTTACTACCCGAAGGGTTAGATTTGCAGTTATTCGAGATTTACCAAGCTTATTATAATCTAAAGAAGAAGCGAAGACAGCTTTCCACCCTGGGGCTAATAATTTAAAATCCATCAAAATTTTGATATAAGTGATTTTTGAGTTGATCGCTTAAACATATATTAAACTGCTTCTGTCTGTGTGATCCGTAATTTCCACCCATGGTGTATTTTTTCCGAAATTTGTATAACGATTCCATTTTTTCCTGAAAGTGTATTTTGTTTTCCTTTCTTCTCATTTTCCACCCAGGGGCAAATAATTTAAATTATGCGATATTTAAATTGGGGTGTAAGTGCTTAAAAGTGGTTTGCAGGTTGATTAGCTGAAAGGGAATAAAACAGTGTACATTTGTTCCAATTACAATTTCCACCCGAGGGGGCATTTATCACCAAGCGTATTCTAATGAATTACTCTATCAATCTAATACAATATTTTGTTCTATTCATTGAAGTATATTTCAGCACTTTGCACTGCTCATTTTCCACCCAGGGGCTACATTTATCAAAATACGAAATAGATTCGAACCCTCGACCTTTAAAATGAGTTTACAGTGGATCGAACGATAAGTAATAAAGGGATCTACGACATTTAATTAGTCATTTTCCACCTAGGGGCTATAATTTCTTAAATCTCGATCCCAATGTCCACTTGTAGGTATAATAAGCACTTGTACTACGTGTTTGCTCTGAACATCAGGTGAAAATAGTTTGCCAATACCTGAGAATTACATAAAGCTTGTGTAATCGCACTACACACACATACACACACACAAACAGTTTCATATAATTAATAATCATTGGCAAAGGCGTAATTTGTTTAAATGTATTTGCATAACATTTGCCAAATAGTGAAAATAAATTGATAATGGACCCCATTATAAGTACATAGTACGGATTGTGAATCTTAGTTAGTAATCACAATGCCCAGAGGCCTTGAGGTTATGCAAACTGAATGCACGTATTTGTTGCACTAGTATTTGTGTAATACATTTAATTGAAAAGTGATTAAGTATAGTATCAAATATATATATATCAAATAAATAATAATTTGAATTCTATTTTATATTTCTTAACTAAGTTAGCAAAGTAATAAACAAAAGATTGTCACACATACGGGCATACATAGTACTCATGAAATATTTACACTATTTAGCCTTAAAATAACAGTTAGAGAACAAAACCTGTTTGGGAAGGCAAGAAATTATATAATGTGTCATGTATAAAATGCGAATTACAAGTGGGAGCGCAATATAAAATCGCAATAATAATAACAACAACAACAAACACAATAATAATAATAAAAGAAACAACAACAAACAAGAAAACGAAGCACAAGGTCATCTGGCGTCTGACGCGGCATTAGAAGCGGAAGGGAAATAGTAGCAACAATAATAATACGAGTAATAATAAAAGCAAAAGGCGGCAACAAAAACAAAAACAACAACAGCGACAACGACAACGGCAACGACAAAAAAATGTGACACACTGAAAAGCAACAAATGATTCGCTGTCTATAGCTGCGGTTGGTGCGACAGAGATAGCGACAGCAACAGCGCGAGCGGGGCGAGAGTGAGCGAATGTTAGAAGACAAGTGCAGACGTAACGTAAAAATCAACACACTTCCTGCATTGTTGAGAATGAATGCATACAAGCACACACACACACACACACTCACACATACACAAATACGACTACTGTAGATATGTATGCATGTGTGTGTTGCGCTGTGATAATTAGCGAAAATCGAATTTTATTACAGTTACAGTTACAGTTACAGAAGCAGTTAGATTGTGACGTGATGAATTCAAGTTCCACATATTCGCCGAAACAGAATCCCTCTCTCACACTCACTCGCTCTCGCTCGCTCGCTCGCTCTATCTTGTGCGCTCTCTTGACAACCGTTAGAGAGAGAGAGAGAGAGACAGAGAGCTTAGAGTACGTTTTCAATTACCGAGGTTGGATAACGGACCTTGCCTCTAGGCCAACTAAGCAATAATTACGTGGCGAGGTCTTTTGTAATCCCAGACGATGTTTCATTTATATGATTTTAATATTTATTTTTTCTTTCGTTTATTTGTTGATATTGATTATCATTTGAATAACTGTAATTACGAGTATATATTATATACAATTTAGTTTATAATTTGTTTCAACTTTTCTAACAGCATCAAGGTCAACTCTGAGTCATTGAATAAAAGTTTAAAATTTCTTCGAAATAAAAATATATTCCCGCCCTCCGTTGCGACTTATACAATGCAATGCAATGAGTCATCGCAAATAGAGCTCAACATTTCTGATAGCCTCTAAAATGTCACGCAGCTTTCTTTATAAGTGTTATATGATGGGCATTTGAGAAGATTCCGATAACAGGGAAGGTTATTGCGTTAAATGGAGCATTGGGTAATGTTTCCGTGTAAAGGAACTGCTTGAATGAAGATTACATATCGGCAATGACTTGGATTTCTGTCAATTTCAAGATACATACATATATCTAAACACTATCCTATCCAAAGAATTATTTAAGCATTGGTAACCCAAAGTTATTCAAATTATAATATATCTCATTAATGCTGAATTATGATAATGATAAATAATTTTAGATATCTGCAATTTTATATATAAATATTATAAATATTTTAACATAAGCAAAAGCTATTACAATAAGTCTATATCTTCTCATTTCACTTGCATCTAAAAATATAATTATAGATTTTGTTGCATGCAGATTTTCGCTTACTCTAACTGACTGCACATTTAACATTATCATTGATAGACCCGGCACCCCAGTGTGGTTCTTCCAATAATACATATAGGTCATGAACAGGAAACGTCTTAATTACAGAGAATATGTAGAGCTCGAAAGTCAAATTGCATGTTAAATAAAGCAGACGATGTATATAGTATGTACATATGTACATATGTATGCTTGTACATCATTTATAAAACTTGAATCAAGTCAAATAATTAAACCGGCCAACGGAGCAGAACAAGCGAGGAAAAAAGGGCGAATTTTATATATGGAATACGAGCAGAAGCAAAGAAAGAGAAAAGAATTCAAAATCAAAGCATACAAAAGGTCTGCTGATCAAATCAAAATGAGTAAAAGGAATGAAAAGCTTTGGCAGGCCGAAGAATTGATACTCTGTTCAAGGTTGCTCTATTATAGAGGAGAGCGAATTGAGATCAATTTGTGCGAGATTTTAGTTGGTATATAGAGAGAGAGAGATAGATAGAGAGAGAGAGAGAGAGAGAAAGTGTGAGAGATAGACAGACAGAGAGATAGTGAGAGAAAAAGGGAGATGGAGAGAGAGAGACAGACATAGATAGAGAGTGAGAGAGAGATGGAGATGGAGAGAGACAGACAGAGAGAGAGAGAGAGAGAGACAGGGATAGACATAAAGAGGGATAGAGATAGAGATAGCTGAAGAATCAGTAAGAAGAGAGAAGAAATAGAGACAGAGTATGAGAGAGAGAGAGAGGGAAATAAAAGAGAGAGGGAGAGAGAAGACATAGCTGAAGAAAAGCCAAGAATTTGTAAAATGTGTAAATCAAAATAAAATTTAGATAGTCCTAATAAACAATCTATATATACTGTTGAATCGAGTATATCAATCATTTTTCAGTTCAACAGATAGAAAGAAGAATATATTATTTATATGCTTTAAGATGATCTCTATATAAAACAATCTTAATATTATTTGCTGAAGTTTCTTATAAAGCAAAACAGAGACAGAGGGAGATTGACTTAGAAAATAAAGAATGAATCATATAATAAATCTCTCGATGAATTCAAAACAAAGAAAGATAAATAAAGAGAGGGAGAGAGAAAGAGAGAGAGAGAAGCAATAAATTGAAATGCTGTAACTTCTAATCAGGTTGAGATTTTCCTGTTGCAGAGTAAACATTTTAAAGTTGTAGATCATAATAGAGACAGTGAGATAGAGGGAGATAGAGAAAGAGAGAGGGAAATAGAGAAAGATGAACAGATTTTAGCATATTTTAAAAACTGTATATAAACTTGAATTGGTTCACAGAATAACAATATCCTTTGCAAGAGTATCAAAAGATAAAGAACAAGAATATTGAAGTAAAATCTGCGCAGACGACAACGAAGACGGCGACGTCGACGACGACGACGACGACGACGAAGACGACGATGATGATGATGACGGAGACGATGAACTGCTGCTGGGAAGACCTTGAACTTTGGAAAAGCAGCGACAGCCGTGTAAAGGAGTAGGGGAGCATGCAGAACAGCTCACAGTGATGGGGAAGAGAGGGCAGAGAGAGGGAAAGAGAGAGGAAGATAGCATGCAGAAGCAATGGGCATAAAATCATGACGAAGAAACGTTAAATCAAGTCAGACCCCGTCCCTCAGCTGAGGAGCTAAAGCGCCCAATCACAATATAGGGCAGGCAGAAGCAGCAAAAGAGTGTGCGGGGTAGAGGGAAGCAGAGAATGTCTGCTTATTAGCTGGATCAACAGCACAAAAGAACTGGTTGCAAGTGAGAGAGAAAAACAAAGAGAGAGAGAGAGAGAGAGAAGGAATGAACCATTCTGCAGCAAGTTGTGGCAGCCAAGTGCCATTGACCCAGAAGCAAATGTCGTTGGCATTTTGTGTTGTGTTGACTAAGCAAAACATGACTGGGATCCTCTCCAGAAGTCTGCACTATGGGGGGATCTGGTCTGGACAGTGAGACAGGATTGAAGGGGATGGACCAGATAAATGCAAACAATAAAACAGAGTCAAGACCTTGATATTGTCAACGACTAAAAATACAAATCAGCAAGGAGTCTAGTCAAGTTGCAACCAAGCTCTTGTTGGCGTCACGCTTCGACTAGGGACACAGACTAGGAGGGGGGCAAACAAGGGGCTGTAGGTGCTATTTATACCTTATACGTTATTTATATGTACTTGAAGCGCCTACAACGACTTTTCGCGCCTAAAATCTGTACTGTACACACTGCCTATGGTGAACTGGTTGCGCTTGCGCTTGCGCACAGAGTCCTTGGCTAAGGTCAATAGCATGAAGAGACTCAACTAGACGGCATAATGGTTCTATTATACATTTGTTCCCTTTGAGTCTGCTTAGGTAATCAATTAGGGTTTCCTATGCGTGTGTGAGTGTGTGTGTGTGTGTGACACACTAACCCACACCGCGAGGGAGGTTTAGGGAACCGCGTTTGAGTTATTTATGAACTAACATCGCTGAAATGTCAAGTGCAGTGGCCCTGACCTGACCTCCAGGCCGGCAAACAGCAACAGTAGCCATTGCAATAACAATGCACAAAATCACCCCATACCATGGCCCATAACAACCCCCTCCTACGTCCCTACAGACTACTCGGAAGTCTAGAAGAAATGTTCATTGCCAACACACATTCACGTTCAATGTCAGGTTCATGCGCGTCAACTATAAAATGCAAATGCTTTTGACCAGGAGTCGGCAGGAGGGGGGGACTCAACAGTAAAGGGAGGGACATAGAAAGTAGGGGTATATACATACATATACATACATATACATATATATATATTTATAGGTAATGGCCATGAGAATCGCTGGACTGGGTCTCAGTTTTATTTTGGTTTGCCAAGTTCATAGGCACTGCTAAGCACTTTCTCGTTAGTTCATTGAGCAAACATTGTGACTCAGTTATAATAAATGAATTAATCAATTAAAAGGCATTGGAGTTCACCCGGAATTTATGAGTGAAAAAAAACCTATAAAAATAAAGTCTACTTTGATATATATATATATAGTTTAGAAATCTTATGAAGTTTTTAAAATTACAATGTTTATAAATTAAAACTTAAATTTATAATAAAATTTAAAAAAGTTAATTATTGTTTATTTAATTTAAAAATTAAATAATAGTGTGAATTATTTAGACAAAATAAATTAATATATTTGAATTTGCTTGTGAACTAAAAAGGAAACTTACAAATAATAGCTAAGAGAAAATAGTTCAATAATTATTTTCGAGTGCATAATTAATTAATTAACGGTATAGAATTTATTTTCGAGTGCATAATTATTTAATTAACCTTGAAGAATTTATTTTCCTTTACATTCGGTATTTTAAAGTAAAACCAGAATAATAAAAGCAGAGCGTTATTAATGTAAAAAAAAAACTATACAAATATTACAACAAATGTTCTAAAGTAAATCTATATAATATTTTTCCGCATTTTCTCGAATTTTTAAATATAAAATTATAAACAATATCACATACAAATTGCATTTATTTATATATTTATTTACATATTTATTTATATATATATCTAAAAATGCTAAATTAATTAAGTATTAAATTTAAGAGAGAATTGTTACATTACTATTATTAATTTTAAATATTATTTAACTGCAGCTAAATTTGTATTAGAAAATTAGATCTTGGTCTGTTAACTTGAGTAATTGATGCGATCGATGTTTGCTAATTGAATTTAACAATTGAATTCTTTCGCAAGTTCAAGGCCAACAGTTGTTGCTTAACAGTTAATCAATTGTTGCACTTGTTGTTGTTGTTGTTGTTGGCAAGCGTTGAATAAACTTAGATTCAACTTCTTCGCACAGCAGGCAACTGCTGCTGGTTTATACATACATTACCTTGCAGGGGGCTTCTTCGATGTAACTTATGTGTTTCCGCTCTCTTGGGCATGCAAATTGAGAGAGGGCGGGGTGCAGCAGAAAGGTGGAGTGCTGCCGAGAGGTGAAGAAGCCGGAGAGCTGGTGAGACAGGGAGTGAAGGAGTGAACGAGTGAGGGAGACAGAGACAGAGAAATAGCTGGAGACTGAGCAAGTGTTTACTTCGTTGGTTGCGTGTGTGTGTATGTCAAAAAGACCTTCTGAAATTGACAAGTTTGTGTTCAGGGCCAAGGATGCGGGCTTGGACAAACAACAACAGCAATAACAATAAGAGAATTGACATTGTGAAATCGCAATGCTAATGCTAATGCTATGCGTGTGTGAGCAACACGGATTGTATAATCGAGAGGACAAGCGTATGGCCAAGGGCGAGGACAAGGGCGAGGACATGGACGTGAATGTGAATGTTGACAGGAAAGGGGAAGCTAACTCGAGCAGCAGACAGACGCCTATTATTGGCGAATATCTTTCTACCGCCGTCATACTGCATACGTATGCGTAATATTTATATAATTTGTGTGTTTGTTAAGTATTCGCAGCGTAATCGATTTTCTATTTCGGCTTTTCTTAGTTGGGCCAACTAACCCAATTTTAAGCAACGCTTTTCACTTTCGTTTTGCTTTAGCTTTGCCATCAAATGTGCGCGACACATTTACCAAATGCCACCCTACGGCACCCCCACTGTCAACACCCCCACCACCCCCCAATCACACCCCGTTGAGGCATCATCGTTGAGTTTATCATGAAATTGTGTTCGCCATTTGCAGTATAATTATATTTGGTTGCCACTTGGCTCACTTCCGCGCATTGGGATACTTGGCTCGTTGCCCACTGTGTTGCCAGCTGACGTCGCTGCAAGCCCGCACAATCCCCCAACCTCTGCCCCTGCCCCTGCCCCTGTCCCGCCTTTCTTCTGCGTCAACAATGGCCGTATTGACCTCACCCACATTACTTTTTACACAGTTTGTTTGCGGCATTGAAAATATATTTTTATACTTCCCGAGGCATCAGCCAGCGGTTCGGGCAATCGGAAATATGTCTATGTTGCTTGGCCAAGCAACGACTTGAATGCTTCCGCATTAATATATAGAAATAAACACTTATTATTATTAATAATCATTTACAAATCTATTTAATTATATACAAGAAATTGCACAACATTGTATTAGTATTTCTTGTGATATTTCGTATGAAAAACGTATGAAAACAGTCGATGGCGCTTTGTATAAGCAGACAGATGTGCTACATGGAAATGTCACCTACGTATACGTAATGTGTGTCACTCAACGCTCAGCAACGAACGGCAAACGGCAAACAAACTTATAGTACATCACACCAAACCAAAACATCACACCAAGCAAGTGGGAGAGTGTGAGCTTCGGAGAGATAGATAGTGGGTTAGGAAGAGAGAGAGAGAGAGTGAGAGAGAGGAGAGGGAGAGAGGGAGGCAGAGAGTGAGCGAAAAGTAAAATGAAAATAAATTGTGATGGTCAAGGTCGTTGGCGTGCGCTTTGCGCAATGAAACGTACTACACAATACACAGGCAGCTGCAAAATGTGTAAAATAAATAGATAAACACAAGACAAACAAGTGAGAAAGTTCATTGTGGGAAATGCTCGACTGCCAGATACCCTGTAAACGAATTACAAATTACCTAACCTAACATATTAACACTCATGTAGATAAATAGCTAAATACATGCGCACATACATACACATTTGTTGCCATTTAAGCACACTAGATGACGCTTTCTGTGATTCTGTCTAGTCTGTGATAAGGAAAATGACTTATTGAATAACTTTTGCATTTATTAGGCGATTGCTATGAAATTTTCAGTATAGATGAAAAGCACATAAACCAAAAAAAAAATCTAAAAGTAATAATAATCATTATACAAGCTAAGCACGACAGGTGGCGCTAATACAAATTGTTCTGCTCAGTGGAAAATTGTTGCTTTGATAACTTCCGCATTTAGTATATGATTGCTATGAAATGTTGGGCTTATATAAAGAGAATACAGTATTTACATGCTAAGAAGTTTAATTTGTACAGTAAAAGCAAACGGCTTATCAATTGTAGTCGTACTAGTTTCCAGGGTATCTAAAACACTAAATTAAATTAGTAATTAACTGTGCTTTGTTCAAACTCCTCTTCACAATGGATACATATATAAATGCAGTTATTTATTATAAAGCTTTGTATGCTTTGTAAACATGTCCTGTAGTTAATTTAAACGTCAAGAAACTTAATTACGACTAACTTACGATTAGGCAGAGGCTAAGGGCCCAGCTCTCGACACAACTGAGCAATTAGTGCAAACCCAAGTTTAATTTGTTGCAAAGCTGCAGGCAAAAAAAAAAAAAAAAATAATGTTCTTGGCCTTGCAACAGGACACGGGTGCAGCGGCCCGAAGGTTACCCACGATCAAGGGCAGCTCAATGTCAGCAAGTAGGCGACAAACTAGGATCCTTGACAGTGGCTAGCAGGACGAAACGGTGCGAGATGCAGAGAGAAGGCGGTTGCATGGGTATTGCGTGCTGGATTTTGATTGTCAAGGTCCTTTTCGCCATGCAACAGAGCTTTCAGCTTTGCACAGCTGTTCGCCTGTTTAATATCTGGGTTTTTGTTTTTTTTCTCTCATCAACTGTTGCGTCCTTTTTGCTGCAGCAACAACTTGTAGCAGGTCCACATAAAAAAGCTTTACTACCCACGCTCTCGCTCTCGCTCTCTCTGTCTCTCTCTCGCTCTCCCTGTCTCTCACTTACTGCTGCATAGGGTTGCCAGCAACTGCAATTGCAATTCAAGCTTTTCGTTAGCTTGACTGAACTAACTACAACTATAACTGCATGCGAGCTTTTGCTTTAAGCTTTGTCTAATAGTTCATAATGCAACCCAACGGAATGCACTTACGTAAGCTTTAGCAATTAATAAAAGCTTTGTAAAGCAGCTTTAGTCTAGCAAATTTCAAATGCATTTTGCACCTAAATGGTTTAAGCTGCAATTGTTGTGAGCTTTTCAGCATGAAAAGCTTAGCTAAGTTAACTTAATTCAACACTTAACTTAACCGAACTACTGAATAATGTTATTCATAATATTATCTGATTTATTGTATATAATTATAAAGCTTAAAGCAATCTATCCCTTATGATAAGAAAATTTTCCATTCATTCTTCAGTTATCTTGTGCTTAACCTCGACCAAAATGTACCCAAAAATACTCTTTAATTGCTTTTGGTATTTGGAAATTTCTCGCATACTTTCACACAATATTTCCTTACACTGCTTTGCGCTTTCTCCTGTTCTTAAGTGTCATTAAATGTTGACCAAAAAAGACATAAAGTCTAAGAAGCTTAGACAGGGCTGAAATTAGATTGCCCAAGCTGGAGGTGAGGATTTCCAGAGAGTTCGCCAACGCGAATTGTAATATACATATTTAACTCTCACACACACTAGCACTTAGCCAAGTCTTGTTTACTCTCTTCTTCCGCTTTCGCCTTTCAACTTTCTTTCTCTACTTATACCCTGCACTATGCAAATAGCTAAGGTAGGCTTCCTTTTATATGTTTGTATAACTAACTAACTGATTAACTGAATTACAGCGTATCTTCAAGTCGCAACTGTTCTCCATTTCGGTTTGTGCGTCTTTGTGTGGCGTGTGTCGGATTTCGTTAGTTGGCTTTTTGTTATTGGCTTATATTTTGATTGCCTGACCTTGACTTTTAGTAACCTTTCGGTTCATTTTAGTGTTATTAATGAAAGACGCACCAAATTCGCGGAATTTGCTCTTTTGCTCTCTCAACGCTTCTACTACATAGTACATATTTGCCCAGAGAGGCTGTCATTCATTTGTTGGGTAATTGAATTTGTCAGTCGTATTGATAAGTCACATTCTCTGCGAATTAACGCAACTCAAAAGCTGACACTTTGCATATTTTGCATAAAATGTTGATTGTATTCAGCACGTGGAAATTTCCCCCTCCAACGAAAAGGAAGGCACAATATCCCATTCCATTTCCTACAACCACAAAAAACTTTCCGCACGCAAAACTCAAATTCATGGTCAATGTGTCAAACCCCCCCAGAAGTAACTGTATATAACATACACAAATACACACACATGCACACTCATACATACATACATACATATGTAAGAGAAAACCCACCACTCCCGCTTCATGCTCAATACACGCACTGTTGTGCTAGGCCTACTTGAATACTTCTCTCTCCCAAGTGGGGGGGCTGGGCGGCCTGGGACATTTTCCTGAGCTAAAAATAACGAAGCGGTCTACTAACCCAAGCTTCCAATACGAAACCAGCTTGCCTACACATAATTTTTCGTTGCGCTACTCGCTCTCTCTCTCTCTCTCTCTCCCGTTCCTTCTCTTGCCATCATCCGCTCCTCATTTTATACATAAATATCTGTCTTTCTCTCTCACCCTCACTGGCAACGCAAGTTAACCACATCCATTTACTGCTTAACATTTTGTTCACACTTTTATTTTATTTCACTTTAACGCAGTTTCTTATCTTTCGCATTTCATGGGAATTTTGATATTGAACTTGGCCTTGCAATGCAACATAAAGAAAACTACATACATTCATTGTTTCTAATCACTTTTGATTGTTAATTCTTCTTCATTGACGCCTGTTAAGTGTTCACACTTCTTACATTCCAGCAACAGCTTACACTGTTAAGTTAACATATGTATATGCGTGTCTAAGCATGTAATATGTATGTAAGCATAACAGTGGCTGCCTCACGTGGTTATTAACCTCTTAGGCTTATTGGTATTTTACAAATCGCTTGTTTATGCCTTTGCACTTACACCCACTTACAGCCCACACATATTTTCTACAATTTTCTACATTTGCCTCAATATTTCCGTCAACGCTTTTCCGCATAATTTTGTTGGGTGCTCAAAAAGCAGCCAACTGTCGCAGAAAGAAAGTACACGCGCCACAATAGCAACAATAACAACAACAAAAATGATGAGAAAACTGCTGATTAAATATACACCTAATGCCATGGCTGTATTATGTATATACAAAACTTCAAACACAAGTATATACACACATACATAACATATACTTATGTATAAATACATATGTATGTATGTATACATGTGTATATAATAGAGCCGAAAAAAGCAGCCGACACTTAACGAAAATAAACGAACCCACAGTCGTTTGCGCCTTCGTCGTCGTCGTCGTCGTTGCCTGCGTCGGCACCAAATAAATAGGTGAACGACCGTCGATAACACGCGACCTTCAAAATAATCTGGGCCAAGTGGAATATCATCATCGTTTTCGCTGTTGATTTCATTGTTGTTGCTGTTAGCTCTGTATGTATGTATAAGTTTCTTTTTATGTGCGCCTCTGTTCATCTTATGAGGCACTCTCTCTCTCTCTCTCTTTCCCACTCTCGCACTCTCTATGTCTTACACTCACTCGCACACATGCAAACTCTCCACTCTGTCCAGTTGGACCTGCCTTACCTAAGAGGAGGAACGCCTAGGACTCAACTCTGCGGCGTCTCTTATATGAGAAGCAATCACTTTGTGTCGTTGTTAGAATATTTTTGTATAATATTTTATGTATAAGCTCATTATTACTTTTTTATTGTGAATAGCAAAGCTTTTCTATGGGCACATGCTTATACTTGTGCAAGTTAGTCTTTATAATAGAATATATATACTAATGCTTTGTATAACTTCAATTATATGCTTAGTGTTCTAGAGCTCTTGACTCAATGTATTATACATACATATGTATATTTATATAAAGATTTCTTATCCAGTGCTTTAATTAATTAACTATTTATTGGCACAATAATTAATTTATTTATTTGTGTATTTATTATTTATTTACTTTTTTATTTATTTAAAACTTATATATATTTAATACCAGCTAAAAATATATATAATAATAATTTACAAGATATTTTCCATATCTAAGAAATTATGATAAATAACATGAAAAGATAAATATTTAAAAAGTGAAACAAATAACTAAATGGTCTGGGAATATTTAGAAAACGTATTGAAACTATATATTGTTTTATTGATTACAAAATACATTATTTATAAAAACTAGAATCATTTGCAGTTAAAATTTACAAAAAATTAATAGTTTGGTGTAAATAAATAAGTGTAATGATAAATAATAATATAATAGAAAATAAAATATTAGTAGAATAAATTAAATAATATAAATTAATGTATATTTTTTGTAATATTTCCTTTTATTTGAATTCTAAATATTTTAATTTCTAGATTTCTAGATTATCTGATTTACATTTTTACTTTATCTCCACTTAACATATCTTTACGAACAGCTCGGGTGTTACTTTTATCTAAGATTAATCTGAGTTTTCAATAGCAAAAGTATCTCTGTCTATTTACAAGAGTTCTTGTATCTTGGGAATCATTGTCAACCCGTTCAATTTGTAATTGTTCTGGCTATTTTAATTAAACTGTTCACATCTCTATTGTGTTCTTTTATGATCCCTCCCTTCAACTGCTGGCAACTGTTAATGAAAGCTGCTTTTGTGCTATTTGCATAGTTGCTAACCAAATGGCAGCCACACATACATACACATACACACACACACACACACACACAGTTTGCGGTGTGCGTCCTTGCCCGATTTTCCGAGTTCAATAGACGCAGAAGGTTACAATGATGCTGGGGGCAACGTCAGCATTGTAAGCCTGCAAAGGCAAGCTGCGCTTATATATATGTATGTATATATTTGAGTCTGGGCTGACAAAAACACATTAGGAATGCTTTGTATTTGACTTCAACACCATTTGGAGCTGTCGCTTTGGCCCGCTTAATGAAGCGGCAAGATAGACAATCGAATAAACCAAAGAACTGCACAACCCAGTGCAACCCACAGTCAGCTATGCAACCTACGGTAACCAATGGCTAGCTGCATGCAACGTGCTGCAACAAATAAAGTAACACAACGTCAGCGACTGTGAGCTGACCCTGAACTCGTGCAACGACACAGAAACTGAAACTTGCCACAACAGTGGCAGGGGCACTCGCAGTTTGTGCAAACTGCGATGTTGTCGAGTATGGAGGGCTGACTCTGTGTATGTGTGTGTGTGTGTGTGTGTGTGAGGGGAGGGGAGAGGCGGGCAGGCAGGCAAGTGGGGCAGACGATTGCTGAGTGGGCGGCACTTGGGTCTGGGCTTGTCTGTGTGGACAGGAATAAAAAGTTCAAATACGTTCGCTGACATTTTGTTGCGCCAGCTCTCAATGTCGCTTTACTAATCGCTGGCAGACTGAGTGGGGCATGTACACACATACACACACACACACACATACATGCATCTGCTTGTAGCTCAGCTCAAGGATTGCTTTTGGGTCCTCCATAATATGACACAGATACAGCTAAAGATTGCCTTTTTGGCGCGCCTTCGTCACGTCTCTTTCGCTGCTTTGTTCCTCGTTCTTTGGCCATAAATTCGTGGTTCGTTTTATGGCCTTGAATGATTCTTCTGTCGTTGGCATTTTTGCAGTTCATTTAACTTTAGTACCAAAAGAGCCCTGGTAGGATAACGTTGTCCATTTAGTTAATATAAATACAATTGATATTTATATTTATACATTTCATCCATTATTTAAGCTGATTCTTGTGTCTAATAGAGCTTTACAATTGAGTCTATAATTTAATTAAAATTAAAAATAAAATAAAATTTTAATCAAATATCAGCTGAATAAACCTAGGTTAATTCAATACTCTCGAACATTTTTAAATTTTGCGCACCAAATTGCAAAAAAGCTCTCTAATCAGCATATTCTATATTGTAATCCTCCCTCCCACCGTTCTCCGCAAGTAACATAATATAAATCAACATTGAAATGTTAACAGCAAACTTAACATGTTGTCTCACAAATATCCGTTAGTTGCTGGTAAATTTACATTATTAAGCTTTATCTCTTCATTAATGTTATAAAGAAGGTTTTAATACAAATTATATTAGAGAAAGATTAAAATTTCTACATTATTGCTGCTAACTATCTACAAATTAGTAACCGACAAAAAGCTTGCAGTGCCAATGGAGCATAACAGCAGCATAACATACAGACATTAAATAGCTGCTCATGAAAGTGCCATTTTGAGTATAACATTAGCAGCACTGCAATCAGTGCACAGCCGTTTGAATAATAACAGACCCGTTTGAGCCTAACAGAGTAGAACATACGCATGTAGAAAACGTTAGACAGCCCTGTGTGTAGTGTGTTTTGTGTTGTTGTTCCGGTGCTTGGCGCTCAAAAACTTTTCGGCATTTTTAGCGAAAGAAAAACCTGTGAAAGTGCAATTAAAATTTATAATTCCCAAAAAAATCAACTTGTGTGTCATAAATCAAAAGACTAGACGGAGAGAGAGCATAGCATAGCCTTAAATGTATAAATTCTATCGCACACTCTGCTAAAGAAGAGAACGAAAGTGAAAATAATGTTTAAACTAATTGTTGCATTTATTAGATGAAAATGCATAAAGACTTGTCCAAAAATAAGACCCGTAAAAAATTGTTGTTGCCAATCAAGAGTGCATGTGCTATTGTTGCTAAATATATGTATTTGTGATATTGAGAATTACAATTAATAAATAAATCTATATTAATTATTTATTAATTAATTATCATTAGCCAATATATAACGGGTATCTAGAGACTAAAAACTAAATCACATTTTCTGAAAGTGCCATAAGAAATTGCTTAGTTGTTGCTGTGCGAGCAAAGCATTCAAGTGATAATATAAATATAAAGAATAGAATTACGCAAAAATATACACACAAATATATACAATTTAATTGCTAAATCAATCAATCAATCAGTCAGTTGTAAGGAATAGCGTATTGAAATTTAAATACTTACGTACAAAATAACTTTTGAGTAACATGACTGTGGGAAGTCGGGAGGATCTGTTTGCTCAGGCCAAGCATATCGATGATACGGAGCGTTTAATCGGACGAGTCTTAGCTGGTGAGTGAGCTGGGTAAATCATAGACGAAAAAAACACTGTCTAATTTCATATCATTAGATCATTAATATACTCTGCTCTCCAAATAATTTCGCTTTCTATCGCACAGTTGTTGCCTCTGCGGTCATTGAACTCATTAACCCAAATTTTCTTCGTGCAAATCAACAAGAGCGATTCGAACCGCGTCATAGCGTTGACGTACAGATTCTATTTTGCTTGAATACCCTGTAATGCACGGAAGTCTCGCAATAGTTTCAACTCAATTCTCATGCATTAAATATCTAAGCTCGTCTCGCAAGTCCTTTGAACTCTTAAGGTCAAGCATACTAAATCAAATCAAATCTGTCAAAGTTCAGAAGGTTTAATATTGCAAGTATGTCGTATACTTAATATTGCCTGACAATCGTCGCTTGATTGCAAATATAACGCATACGCCGCATTGTCAAAAATATTATTTATATGTATATCTATATATATATATATTTATAAAGTAAATATCATATCAATAAAAATGCGTAGCAAATGTCTAAGAAACGAGCGTGAAACGAGCGACAAATCGGCAATTCTAAATGCAGAGCCGAGTGAGAAGTCATGAAGCTAACGCACGAAAGTAAAAGCAACAAATACATGCAAAAAACACGCACATACACACACACACACACACACACTCATGCACACAGCCAACGACGACGATATCAACGTTTTTGTTGTCAAATCTAGGCCATGGACTTGTGCGGTCGTTGAACTTGGCAAACGCTATTGGCGGTTTATACTTAGATAGGGGGCGTTGTAGGAGCCTAAGGGGAAGACAGAGACGCTGGCAGGCCGGGAATAATTTCGCTTTCAATTGATAGCCAGACTCATTTGACAGAGAGACAGAGGGAGAGAGAGAGAAGGCGCAGAACTAAACTTGTTAAGTTGCAACCTTTCAAATATTGCACATACGCCACGTTGCTTGCTGCTATGTTGCACAAACATTGCAATTGTATGACCGTCCGACTGGTTCCGTTCACAATATTTGCATGTATGTGTCACACACGTGTAGCTCACAGCTCGTTACTCAAAATATTTAGGGCATTTGTTGACATTTGTGGCATTTGAAATACAAGTATTTATATTTATTTCATTTTAGTTTTCTTTTTAAAGGTATTAGATAATTGACATACGTAAGACTACGACTTATGATAGCCACAGTTGGCAATACTAATTCTAATCTAAGGGCATTTTCGCATATAGATTTAGTAGTCATTACATTTATAGCTTTCTTCCTTCCCCGTTGTGTTTAAAGCTCTTGATGAACTTCAACTATCTTTGGCCAGTATTAGTTTTTCGCTGAATACTTAGCACTACATATAGACGTGATAAGATAAGGGAACATTAGTTGCCTTTTATAAGCACTTGAAACTCTTGTCAAAAGGTTCAACAACAGCGTCTAATGCTCAATAACACAATATGCCACAATATACTCTCTCTTTTATGGCTTTTGCCTAGTTCGGGTTGTGCTCCTAGTGTTATGCGCTCTTTCACTATCTAAAGTGCTCACTCTCTCTCTCTCTCTTTCTCTCTCTTGGTTTTTTGGGGTTCTATACGCCGTGGCTTTGGCCTTGGAATTGCTTTGAATAACTGCCTCGTTCATTGACCTGCGAATCGCGAATTCTGCTCATATCTATGTCTATGTATTTGTGTGTGTGTCTGTATGTGTATGTGTGTGTGTGCATGTGCTTGTGTTTATTTCCATTATCACCATAGTCGATGTTCGCGGCGATATGAATCCCCTTGCCAGCTATGCCAGCTCGCCAACTTGCCAGTCTCATGACCTAATAAAATTTGCCTGCTGTGTGCTTTGTCCACACTGCTGGGGAGGGGGTGGTGAGGATGGGGAAGAGAGCTGCTTGCAGGTTGGCTATTGGCTTTTGGGTGCTGTGTACGAAATGCGCTTTCAATTGAAACCGCAGCCATAGATATTCATATGCCCACAGGGCGTATACACAATATACAATATATTATTACGCATACGACTAGTTGTACAAACAGCTTTGCATTTAGGCACAATTTAATTAACTTTTATAAACAATATTTACTTAACTAATTCACAACAAATCTTGTATTTCATTACAGGTAAGTTCTTGAGGACATTTCACACTCTCATCGCATCGTAAGTAAGAGAATTCATATTGAAAACGAACCTCGAATGTCATTAGAGGTTTTTCACCTTAGCTTAGCTGGCAACCTTGCAGCAAAGAAAAATCTGAGTCAAATAACTCATAAAAATAAATGTCTACTTATTAATGCACTCGAGCATTTTATATTTGCCCGTCCCGGTCCCGTCTCCAACCCCTTTTGCCATGTGCCCAAGCTGCAGCCCACACTATTTGCATATTGCAATTGAAAACAGAATAAAAAAACAAGTTCTCTGAGCGAGAGAGAGAGAGAGAGAGTGAAAGAGTGAGAGAGAGAGAGAGAGAGGGGGGGGGCACACAGCATACGCTTTGTTCATTCGTTCGTTCTATGCAATAAATAAATTCAACATAATTCTTCTTAATGTTTTTTTTGCGTTGAAGTCGTCGTCGTTGTCGTCGTCGTCGTCTAAGCAAACGGCGAAACTGAATCGAGAGTTGAATGCACGGGCAGCATTGTAAAGCAATAACCTCGATCTAAATTTACACACAGATACGCAAGTACACTCACACACACACACACACACACACACACACACACAGCTGCACAGTTGCAACAAAGTTTTATAGTTGCTGCTGTGTCTGTGTTGAACTTGCACTCAATTTGTGTTCTCAAACAAACAGCACAGTACAACAACATTACAACGAAACCGGCTCGATGCGAGAAGCTTTTGCAAAGCTTTTTTCTTTTGCTATTTGGCATATTTTCGTTAGTTTCAAATGCCAAACGGAAATGACAAATTGATAAAGTGAATCCTTTATTTTACTTTGAATTTAATTTTTAAATATTATAAATATTTTTATTGTTTAATTAAGCTTAAATAATCAGTTAAATTCCTTTGCTTAGGCAGCTCATTGCGAGCAGCAAGAGAGAGAGAGAGAGAGAGTGAATTGTGCTCTCACAATTTAGACCCAAAACTATATGTATTGCAACATTTTAGAGGTTATTGCAAAGCGGGTCAATTCAGTTCATTCGCCTGTGTGTTCGTCGAGCGCCATATTGTAATCTGCACGTGACCTCGTTGCAGGCAGTCGGCAGCCTATTTGTTGTTGTTGCTGCTGCAGTTGCTGTTGCTGTTGCCGTTTCTGTCGGCTCCGCAAATGTATTTGCTTTGTAAGTTTGTTGATACTTGCATATGTATGCTGTCTATGTGTGCGTTCATTTTATGCACATTTTTCTAGTCACAGAGCAAATTGAAGTCGACAAACGTTCATGAACTCAATTCGGTTTTTCCTTCAAACGTGCAATGTGTGCAATGACGTCAAAGAGCAACTGTAAATTTTATATGCCTGACACAATGCTGGGCCCAGAGCTTTCAACACTATTTAGCCTATGGCATTATTATAGTTCACGTTTTCGGTCGTCTATTGTGTTTATGCTTATTGGCAATTACTATTCTTATTATTTTAATTACTATTATTAGTCTTTTTGACCATTTACTTTCTAATGCAACTGACAGCTTTGATTTATTTCTAAATATAATTATTTTTTTTTTTTTTTTTTTTTTTTAAATAGGTTCCAATTTATTTCAGATTTGTACTGTTTGCTTTTAATTAGTACATTACTACCTTCATGGCAGCTTAACCTAATTATACATTAATATAAAAACTTGACTATCTATAATATAGTTATACATATAATACATAGAATTATTTAAATTATTTTGATATTTACATTTTTACATATTTAAATTAAGAAATTAAGATATTCTTCCGGCAGGAAGATCGTGTGGATGAAGCCTTTTCAGGCGTCTTCTGCCTGCATACCTCAGTAGGCGTTGGGCAAGTGCGTAGCGCGTATCCGCCTGTAGCTGCAGTACGTCACCAACCATAGGTACGCCAAAGTCACGCTCAATGTCTCTATTCCGCATGTACCAAGGCGCATTGCACATCCTCCTGAGGATTTTGCTTTGAGCCACTCGAATTTCGTTAATGTTTGCCTTGGCGGCTACTCCGTAAACTTGAAGCCCGTACTTCCAAATTGGGCTCAATATCGCCTTGTATATGGTAATCTTGTTCTGCAGAGAGAGCTTGTTTCTCGACATCCTCGCCGCCTTTGCCAGGATTGTTTTTTGCAATATTGTTGTATGCCGAGCGAAGTTTAGGCATCTGTCAAGGATGACTCCGAGATACTTGTAGTGCGATTCATGACTGAGGATTGATCCCAACATCCTAATTCCTGGACAGAATCCAATTCTTGTAGAGAATGTCATGTTCGCACACTTACTAGCATTGATGCCAATGTTCCACTTACGGGCCCATATCTCGAAGCTCCTGACATATTGTTGCAAGGCCTCGGCGGCAGTGCCAAGAGACTGGCTCCTTGTAAGAACAGCGGTGTCGTCGGCATATGATGCGATAAGAACGTCCTGAGGGTCAACTACTAGTACTGCACACGGCTTCGGCATGTCGACTGTGTATATAGAGTACAAAGTTGGTCCAAGTACACTACCTTGCGGAACTCCTGCGCATATCAGTCTTTCAGAGGATTTGGCACCATCGACAATCGACACCATCGTCAGCCAAAAAGCTGCTTACTAGCTGGAATAGTTGTGGAGTCAATAGCACGGTCAAAAGCCTGCTGTATGTCCATGAACACAGCCACAGCATACTCTTTCTGCTCCATAGCCTCCAGTGCAAAATTCACAACTCTATGCAATTGTTCTGGTGTACCATGATGTCCCACTGCCACTTTGGTATCGCTTGAGATACGCTCTCCAGACTTAGGATACGAGTTAAGATGACTCTCTCCATTATTTTACCCAACGCGGGAAGGAGACTGATTGGTCTGTATGAGTTGACCTCCGTTGGTTGCTTCCCAAGCTTGGGGATCCTGGTAATCAGTGCAGACAGACGACTTCCCCACTTCCCCCACTTAAATCGTATTCATATTAATATTACTTCAGCGTGAAAATATGCAATATTAAATGTGAATATTTCGAACTAGGCGTTGTTTTCCAAGTTTTCCAACAAATTTTGGGACTGCTTCTGCGATTCAGCACTTTATGAAGCTCCCTGAATAACCCCCCAGATAGAGTGTATGTTAGATTTGCGATACCTCACTCCCCTGCCTCGCAAATCGCGCCTGAAGACAAAACTTGTACCGCCCACGCCAACGCAGACACTTCTAACTTGGCACGTGCATAGAGAGCACCACATGGAAGCAATGCTGAAAGTTTCATTAAGATCGGTCCACAAATAACAAAGAAATCAGCAAAATAAAACTGAAAAAAACTTCCGTTACTCGATTTTTTGCCCCGCCCCTTTTCAAAAATTCCGAGTTTTTTGGTGCATTTTGTTCGGTTGGAAGGGCTGATTCGAACGGTACAAAAAAAATGTTCTAGGGGGGGCTGGTTTTTTGAAAAAAACGCGAAATAAAAAAAAAATTACGAATTTGAAAAGCGCGCGCTGCGCAGCGAAGTAAAAATTGTGTTGCATCTTTTAGTTTGTTAATTTAGGCGCAGATGGCGCTATACAAAATTAACGTATTCACACAGAGATAGTATAAGCACCACCTAGCGGCAACTACTGGCAACTATTTGTACACACATAAAGCGCTTGGCAATAGTTGGTCATTACGGCCGCAAGTGGCGTTACGTTTGTGCGCCACCTGTGTAGTGCAATTTGAAACTTTGTTATTTCAATTATTTGCGCGGGAATATTTTTTAAATTGAAAATAACGAATATTGAAAAGAAGCATTAAGATTGCAAATATATCTGTAAAGTTTTAATAAACTGTAAAGTATGTATGTATTGTACTGCAACCCTTGTGAGATCATTGCAAACATTAGACAAACCTTAGATTTATAATGTAACTTTTTTATTTGCCCAGCCCAGAATTAATTTGTTTTTACCCACTTTCTAAGGATTCAATGTTGTCTTGCATATATTTAATCTCTGCATAAATCGATCAGTTATTATTATGCGTTCGCAGTTCGCTATCTTTGCCTACGCACTGAATCATCTACAATTTAGATTGCCCTTAGTTGCGATAAGCAGATTATGCGCATTACAAATGTTAGATAGCCCTTCTCAATACACTCGCCGTCTCTTCCAATGTTATATGCTCAATCTCTCTCTCCCTCTCCCTCTCTCTCTGTCGCACTCTCTCTTCTGCAGCTCTGTGTCTCGCTCTGTCCTCCCTTATGTTTCATCGCTTTGTTGGCTTTTCTCCTCTGACTGCTTTCAAGGTTGTTCGGACATTGACATTTTCATTACTTTTTGGGCAAAACAGAATAAAAAAAGTTTTGTTTTTTCCCTTTTTTCTTTTTTTTTTTTTTTGTTGCGTATGTGTGCGTTTCTTCAGCTTCGCTCTTTGACTGTTTTTTGCGTATTTTTCTGATACTCTGCAACCAATAAAAAGAGCAGCAAAAAGGGTATAATAAACCCTTAAACACGTTCAATTGAATTGGCTATCAAATGACATTGTTCGTTTGGTTTATATTGCTTTCCATGATTACTGAACAAATAATCCAAGTCAAGCAGTTACAGCTCTAGATTTATCTACAGGGTATCTGCTAGTCAGGCTCGTTCGCCTGGCCCTGTCTTACGTGTTTCCTTTATAATGCTGCCCGCATAAAATTTAACTTAAAAATTGGTGTTGAAAACTTATTTCATTGCCTTTCATTTCTCTTTCTTTTGCCTGGCGGTGTCTCGGTGGCTCAGTGGTTCAGTGGCACCCTGTGGCTCTCGCCTAGAACGTGCCGCTCGCCACGTAACCGCCTACACCTTTCAGGCCAAAAATCTAGGCAATTAAAAATGTCCAACACGTTCAACAAGCCCTTGGCTTTGAAACAGTTGAGGAATCGCTTCCTTGCCGAAGTTCAAGTTCAGTTTGCGCATTTAAAATGCCAACTCCGTTGTGCATATCATTTAAATATATGTATATTTACTCTTGTTGTTGTTGTTGTAATTTGTAATTGACACTTGTGTATGCCCAGCACACAGAAATGGCCAAAAGTTGGACTTGAGTTTGAGCCCAGGCCGAACTTTTGTCTGCCGCTTGGCAACTGAGCTGTGACTTGGCCAAAATCGTAACTTGAACTCGTCGTTGTCTAATAATGCCAGCTGAACAATTACTTGATGACTGGCAAAATCTTGAGTCAGACACCAGTCAGTGTATCAGACAGCAAGCAAGATACCCTGTAAAATTTGTTAACACATTAAAGCTCTGCTAATAAGTTGCTTAATTTTGCCAATCTAAACTGTTGCTGTATATATGTATGCTGAAGCATATATACCCGTTATGTAGACCCTACAGGGTATACAATACAACATTCTCATAGGCACATTTAATAGGTTTTGGCATTAGAACTTCAGCTTTAGCTACAACCAGCTAATGACATCAGCCAACCTTGTCAGAGCCTACAACAATTTAATTGTTAATAACATTAATCATAAGCATTTGAAACGAACTTAGCAAAAAAAAAAAACAAAAAACAGACAACTCACAGCATTGTTAACATTATCGCAAACTCTTTAACAAATGTTGATCATTTGTTGGATCAAGTTGGATAAAAAAAAAGAAAGAATATTCAGCATAAATGAAAGAAATCAAATATAGAGATACGCTGTAAAGACAAGAATGCTAACTAAAGTTAGTTAAAAAAAAAACAAAGTTAATCCGACTCTTAGTAAACGCTCTATAAAATTAACAATGAAATACTAACAACATTTCAGCTGCTTAATTTGTAATTAATTTTGCATAAATCTAAAACAAAACAAGCGGATCAGTCGAGGCGCGTGCGACAGTATAGTACCTTGCATCAGTATTCACAACTGAAGTTGGGTATGACTACAGTCGACCGCAGTCGACAGTGGGAGACTCTGTACTAATCGTGAATAGCAAAATCTACGCATTCAAAAAATATTGTACAGATAGCAAAACGAATCTTCCGAGCCTCGAACTCGCGATCCCTTGATTCACAGTCTAATGCTCTACGCCCTGTGCCACCGGCAAACCGACCCGCAAGCCGACAAGATTAAAATAACTGAATTCGTATTTCCCATTCATTGCCGCCTTGAAAGTTTCTTTTGCTCAAAAAATTCTCCATCGTTTTTTTTGCATTGCTATGTACTATGCGGATACATAGAAAGTTTTCTCTAATGCAAAGCAATCAATAGTGAACAACACAAGTGCTTATGTATTGGTTTTATTAAATTGCAAGTACGTTAAAGATTGCCTGCATTTGCAAAAAAAAAATTTAAAAAATTTTTTGCGGTCTGAGCAAGCTTCGAACCCCAGACCTGTCGCGCGCAAATCCTATGTTCTCTAAGCTAAGCCACTACTTCATATAGTTCGAAGAAGGCAATCTCTATACTTATGCAGCACGAATTTTAGCATTTGACATATATGTACACTAATTCGAATTTCTAACTAAATTTTGTTATTTCTATTTTTTAAGATTTTGCTACTTTCTGACAAATTATTCAGAATTTATAATATATATTTAAATAAAATAGCAATAATTAATTAATAATTGAAAAATATAACTCAAATTTGTAATTGTCAGCAGCGAGATTTGAACCCGCGCACCCGTAGCGAGTCTTGCTGTTGTTGTTGCTGTAATGCTGCTTAGCCCTCATGAATTTGTAGGTCATTCATTCCTTAAAATCTCCTTTGTTTATGGTCCGATCGTGATGAAATTTTCGGAAAACGTCCGCACGCGGGCGCACTTGATGTGTACCAAATCTGCCAAATGTGGCAAGTCTGTAGCTCATATAATAGGTTTTTTTCGATTTTCGGGGGCGGAAGGGGGCGTGGCAAAAATCTAAAACAAACTTGATCTGCCTGCACACTATACGGGTGTTGTCACCAAATTTGGTAGCTCTAGCTCTTATAGTCTCTGAGATCTAGGTGTTCATACGGACGGACAGACGGACAGACGGACAGACTGACAGACGGACAGACGGACAGACAGACAGACGGACAGACGGACATGGCTATATCGTCTCGGCTATTGATGCTGATCAAGAATATATATACTTTATAGGGTCGGAGATGACTCCTTCTGCCTGTTACGCACAAATCGCTTTCGTCAAACTTAGAAGACTATGTACTTTTAGTACAGAGTCTAACTATGTACTTTTAGTACAGAGTCTAAATATCTATAAAATCTAATGCTAAGAATATTGAAAGTTTTATTTCTAGAAATGTATAAATTAGTAAATCAATGCTTTATTATACAGCTGAAATAATAAAATGTTTCTTTAGATATCTTTTAAATGATTATATTTAATATATTTTTCTATAAAGAAATTGATGCTTATTATATAATTAATCATTCCCTTAAAATTACTGTATATTATTATTTAATATTTATTTTAAAATACTGAATTTTTCTTGGCCTTACACGTTGCATTTCAATTCCAAGTCAATGTCCATTAACCTATTTTTATAGACCCAAAAAAGAGCATGGCCAAAAGCAGGCCATGGTCACAGCGCATGTATTACATAAAACGCGAGCAGGCAGCCAGCGAGTGAGATAGAGAGAGAGAGAGAGTGAGAGATAGAGAGAGAACAAAAGAAAGCAAGCACAAAAGAAAGCAGTGCACAAAAGAAAGTTGCTAAGAGGCAAACAGAGACAACAGCAGCAACAACAAAAGTTGCTCTCTCAGAACTTTGAGCAGCAGCAACTTTTGATTTCAGAATCAGTGAAGAAGTATTTGTTGCTTGTTTATTTCACATTATTGTTAATGAATTTGTTAATTAGTTTAACAATTGTCAAATGTAATTTGTTATAAATTTGTGCCTCAATTATAAATCATTTGCAATAACTTTGCGTACTTTTCAAGTATCTTATCGACGAGATAAGCTACTCGCACATTCTAATAAATGAATGTATATATGTATGTATATGTAAGGTATATGTACATACATTTGTACATCTAAGAACAGCGCTGACCTTCGCTGCGTGCTTTGACCCAGGTATTTTAGTTTTAGCCATTGTTTTGATTAAATTTTATATATATTTTATTTTTGTTAGCTGACGGTTTTGAATGTTTGAACAAGTTTTTCAACAGTTTCGCTTAGAATGGCTAAATTTGTTGGTTGATTAATGAAAGTCGTAGATGTGAACCGGTTACCCCGACATATTCGATCATCACTCTAAGATATACATATATGTATGCCTCAGCTTAGAATCTATTAATGTTTCTGGAGCGAAGAAAACCCCCCGCACGCATTATAAATATATTTAAATTATGTTTATTTATTTCACACCCGCAACAATTGAAATGTTCTAAGGCGCAATCCATTCCGAAAGAGTGAACTATTCTATACTCGAAAGTACTTTGCTATACCCTCTAACTAAGCAGTTTGGAAAGAGCATCATAACTTTGTGCTCATTTATGTAACAGGCGAAAGAACTATGTTTCGATGAGCTCAGATAATATCAAGTTTAGTTATTGATGTTAGTAAGTAATTAATAAAAACACAAAAACATAGAATTTATAATCTATAGAACGTATTAAAATAATCAAACCATTAACAAATTATTTGTGGAATTTGAAATATTAATTAACTAAATATATAATATAGAACTTTAGTGTACACATATTATGTGACATTCTTTATCAAACCTGAAATTTTGATAGCTAGCGGTTAATGAACGCGGAAGTTATTAAAAAAAAGCAACTAATTTTTATGGAGCAAAGTAAAGCGTGGCGACAGCGCTGCCGCCACCTAACTACGTGTTCGTTTTTCTGCGTGTTTAGCCTAGCTGCGTATTTTAGCTAGTTTGCACGTGAGTGCGTGTAAATATGGGAATATATTTATATCTTAGAGAGCATTTCATAGTCGAGCAATCTCGACCTGTCTTGTTTTGCCCCTCCCTCTGATCAGTCAGCGGAGCAACAAAGCCGCTCAGCTTATTTCAAATTCGTTCTAGTTTTCTTTAAAATGTAACAAGAGAGCCAGTTGGCAAAGAGCGCAAGAGAGGACAAACGACAAAGAGAGAGAGAGAGAGAGAGCAAGGTAACGCTCAGTCGATCGTTTCTATTGCTCGTGTGCGTTCTCGTGTTTGTACGAGTGTGTGTGTGTTTGTGTATGTTTATCTTTCATTTGTATCTCCATATGTAAAGCCGAATGTTTGCCCGGCTGCCTCGGAACACTGCGTGTGCGTTGCTGCCATCGCCGACGTCGACGTTTCCATTGTGCGTGTGCGTAGCAAGTTTACTGACCTTGAACTTCGAAATAATTTTTGTTGCTTTGTACGCCGAAAATTCGACCAGCGAAGCAGCACATAAATTTTAAATTGAGAAACATCAACAGTTTATGCATACATACGCGTATATTAATGTATGTGTGTATGTATGTAAGTATGATTATGTGCTCTCTTTAAAACTTATGCCTGTGTCTGTGAATTTGTATTGGGCACAACCCTCTGACCACGATCAGCTTTTTCTATGTCCGATTGTTATGTTTTTTTTTTCTTTAGTAATGGATAAGCAGACATATGTACATATGTTCACACGTACATAAATATGTACATATGTTCATACGTACATAAATATGTACATGCGTACATACATATTTATGTATGTACTTAGTTGCTCCCCGCTGCGCAATGTCTGGAGTTCAACGCAGTTCGATTTAGAAGTAACCTTCGCTGTTCGCATAGATAAAGATAGTCAAGTCTATTATAGAGTGTCATATTTATTGTAGCTTGTTGGCGTTCAGTTCACGTGTATTTTAATGATAAGATAAACACTGCGGAGCATTTACCTATGAACAACCGAACACCTCAAAAAGTGAACTCTGGCAAGGGCTTTTGTTCGAGGTCTACCAAATGTTTTATAAGTTTAATATAATAAAAAAAAAACAACAAAAAAAGTATTCTTTCTATTTGTAAATAAAGGTCTTCACTTGACACTCACAGTTGTTGTTGTCTAATTCGAAAGCAGGTACCACAAAATAGGGCTATAAACAGTCTGACAAACTGACAGTTCATTCATTCATCAAATGACCCTTTCTGCTAAGTCTGCCTTAGCTCATCTTTGCCCATCAGAGGCATTAGAACCATAACCTAACGCACAACATACACTTGGAATTTGGAATAGAACGGCGTCCAGTTTTGGTTACCTCTATAATTATAAAAATCTCATTTAAATGAGTTTCTCACACTGTTTAAATGAAACGCAAATAACCCAAGATTGCTTAAGTTAATCATCATTATAAACATAATAGTTATGGAACTTATAGAATGGAAGATTAACATTAGCATACATAGTCGAATAAAACATTCAACTTTTCGTTAATAATAATAATATTATTAATTAACAAATTTGTTTAATAACAGGTTTACTATATAATTTGTTTGAATACATTTTAATATAAAATATTAAATTAAATTTAAAAATATATATATAATATGCGAATTTAATAATATAGAATAATATTCCAAGTAAATTTTATGTTTATTAATTTAAAAATTGGTTTTTCTATATTTATATACCAATTTCATTTGTTAAACGAGATAGAATTACTTATGTTAGCATATTCTTATACGTTTATAATAAAACAAACAATAACATTTAACCATGCAAATAATTCCGTTCGAAACTTATCGAAAAATATAGTTGGAATCGATATAAACGATAGTTAGACTCGCTATTGTGAATTGTAAGCTGTATCAAGTTCACAATTGCTCAGGTAGGTAAGGCAAGCCAAGCGACAAAGTGTCATTCACACTGTGCCATGAAAAACAACCGTACAAAAAGTGCCAAAAAGAAAATGGCGATCAACGTCAAAGTCGAAAAGAAAAAGTCTTTGCCAAAAGCACTCACAAAAGGGAATTCGAAATAACATAAGAAAATAAAAAACAAAAAACAAAAAAACAGCAACAATAATGGGTACTGTTCGTACTGTTGTCGGTTCTTCGAGTCGACGCCACGAATCTAGGTTATTACGCCGAAAATAATTAAAAATACAACGTTGCCCGCGGGCTCCATGTGCAAATCATGCAAATGCTTACGATGTATGTACGTAAGTATGTACATACATACATACATACATACATATATATTTCCCCGATTCCCTATATTCCCACTCGGCGAATGAGGCAGTTAAGCAAAAGAGCGACAAGAGTTTGCATCATAATATAAGCAGTGCGCTTCCTAGCGTGTCTTGGCCAGAATGGCCAACATGGCCAGAATGTGGCGCAAACTTATTCATATGCATGAAGCGTGTTTCAAGTTCATTGCCAAATATACATATACATTTTATTTAGCCAACAGCAGCAGAAAAAACAGGTCGAAGCAGTAGACTGATCGACTTGCAAGTTACCCTAGTTTTGGTTAGGACAATTGAGTAAAGTAATTTAATTTATATTTAAAATTTAAAAGAACAGACTTAGATGAATCTAATTGTAATATTATTTCTATATCTGCATTATATTTTATTGTTTTAGGGTTGAATCTTTTGCAATAAAATCAATAGAAGAAAGAAATAGATTTTGAATTTAGAAAGCATTTTTTAAAGTTTATTCACATGTTTTTACTTATTGTTCAACTTTTTAATTATATTACAATTTTGTCGGCACATTTTTAACACTTTAACACAAATGTTTTCGCTGTCTAAAAGTATATATATTCCCGATCTTTACACTGCAAATCTAATTTATATTATTAAATGCTAAATTGAAATTAATATTTATTACATATGTTGCTCGTACAATTGCACATATTTTAAAGTAAAGAAAAAATTGAGTTAAATGTTTATAAACATTGTAGAGGACGGAGGAATCTAGTTAACATCTATATCTTCTACATATGCAACTTCTACGATCAGTTTCAGTTCAGACCATAGATCATTTAATGCTTTGTTAACTGAAATACTTATTCATTCCTGCAGATAACTTGATTAGTCTTAACCAATTTCTAGTTTAAGCTTGTTTACATTTACTTATTCATTCATTTACTTAGAAGGAGATCAACATATCAAACAGATGATCAATCAACATAGAAGACCAAACTTTATTTTTTGCGATGAAATTTTTAAGCATTATATATAAAATATATTCTATATAATGAGTGTAATCCTCGATACTCCACATATTATAGAGCTATTCCTTCTTAAAGTTCTTGGACATTCTGACAAATTACTTGGCCTTAGCTGCGGCATCCTTTCACCATTCAGTTGCAAGAAGAGAATTCATAACTGCAAAACTAACAACAATTTGTGGCTGAGCATAAAAATGATCTGGATCAACAAAGTTGCCTCCACTTTAGCACTATGCGATCTTCAACTGCCTTTGCAGCCGCAGCCGGAGCCGCAGCCTCGTTGCGATCATTGCACTTTGCGTCGCAGTCGCAGTCGCAGTCGCAGTCTCAGTCTCAGTTTCGGTTTCGGTCTCGCGGCATGTTGCAAATTGTTGTTGTTTTGGCTGTAAAACCTGTTTGGCATTCAAGTCCTAGTCCATTGGCGCAACGTGTACCGAGACGAGCCCGAGTGAAGATCGAGTTCGTGACGAAGATGGCGACGGAGATGGAGACGGCGACGGAGCGGGAGATCGATCGTGCGGCGTCTGTGTTGCAACTTGCATGGCCGCATCGAGCGTCGTCGGCTGTTGGTGTGGCTTCGCCTCTGGTCGGTCAATGGTTCTCTGGTTCATTGCCATCGCGCTGGAGGTAACTAACCCAGCACAGCTGAGTCAAATCGGTATCGGAGGAAATGGCATACCAAAATACACGAGTACAAGAGTAACAATATATGTATGTGTCTACTTAACATCCAACACTTTTGCAACGTCATTGTTGTTGTTGTTGTTGTTGTTGTTAACTGAAGCAAGGACGTCGGCCGTGACAGTTGCTGCTGCTTTCGAATGTGTGCAGAAAACCCGTCGATAGACAAAGTTAATGATAATTTTGCGGCACATAAGTTGTTGGTTTTGTTCGCTTGGTTCGTTGACTTACAAATGGTTGGCGAACATGTGGGCTTATGACTTATGCCCATAGATCTGATCTTTGGGGGTTGTCGATCATTAAATACCCTTTCAATTGGTTGCTATATCAGCTATTTTGTCATTTCTTGCACTTTACTTTATTTTTTCTAACAATAAATCAACTTTATATTTCGTTCTTTCTTATACGATGTAGTATTATGATCTATCTGATTCCAGAAGAAGGGGAAAAATGAGAAGTGACATCTGCATAGCAATATTTAATCAGTTTGTCACTCTGATCAGTAATATAAAATATGTGGAGTTGGTATAAAGGCGGTAAATTGATAGCGGATAACATAATCAGTTAAGAATCAGAGAAATCAGTTCACAATTTAAGAAATATTTAACACTGATATAATTAAAATACGATCAGCTGCACAACAGATCTTCTTATAACTGATCAGTATATATACAAATAGTTTAAATATTTCATCTCAAAAATACCCCTTTAAGTGGGAAAATTTAGAGCAACAATACTGCTACCACAATTCAAGCAATACATAAAAGATTTCTTCACAAAATACTCCTTCTTAGTGGTAAATTAATCATTGATCAATGCACAGATTAGAAAGATTAGATGAACAACAGAAATAACAATAAGACAATACAGTAACGATCTGTTGTTAAAATATGATCAAAGAGTCTTCAAAAATATACAAATAACAAATGCAAAAATACCCCTGAGATTGGAATATTCACTATAGAATTACTAAACTATCTACATTACATATAATAAAATCAGTTGAACATCATGAGTATATGCATATAAAAATGTACTTATATAAATTGACTCAAAAATACCCCCTTGCTGTGGTAAGTTGATAGCCGTCGAACTGATCTATGTGTATAATATTCAGATCAATTGGTCAATAGCAGTACTATATAGTACTGAATACGTACATAAACTAAAGATTTCTTATGATGTATGATTTTGTATAGAATTTGTTTGAAAATAATTACCCCCGTATAGGAAGTATTTGCAATGCAGCAACCTTCGAGCTATGCGTATACAGAAGAAAGTACTACATGAATTCCCTGATAACGCTTTGCTGTCATGACTCAATTATATGAAACTTGCATCGCATTTTTCGACAATCGAGAAGAAGCAGAAGAATCAGAAGAAGCAGAAGAGAAGTGCGAGTAAATCAGAGCAGATTTCATACTTATTTCAATTGCAACTCGAGGGCATTTCAATTCATTTCTCATATTGAGTTTGCTCTGCTTTGCAACGGTCAGCGGCTTTTGCGTCACGATTGTATAATCGTGTCATTATACACACAAGTACAAAGTGCGAGTGTGTGTAGCATTTGGATGCATTCGTCAGCGATTCACACACTCCGAAAAGAGAAAAAAGAAAAACAAAACAAAACATAATAAAAAAAACAGCAACAACAATAACTAAAAACAAACAATCACTGACAAATTAAATTTCACGAGCAACAAGCAAACAGACGCAAAGGCAATTGACCGCTTGGCAAATACAAATACAAATACAAATCCTGATGACATTCACCCCGTTACGACCATCGAGTAAGCAGCAACGTCAGCGTCGACAACAGCAACAACATGTGCAAAAAAAAACTGAAACGGCAACGATTGCAATACAACAACAATTGCAATGCTTGCGCAGTGTCGTCACACAAAGGGGGTTTATTTGACACATGAACGGAACATTGAAAAATTGTATATATTGAATGTAAAGTAAATAAGTTAATTACTGAAGTAAGTTAATTACCGCATAAACCCCCCTTTTGATGCGCCCCTGCCTACCGCCAAGTCACTGACTCTCTCTTTCAGTCGCTCAGCCTCTTTCTTCTTCAGTACTTTTGTCGCCTCTTCTTGATTCGCTTTGCAGAGAGTATTCCCATTTTGTCAGGCAATGTGTAATGTGGAAAAGTGGGCGTGTCTGAAAGCACAGAGGATATACAATTATGTATGAGGGTTTAAATCGTTAGGACATAGAGGCAATTTAGCAGCGAACAATAATAAAAGTAATAATATCAAATTATACTACATATACTTATATAATTATAATATCACATATAAAATCAACACAATAATAAAAAAATAATAACCGTAATAATAATATAAAAAATGTATATATAAGTTATAAGAAAATATGGCTATAATAATAAATATATATAATAATAAAGCCAATCGATCTACTGTATAATAAAATTGAAAATAAAAAGAATAATTATAATAATATTAAAATCAATCAAAGTCCTTTCAACATTTTACCTAAAATACTCTTTCATCCAAATGTAACTTTTCATTTCAACAAAGTAAGCGTATGCAAAATTCGTTACACCTGCATTAGCCTTATATTGGGACAATGTCCCTGTTCCTGTTCATATTTCTCTTTTGATAAACTTGAAAATACGCTTAAATGCCTTCCGTAATGCCTGAAGAAGAGCAAAAGTAAAACAGAGTTTATGAACTGGTTGCAACGATCGATTGCTGTTGTTGTTATGAGTATTAAAAAGGTTGCAACCCAAAGAAAGTCATTTTTTTTTGGCAGTTAAGAATTTGAACCTGACTTTCTTATAAGTTACATGGCCTGATACCTGTTGATACCTGGCCTGATTGTTGTGCAGTTGCTGTTGTTCTCGGTTCCCCTTTTGAGCAGATTTCAGGCGATCCTTTGAGGCCACACGCGCCTTTAATTGGTCGTAACGCTGATGGTATCAAAAATTACAAATTCATTTGTGTTTCAAGTTGTTTCTTGGAAGTAGAATAACAAGAATAACTTCAATATTGGCTCAATCTGCATATATGAAAGTATTTGTTAATTGTTCTTCATGAAAATTGAAGAGACCAATTAAATTACATAATCTACAATATTTAGTCTGGAAATTAGGTATACACATATTTTACAATGAATTATATATAATCTGAAAGTTTTAGCTTTGTAAATAGCTTACTATAGGGTATGTCACAGTCCAGCCCGGCTGCTTGTGGTTTTTGCAAATTTTCCAGAATTGTCGACAGGTCTTTTGAGCTGCTTTGGCTAAATACCGTTAATTGACCATGGCTAAGATATTGTAGTGCGCTTTTGGCCAAACTTGTTTTGATTACCAAAGAACTAATCAAGTTGCGAGGCAAACAACAACAACAACGACAACATCAACAACAAAATGAAGCATAAGAAATATTTCATAAATGCCAAAAAACAACTCATTACCCTGAAGCCTCAGGTTAAGTCTCAACACGTTCTTCTTCTATTGTTTCTAGCTTTCTTTGCCGCTTCTCTGGTTGAGAGGGAACAAAAAGTAGAAAGTCATTAAATAAGCAAACGTCGCAAAAAGAACAACCTAAAAACCAAAATGAAGACAACAATAAAAAAAAACAAGAAGAAAAAAAAAAAAAAAGTTGTAAACAAATATGAGGGTAAAGGAAAATGAAAATCAAGCCAAGACAGCTCTATCTGTCTGTGTGTCCGAGTGTCCCGACTGTCAGATCGTCGTTGGTTCTTGCCATAGAATGTTGTTGTTGTTTCCAACTTGCCAGTGAACTTGTCCCAAATAAACAAAATTCCACTGCTTAAAAGTCAGTTAGGTAATATTGTTTTGTTTCTATCTTTCTTTCTCTACATCTCTCTTCTTCTTTCTTCTTACTTCTTTCACATTCTATGCTCTCTCGCGGCTTACGAAACGACGCCATTTTCAGCTGTCGTTATTGTTATTGTTAGCTACTATTACGTTAGTTTCTATATGCTTATATTTTGTTTATATGCTGTGAAAGGTGTTGGGGGTTTATTTTGGTTGTTTTTCTCTTTTAATACCCTGCGCCGGGTGTATAAATATATGTAAAACAAGCAAATTTGTTATGGAATATATTTTCACAAGCTAAGAAGAAAGTAATCCATATGTGTGTGTATTTTTATATGTATTTACATGAGTGCAAATACGTTATAAATGCCTGGGCGCAGGGTAGCTCTTAGTCGTGCCAACTTGACTTAAGCGTCCATACTTGTTTATTTGATATTTCGCAGAAATTGTTGTCTAAGCAGTTCTTAGACCAGATTGAGTCATTGCCTGGGACAATTTCTGTATAGAAAACTGATTGTGCTGACTGATTGATAGTACCGTTAGAGCTAGTCTTAGCAAAAGTAGGTGGAATTTATAAAAATGTCACTCCCAAGGCTGGGAAATATCTGAGAATATGATAAATGCAACTCAATTGTAAATGTATCTGTATCTGTATCTGTATCTGTATCTGTATCTATACCTGTTGTTTTCTAACTATGATTAATTAAAAATCCACTGTTATTCCAACTTTGATTTCTTTTATAATTGTTATCCCAGTACAGTTTGAAATTTCCACAATTTTCCACATTATTTCCACTTCCATTTTCATGTTGATTTAATGTTCTGCTCTTTCTTGTTGTTGTTTCGATCGTTGCTGTTCGACTTTCACTGCCACCCACGGCATTTGCATGACCTCCAAAAATAGAAGAAGAAGAAGAAGAAGAGAGGAGATAGAAACAAAGCAAAACAAAAAACAAAATCATTTTGGCTAAATAACTAAAAGCAAAGCAATCAGATGGCAATAGACGCTTTGCTTTCCAGTCGTTGCACTCGCTCTATAAAGTTAATAAACAATAAATTACACACAAAATGCCGAAAAAACTTTCACAACAACGAAAATGATTGTACGAATTACTGTTGTTGTTGTCGCTGTTACTGTTGCGCCAATTTTCCCATTGGCTTTTGTGCAACACGTGGAAATTCCCAATTCCCGAGAGTCTCTGCTCATCGACTTTGAGACTCTCTGCGCCCAACAATTTCACTTTGCTTGGGTTAAAGTCCTGCCAGCTCGAGTGTCAGTCAACTTTCATAGCTGTTGTTGTTGTAGTTGCAGTTGTTGTTTTTGTTGTTAGTATCACTAGCATAGTTGCCCAGCAAACTTACTCGAATGCTCCACTGAATGCAACTGCGCTCCAAAAGTGCAGCGACCTGCGATCAACACACACACACACACACACACACATACACACACATTGACAACTGCAAATGCCAGGCGGGCCCGTTGCCAGTTCATGTCCCTCTTCTCTCTCGCTTACCCCTTTCCTCACCTTCACTCTTCTTTCTCTCTCTCTCTCTCTCTGTGAGCCTAAACTATTTGACGTGGCTGCAGAGTCATCAGCTGTTGTTGTTTGGTAGCTAAACGTTAACTCTGTTGTTGTTGTTGCAATTGCATTTGCTGTTGTTGCAGTTGCACATACCAGTTTTCTGCCTCTTTTTATTGTTGTTGTTTTTTGCTACGCTATTTTGCATGCCACTTGCGGCGGTGCCACATGTGGTAGAAAGTGCCGATGGACCGACTGCGACTCTGACTCTGACTCTGACTGTGACTGTGACTCCGACGCCGACTGGACTGACTGGCTTGGGTTGAGGTAGTAATGACCTCTATGCACGGGGTGCTTGACTTATGCACCCGTTGGGCCCGATCGCCAGACTCTACTCTGTCCGAATTTCGATTGAAAGTGCATGCCAAAATGTTATCGGATATTCGATATTTGCATTTCGGTTGAATGTCTTATGGAAATGCAATCAAAAGTTGCAATTTCAAGAGCATATCTAGAAGTTTCTACAATCAGTTTAAGACATCGAATGAAGTTAAAAGATCAGTTATAGAAGAGTTATAACTACGAATCTTAATTTAATATTCTTGAAAATAAACTGTAATTTATTTAAGGCATCTTAGTAAACTTTAATTATGCTCTTAATGCTTTATAAAATATCAAAACATGAAGACATCATAAATATTCAGTTGCTTATAGATTTCTAATTATTATAATCTTTAATTTGTTTGATAGATATAATAATCAATAAATAAAATTGTAGTATAAATTGTTGACAGCTTAATAAGATATTCGAATTTAAAGTTTAAGTTCAATTTATAAATTTAAAAGCGTTTCCAATTAGATAATCGAATAAATCAACTAATCAAAGTTTTAAATTCGATTTGAATAGCAACAAAAGTATTGCATTGCCTAAGAAATAATAGAACAGTCATCTGATTTAGGCATTAAATTAGGTAATATAAATATATACATAAATATTATACATTATATTATTACTATATTCTCAGATATATTTATATATATATTCCTTTTTTTCTATATGAGCCAGAATGTTTGTTATGTTTACTTAGAGTAATATACCTGATCAATTCTAGGGTATTTAAATATATTATACATTAATGCTAAACACATACAACAATAAAATTCTTATTTAATTATATTATTTCTTGCTCGGTTGAGTGAAGCTATTAAAGCTCAACGCAATAATTAATACAAATATTATAATATCTATTTTGCAGCTAAATTTTATTAACATATTTTGATATATAATAATAATTTAGATATATTATCATCTATCATCTCAATATCTTGAGTAAATGAAACAGCTTAAAAAGATCAACTGACATACTCAACTATAAATATTATAAATAAATTCAAAGACAAATTGATAAATGAAGAAATATGTATTGTTAACTCAGCCGATCAGCTTTGATATTACTTCTAGAAGTTACAGTTGCAATAATTGTATAATTAAACTAATAGCTTACAATTGAAAGTTTAATTCATTTTTGTATATGTTTCTTTTACAATTCAATCTTTGGCTAATTGACTCGATCAAACTTCCCTTTCGTGCCACTTCTTACACACAATTTAGCACGAGAACTCTTCCTGTTTGCCAATCATTCTACTTGGTGTACATCACGTCATCGTTAGCTTGTCGTATTCCCCCCTGCCCCTTTACAGTCTCTAAACTAATCGACCTAGAGTCGATCAACGTGTTAGCCTCAACACGAGCTGGCATTCTGTAGACCTCAGTTCAGTTCAGTTCAGTTCAGTTCAGTTCAGTAGAGACCCCGTCCAGCTAACGTTTAAATGCCTGTTTGGCTTTTTGGCCCACACGATCTACGATATCTTATGCGTTGTTGACTGCGTACATTAAACTCTGGTAAACTTCCTAGTGAGGAGGGCACTGGCGCTACGTTTTAGCTCGCATTTATAAATTATGGCAGTGGCAAACAAATAATAAAAATAATAAAAAAAACTAAACTAAAATTATGCTAGGCACATACAACAAAATTTCGCGGCTGTTGCTTGGCGTCTTTTTCAGTTTCAAACAGGTTTCAAATTCCTGGCCAGGTTGTTGGCGACTTTTGCTCACCTGACGGCTGCCATAGAACAAAGCCACAAAGCTAAAGCCAGCGAACCAATAAAACAATAACAACAACAGCAAGAAGAAGAAGAAGAAGAAGAACAAGAAGAAGCAGAAGAAGAAAGACATTTCGGGTCCCGGATCGAGTCTGAGCCCAGTTTTGGCTTACTAATTATTATGCTAAGCTTGATAGGAACGCAGCTCGAAAGGGTTCATGCGAATTCAAAGAGACGACGGCAACGGCGACGGCGACGCATGTTTCTACAGAAGAAACAGCAGCAGCAGAGTCAGCAGCAGCAGCAGCAGCAGCAGCAGCAGAAGCAGAAGCAGAAGAAGTAAAAGCTGGAACAAGAGCTTCGAGCTGTGGGGCTTTTATTCTGGACACTCTCGTCTCAATTCTCAGTTGGCTGTCGCTTAATGGCGGTTAATGGAGGTCATTCACTTTCGCACGAATTGTAATTTTTGTGCTTTAAGTCAATACGAACGTATTTTTTCTTCTTCTTCTTATTCTTATTTTTTCGGCAATTCAGCGTTAAGTTTCATGCTCCAACTTCTCTTCTTCTTTTTCTTTTTTTTTGCGTTCGTCATCTTCCCTGTTTGCTCTTTTCATATCACATAATCTTATTATGTTGCCAAAGTGAGTAAGAAAAAAAAAAAAAAATAAAAAAAACAAAAACGTCTGTGGCTTCGTTTTGTTATTTGTTATTTTTATGGCTTTCCACACTTATTACAAACATGATCAAAATCTTTTGGCAGCTGTACGCAATTTGGCCCAAAACGCAATGAGGTGACACATTGATTTGAGTTCAGAATGAGTTCTATATATACATACATATATTGCTCCCTTGTTCGCCTTAAGTGTGTAACTTTACTTCCGCTTTGTTAACATATTTATTATTCTAATAAATCGTAGCCAAGTTGCCGCATGTGGCAATCAAGTACCGTTTGTATCTATTAAATACCGAAAAGCTATAATTTTTAAGACACATATCTCAAGTACCAGAGACTTGATTACATGCTTACAGGCGCTATGCGGCAAGTGCAAATTATATTACCAACTTTCTCAGCTGCAACAGATGCGATGCGGTTTAAGACTGTTTGGACAGGGCGTTGAAAAGTCAGCTATTAACAACTAGCTCTCTGTAACTGTGTCTGGCCTCTGACTTTAGCGTTTATGGCGTAATCATAGAAAGCACGTGCGGCAATTTCCAATTTCTGCGGCCAAGTGCATTCAACTTGGCCAACTGTGCACATGCGTGGTCGACAACTAACTGACAAGTCAATAAACTCATTGCAAGTTCGTCCCCTCTCTGTCTCTACCATTGTCTCTGTCGCCCTCTCGCTCAATCGATCTAACTATCTCTATATATGTGTGTGTGTGTGTGTGTGTGTGTGTGTGTAGAGCACTCAACTCAGTTGGCTTATCAGACAAACTAAGCACGATCAACGATCATTGGCACCAACTAGCCAACTACCAACTTGCAACTACCAACTTGCAACTACCAACTGGCAACTGGCAACTGGCAGAACCAAGACTCTGTCTGTAGCTGCAACTGCAAATAACCCTCAATAACAGTTACAAAACTGTATGCAGTCGTAAAAAAGAGAGACAAGATCAGAGTCAGAGTTAGAGTCGGAGGAATTGCAGTGCAATGTACGCAACTAGACCTAGGCAAACTCACACACATGCAAAACATACATTCACATAGACGTCGACGACGACGACGACGCCGTCAGCGAATGAAGAAGAATGTGCAAGAAAATTGCACACACTCACACACACACACACTCGCACACAGAGGCACACATAGCTGCACTCTTGGTGGGGTTGGATGAAGTGAAGTGAATTGGAATGAAGTTGTGGCCGTTGTTGTTGTTGTTTTTCCCGATGTCTTCGTCATCAACGGAGTGCATTGCACTGGGGAAAGGGTTAAAGACCCTCAACGATCGCTGCGGTGCGATGCGGTGCAGTGAAATGTGTGCAAAGAAATGTGAGTGGAAAAATCCAAAGCGCAGATGCAGATACAAAATACAACAGCAACAACAAAAATCTGTGCAGCGGAAAAGCAAAAGTGCAGCAGCCCCATTAGAAATGAAGACAGTCCGAACCTACATCAACATGCACTCACACACACACACATGTGTACGTACATACATACAAAGACGCTCTCCACAGCGATAGGCTAGCAAACGGGAGAGTTGTGCACAAGAGCGAGAGTGTGCGATGTTCAAGCTGTAAGCAGAGTGTAGACTAAAGACTCTACAGTGCAGTGGCTTTGAACTTCACACAGTTTGCAGGCGGGAGAGACTGCCTCACACTCGCATTCACGCAGTCACTACTTACTCTCTTGTTGCCGCTGTCTTCTCTTCGACTCCCTCTCATTGCTATTGATAATTGTGATGAACGCTTTGCTTTTGTTGCATTTCAATGTCGAGTTCACTTTTCAAAACGGTGCATGCCCAAGATGCTATTGGAATAGATCGTTAAGCGTTCAATGCGCCATAGTTGTGTATGTTTGAGTGTGTGTGTGTGTGTATCATGAGTATCAGTTGCATTCAAGTGGAGGCGTCTGCACTGCACTTTTGATTAATTTTCACTGTTCAATGTTCCCCGTCCATGCTCACTGTGACCGAGGCCCAAGTATGTACATACATACGCTTTCCACTGATAAGCCCTCGTCGCAACTCCATTACAATAAAATGCGTTGCGCTTCCTGCCCTTGCATGTTCACTGATAATAACAATAGAACAGCCACAAGAAGACGAAACCCAAGAAACACAGTAGAATAGCAAGAACAACAGCATTGAGAATTACATAGTATATTACACCCCGCATCTATTTGATAAACGATGATCGTCTCACTCTGGAAATTATGGGCAAACGAAGAAATTGTTTTTTCATTTGGACAGCACGAAAACGAGTTCAAGTACATGGATGTTCTGCCTATCACAACAGAAGAAGGAGAGAGTGAGGGAGAAGCAGAGAGCAAGTTTGAAACACAAGAGTAGTTTGGGTAACATACTAAGAGAAGTCTCCAGAAAATATATTCCAACGAATGAAAGCTATTCCAGATGGTTCCACAACAAGTCCATTAACTTTTGCCCACTGGATGTGTAATAAATGGAAGTGTAAAACTGGAAATGTATTATTTGGCTTGGAAAAGTTTTTATTTAGATATTACGTAATGATAATATTATAACCAAAATCATATAAGTTCTTCTGAAGTCTGAAGACTGAACGCACCTGAAGAATTAGCTTGTTAATTATCTAATTTCACCGACCTTGGCTAATAAAGCTTGCCAATAACAAGAAGCACACGACAGTCTTCTGGACTCTCACTCACACCCACACTCTCTTCTTCTTCTTTGTCGAGATATTGTGTAATAACTATGCCGAATCATTAATAGCACGCGCTTCATTATTATTTGACGTTAAGGACCTTGAAACTCTTATCGAATTTTCACCTTTTGCGCGAAAACTACAAAAACTGTTCAGCCGTTGATAAGGAAACGAAACAAGTAAGCAGCCTAAACGGTTGCACGACTATTAAATGCCCTACATAAATATAATAGACGGGAACAATGAGTTGAATTAAGTTTATTAAGCTGCTAAATAATATTTAAAAATTTATATATATTTGTATAATAATATATTTTATATTATATTTAAAAATAAACGTAGCGCCATCAAGTTGTCGTGCTGGCCCAACCCACAGTTGGTCCACATCTTCCCGACTATTTTCCAGCTATTTTTATCAAAGTGACGCGTTTGTTGTGTTGTTCTTGTTGCTTGTTGCTTGTTCCTGGGTTTGTGTTTGTGTTTGCGGATAAAATAGATAAGCACCATCAGGAATTTGTGCTGCTGACCTTCATTTTTTCGCTGCTGTCCGCTGATAACGGGCGATAACACCGATAACCGATAAGTAATGTATTTGTATGTGAATGTTTATTATTATTATTATTATTATTTAAGTTTTTATTTCTAACCACTCCTACATTTAGTTACGTTCAAAAAGGCGCATGTTATTTTCAATTGCCATTACGACATTATAAACAAACGATTACATCGTGCAATTTCTATTTACGGGCATGCGGGTCTTTGAAATGGGGAAACAAAGGCCTATTAACACTCTGCATCTAATGTAGTATTACATGCTAAAAGATAACATTGACGTCCAAATAAAGTCTCTAATATTATACGACTTATACGTCTTAAATAGTATTAAATATTACGTTGTTCTACATTAATACAAATAGTTATAGCGTTTTTGGACCCGGTACCCAAAGAGGTACAGGGGCTAATTTGGATTATGATCTAGGGATTCATTCCTATGAATATCTCAACCTTGAACCTACATTTGATTCTCCCAAGAATTGCCATTCTCTCTATCTCTCTCTTTTCGTTCTTCTCTCTCCCCGTTCAGTGGGCATGACATCATGAGTTATCTGGACAGCCCAAAAATTATGCGTAATCATCAACCCTGCAAAAAGCACACTTAACGTCAAAATCTGGCAAAACAAAAAAAAACCACGCAAAAAATTAAACTGCTCGAGTACACAGTAAAAAAATGAGTAGCAAGAAGTAGTAGTGCTTGCCGATCAGCTGATACTCTTACCAATAAGAAGTTTAGAATGTTTGAACTGTTAACAGAGATAGGCAGGAAAAAGATATATATAGATAAATATAATAGAAGCTTAAATCGATTAATATTGATTCTTTATGTTTAAATATTTTAGAAATTTATTAAGAAATGTAATCATTAATATTCCAACTGTCCAATGATCAATTTGCCACTTTTATTAATCAGTTTATCAGTGCATCGATCAGTAAATCAGAACAACGACTTGTTCTTTTGTATAAACCAAGTTGTTGACAATATCAAGATACCTTATTGTCAGTGTAGAACAACCAACTCGAAACTGACAAAAAAAACGCGCGCACACACACACACATACACACATTTTTTATGCGTACGCCGCAAATTGTTGGCCTTCAAATTGACCGAGTTCATGAACACCACCAAACGAGCCATAGACAGCAGAGACAGACAGACAGACAGACGGACGGACGGACGGACGGAACACGCACCTTCTCATTGTGCGTTAATTATATGGTGAGAGCGAGAGATACAAATACAGCTACAGCTACAGATACAGATACAGATACAAATGCCGAGACATAGATAACAACAAATAAGCGAACATAGAGCAGATGTTAGGCTCATAAATACATTTATATATATATATATAATTTGGCCAACAAGCAAGTTCAAATGTTGCGCAATCGTAAAAACTGGTTTTTCAGTTCTAAACTTAATAAAAAAAATAATAAAATAAAACAAAAATTACTTCAGCCCAAATTGTTAACAAGTTATCAAGGAAGTTGATGCGGTCTGTCTCTCTCTTTTTCTTTCTCTATCAATTTTTGCCAAGGAAAAAGTCATCAAAAGTCGTTCAACCTACGCGGGAGAATCTACAAGAGAGAATCGAGAGTGTTAGATAGAGAACAAGAGGCAGAGAATGAGAGAGAGAGAGAGAGAGCGAGAGATTGTGGAAGGTCGATCAGATTAAGCCACAATATATTGACTAGCAACATAACCGATTAACAAGTTCGAGCTGCTGATTGACTAACAATGTTAATATGGGTAACTGTGGGAGCAGGGAATATCCGACGATGCCAATCCGAGATCCGAGAGATGCCAATGACATTTGCCAGAGGTACATTCGCCTCAGCGATCAGCTTGGTTCCGTTGTTGCATGCATTGTTGTCATGACGCAGCCAAATGTTAATCGTGACGTTGCGAATTGCAAACGTTGATTAACTTTCATCATCATCATCATCATCATTATCAACAGCATCATCATCATCGTAATGAAGCTGCTTTCAAGCTGCCTAATTTCCCTTGCAGACTGAACTTGACCTCCACTTGAACCGTTCCATGGCCTGCAAACTTCTTGATCGCATATCTCTGTATTCTGCATATATATATACATATATCTGTATCTGTATCTGTATCTGCATCTGTATCCGTATCTGTATCTGGCACTTTCGTTTTGTCTGTTCATTTATTTTTAAACGAAGTTGTTATTATTGAAATTGCATTAATAAGGAAGTTAAATGTTTATTTTTGTTTGGTCTTCTCATGTCTCTGCGACTGTAAGAATTTTGATAAACCTTTGTGTATTCTGATCTGGTTTATTGATGGCAATAACACAGAGCGTATGTGTAACGGGAATTATCAAATTACACCCAAGCAAAGATTATAGAAATTTGATTATCTTGAAGCTAAACAATGCATACATCAATCTCATGATCATGTGTTATGAATCTGTCAAAAATAACATATTATACATACATATATGTACATATTTATGTAGTACATTCACACGCCCACGATTTTCCATTTTCATTTCAAACATAGATGCAGGAAAAATAAACAGCTCCCCCTCCCCGACCCATTTAACACCATTGTAAACATGAAAATGCGACGAAAAGCCAAAAATATTTCGAGAATATAGAATAAATTTCAATCCATGGATATTTTTGTCGAAGAAATCTCGAGCGTCACCCACGTAAACGTTGAGTAGTACAATGGGGAAGCGAGAGAGCATGAGTTTGTAGATTTGTAGATTTGTGGAGAGAATGAATTGCCGCCTTAGCCAAGGCGCCCACAGAGGGGCGAGCAATGGAAAACGGAAAGAGAAACGATCAATGGCCACACGTGGCATTTGTTTTTGTTAGTGTTGTTGTAGTTGTTGTTGTTGTTTGCTTCGTTGTTGGAGTTCGTTGTTGCAACAGGAAACATTCTCAACATTGACCTAGGCGGGCCCAACGGGTTGATCGTCGGTCCATAATGTAAATATTTATTAATTTTTGTTTTTGTTGTTGCATTTTGTTTAATGTTGATGTTATAAATGTCAACGGCACGATGTCAATGACTGTGTGCAGTGGGCAATGCACCTCTACCTCACTGAGTGATATAATTTTAATTATACACGCAACAAGTAGTAATTAAATAAATTACAAAAGCAGCAACAGCAACAGCTTAACTGAAACAGCATTTCACTCAGCGCATGAACTTAGTGAAGTTTTATTGAACTTTTCGTATGGCGCCATGAACTAGCAAAAGCAAGTAATGCCCACAGCATGAGTACGTACATACTACTATATTGTATGCTGGCAATGGAATTCGCAATCGGAATCCGAATCGAAATCATTGCTAAAAGAGTACAATAACCGCAGACAGCGCTTACCTTGGAAATGCTTCGGCTATCGTTCACATGTGTTTCACTCCGCGAAAACGCCTGTTGCCAGGGTGGACGAATGAACGAGTGAACGAGTGTTCGAGGCTGACAAATTGGCTTTTGGGGTGGATAATGGCCAGCCTAATGTTAAATTTGAGTACAAGAATCTAGCAGCAACACCCTCAACATATACAACACACAGCTGTGGATCTCTCTCACTCACTCACACACGCACACACAGCCACACATAGACGCCGTCAACTCGCTCATTTGCTCTTGTTGATGTTTTGATTCCATTGCTCGCCGCACACATGCTTAATTATTTTCAAGAGCATGTGAGAGCAAACATTGAGCGCTCTCTTTACGCGCGCTCTCTCAGGGTCGAGTGAATCGACCGGCCGAAAACTGAACAAGATCCAACGCGAATGTTGATTTTCCTTTCATTCAACGTTGAAACATCGCAACGAACAGATCGTCGTTCCTCCGTAATCGCTGTCGTCATCGTCTATGCCGTCGCCGTCATCGTCGTCGTCGTCATCGTTGTTGTCGCTACATTTTCGTTATTTATACCGACATTGTTCGTGTTTCGTGTTTCGCGTTGCGCGTTGCGCGTTGAATATGAAATATCAAAGTAACTAACAAAATAAAAGTATTATTAAGTATATCCATAAAAAAGGATATGCCTAGAGTGTGGTGAAAATAAATACATACATATACATACACATACATGTTTCACATAAAAATACATGTATGTTTGTCCAGTTGTCAGTTCTTAACAAGTGCAAAAACAACAATGCCTGCTTAGGCTTGCAATTATATGATTAAAAGTATTAATTATTAATAATAATAAATAAAAAAATACACAAAAAAAAGTGAAGTGTTTCCCGAATTGTTCAAGCAAAATGCTTATGTCCGCGGACAGTTCCGATTGTCAGCCCAGCAGTAGCGCCATGGATGCGCCATCAAGCATGGATTCAACAGGCGCCAAGACGTCAGTGATATGCCTGGGTCAAGGTGCACAGGTCTCACCATCGAGCACCACCAACAATGCACAGCTTCTGGTGGCAGGTCGATCCCACTTGGAGAACGCCTTGAAATTGCCGCCCAATACGAGCGTCTCCACTTATTATCAGCATAGCAAACTGATTGTTGGACAACAGGCACAGCAGCCAAGTGGGGCAGGTGGCAGTGCCGTCATCTTTCAGACGGAATATCATCAGCGCCAGGTCGCACCTGTCACAGATATGGATACTGTGCCGCCCACAGGTGTGCCCATGGCCAGCAAAATGCCCCACAGCAATGTCATCTATGTGAACAAGTCCAGCTCCAGTCTGGTGGTCAGCACCAGCGAGCCACCTCCCCAAATGCCCCTCCAGCCGCACTTTGAACAGTCACAGGCCGCCCAAGCACATGCCCATCATATGGCTGCCATGTATCATCAACAAAAGGCCGAAGCGGCGGCCACTTCACTTGGCTATCCAAATGCTGGACTTCATGCACATCATCATTTGGGTGCTGTTACGGTTCCTGTTCCTGTGGGCCAAGCCAACAATGGGGCCATCGTTGTCATGCCCGCTGATTCGCGTCCTCAAACGCCGGAATATATCAAATCCTACCCAGTTATGGATACAACTGTTGCCAGTTCGGTCAAAGGTGAACCCGAGCTTAATATTGGTAAGTTCAATGAGTCTACCACATAAAAAACAGAAAAAACAGATGAACTTGCGATCTGGCAACCTTGGATATAGGCCTACGCTTGCGGGTCACTCACGGGTTGGCAACAGTGCTAAAGTTGGCAACGCGACAGCTCAGCACGGAAGCGTATATATTTTGGGGGCTAAGGCTAAGGCCTAATGGGTGTATTGACTTTTTGACGTCATGTTAATTAGCCAGATTCGAGTAACGCTTCCGAATTGCAGTCAGTGAGTCGTTCATTCACTCAGTCAGCAGTCAACAGTCAACTTATGGCAACAACAAGGTCGTTCCGCATACAATAAAAATCAGCTGAAAATACACACAAATATATATATATATGTATATATATATTAGTCCCCGGTTGGGAAGTTCGAGCGAGTTCAATTAACTCGTTTTATTTTGAATATGCGACAACGAACGATGTTTTTTATTTATTTATATTTACAAACAAATAACTGTACCAATGTCAGACGTTGCCTTTGCTTCTCTTCTTCTCGCTTTTGGCTCCTCACTTCTCACTTCTCACTTTGCTCACTTATTAACGAAAGGAAGTTAATGCACTCTATGGTGTCGGGAGTCATACTCAATAGTCTCAGACCGGTCTTGTAAACTGTGAAATGTTAATCGCAGTCAGTTCAAGCCGATGAGTCAAGGTAATGCCCCAATGACGCTATGCAGAGGGAGGCAAGGAAATTCAATTGAAGTTCAAGCCAATTCGAGTCTCAATCTTAACTTAAAGCAGTTCAGCTCATTTCTAATAGATATAAAATATATTTTATTCCCGCTGAAGTATGAATAATTGTTCCATCAAGCTTTACAGCATCTTAGCTCATTAACTAATAGATATAAATTGCTAAAATATGCAATTTATTAAGTTCACAATCAATTTCAATTTATTTTAAAAATGATTATAACAATTTCAATTTCAATTAAATACATAACTATAATAATATTTAATTTAACATACAGCAATGTTTACAACAATGCAAATTTAAACATAGTTTTTAAAGCTTTTAATTAGTTTAGTAATTCAGCACATAAATTAGATGTAAACAGAGCAATAACTGCCAAATTTCATTGCATTTTTTAAGATGATTATTAATATTTTAATTTCAATTAAATTATTATTCTTAACTTAATATATCATTAATTGAACTAAACTTAACTCCATTGCAGACTTTGACCTATATCTGCTGATAAATCATAACTTTATTATGACATAATTTATGACCCACTTATTGCTGTTTTGTAAATCAGGTCTTTAAGATTAATCCGGCAATTAATCTACAACTTGCAGTCACAATTCGTTGCATTTCTTTCACGCCTTGTCAACGAAAGTGAAATTTTGTGCGGACTTTAGGCTTAAAGTTGTGGCACGTTGTCTATTATGCGTTGTTGCCTTTGTTGTTGTTGCTGTTGTTATTTTATTATATCTCTTAACGAACTTTTATTTATTTATGTGTCTGTTGGCGTTGCATTTCTCCAAACAAAAAAAAAACTGGGCGACCAAATGCATTTGATACGCCAAGGAGTGTGAATGCTCCAAGTTCATTGCTACCCAGCGGAGAGCGAACTGTATGTATATATCTATATATATATATATATATATATATATGTGTGTGTGTGTGTGTGTGTTTGTTTGTTTCAACACTTTGGCTCTTGGCATTTGTAAGTGCATCCGTTTGCCAAGTTTTTAATTTCAATTGTGAAAACGAAAGTGAAAAGCAAAACGACGAATGCAACTGGAGAAAAAAATGCACTTTTAGTTTTCACTGCGCATGCGCAGTCAATTTATGGCCAAAACGCAGTCAGCTTAACACACAAGTCAAACACCTCTTGCTCGGCACTACGTGTTACTGGCGGGGGAGTTGCAGGGGGTTGTTATTGCTGTTTCTGTTGCTGTTGCACCTTCGATGCCACGCTTAATTTAAATTTGCTGCCAAATTGTCTTTGACATTTTTACTTTGGCAGCGACTTGTCCGTCCGGTTACAGTCCGTTTCAGTTGAGATCCCTGTAACGCACCCCTTGTTCCTACCGCCCCCGCGCTATTCCCTCCTCCCTGCCTCTGCCCCTGCCGCTGACGCTGCCTTTTGTTGAATGTCGGTGAAAGTCATTGCAACGTCGCCTCGCTACAATTGTGCAAAAGAAAAGTTATTTGCTTTTTGCAGTTTTTCGTTTATTTAATTTTTTATTTTTGTTTTCTTATGTTTTGTTTTTTTTTTTTTGTATTTCATTTTTTAGTTTTCGTAGGCGGCGTTTGAACTTTTGCTTGGAAAGTTTTTCTTACCAACGCCGTCATCTTATTTATTTTTATTGGCACAATTATTTTGTGCATTTTAGAAATTTGTTAAACGGTCAAAGACCCACAAACCCATTCTCTCCCCCTCTCTCTCCCCCTTTCTCTCTCCCTCTCTCTCTCTAGATTTAGAGAGTGAAAACTATGGAATTGAAAGTAAAACCCATCATTAAATTGTAAATACTTGTATTTACTACGTTTATTTATTTACAACTGATAGTTTTAGTTACTTTTACCTTGGAGTTGTGATGAATTGAAAGATTAAATATCAAATTTCAACTGAACTGTTATCGATCGTTCGATATGACTATTTCGATGAGAGCTGAGTGAAATTATCTTAATTTCTTTCCAATGCTTAAGTTAATCTTAATTGCTAAATAGATTATCGTTTGACGTTATCGATAGTACGATAGCTGTGTTTAACTTTGATTATATCAGCCGATCTACTGAACTGATATTATTTATATCTAAAGATATTCATCTGAAAAGCAAAACTATTGAATGTAGAACTTCATTTAATAAGCTGATCTACTGTTCTAATAAGTTATTCTTACTTATTGCTATCAAATATTTATCGATTGTTCGATAAGTCTATTTAACTGACATAGTATACGAAATGAAAATCTTAAAGAAATTCCAACCAATTGAATCGCTTAAATGATTCATACACATCTTTTTGCCACTACTCTGAACTCTGAGTGCCCTTGTCGTAATGCCCTGCCAAGTTCCCACGCCAACACTCAGAAGGCGATCGTTAACCTTCTCCGAGCTGATCCAGAAAGTGCAAGGCACCTAAATAAAAAAGAGGGGAAGTCAATGCACGCATGCTTCGTTTGTGGAACGGTCGTTAGCCGTCATTAATTTGAATTGAATAAATACAAATCATTGCATAACAGTTGCTCAAAAAGTCAACAGACTTGACAAGAAGATCAAACCATACGCGCACGTTTTTAAAACGTAAAATGGGCGGAAATCAACGCCCACTTTACAAGGTGGCGCATTTAAATTCGCCTGACCTCAGCTACGTTTTTTGAACTCAATAAAAAACTCAAAAAAAAAAAAAATCGAAAATTGAATTTTATTGCACGACGATACATTGAACTGCCTGTCTCGAAACCTGTACGAACATTTCCGCATTGAGGCATTCGCACTGTGAGCGTAACTGCGAGTGCGAGTGCGAATGCGACTGCGACTGCGAGCGGGAGGCAGAAGTCTTCTCTTCTCTCTACACGCGCTAAACTTTTATTTATTGATTTAGATTGGTGCGAGCAAGAGAGCAGGAGAGCAAGAGAGACACACAAAATTTCAATGTCAAATTTTAATTTAGTAGAGTTTTTGACTCAGAACATTACCAATATGGCAGGCAGCGCATACACCGAACTCTCCCCTCTTTCAACGCTCGCTCCTCAGTCTCCACTCTACAACAAACCAATCGTTCTCAGCATGCGCATGTGTGTGCGTATATTTCATATTACGCGAAAATATTCGGCAAGCTGTCGGAATTAATTTGTTTGTATTGCATACATTCTGTGCATGTGTGTGTGTGTGTGTGTGTGTGTCTTTAGATGTGTGGGTATTTTTTGGGGCTGATATTTGTTTGTTTGTTATTCTTCGGCGTATTTCTAGCTGATAGTGCCGCCTGCCTGCCGCTTGATTCCTTACCACATCACGCTGTCCCTCTCTCTCACTCTCTCTCGCTCTGTGTGTGTGTGAAGTGAATGAAACATTCAAGGTCGCCTCGCTTGTGCTTGTGTGCGTATTAGATAATACTAATAGATTTTAACTATAGATTGTCTATTTGGTTAGCCAAAAAAAACTCACAACGTCCTTGGCTAGACACAGATTTGCGTAGGTTACCAACATCCATCAAATAATAGAACGAACTAGTTCCGCTTTTAGATCAGCAATGCAGTAACGATAACTCGATAAATGCTTGATAAATATGTGCTATATGATTAATCAAATAATGATCAATTTAACAATATTTTTACATTAAGTTGAAAGCTAATTTCTATTCTCTTAATGTTCTTTATCTTCGTTGTTGCATAATTCTACGATATATTTCCGTGCTTTTCGCTGTTCTACATTTCGATAATCGAAAGAACAGCATCACAATTGAATCCAATTCGAATTACGTCATTAGAGAATGCCACAAACAACAATCAACCGTCGCCACATTGTGTTGTGGTTGAACTACATTCGACTATTTTTGGAAAACTTGCTTTGTAATTGATTAATAAGCGTTTCTATATAAACAAAGCACCCAAAGCGACAAGGTCGATCGTCTTCCCTTTATACCTCGACACGATTCGCATTTGCTAATCGGCGACACGTGGACTGATAAATGTGTCTTGCCTAGTAATACTATATGTATATAATATATACATATTTAAAGGTGGAATTGGGCAAGGAGGGGGAAAAAAGAGGCAAATACTTGAGGAAACTTGGTTAAACCCTGAGCAAATATACGTGTATGCAGGTACTTTACTTATGATAAACATTTATAGAGTATATTACAGGTGAAAGTAGGTGTCGTCTATACTAGATACACCTATTCTATATCAAAATGATCAACTGTGTTGTTTGTCAATTGAATTATTCAATAAGTGTGTAAAGTTCCTTGAATGAAACTTGATAAGTAAGCAGCAGTAGAGCAGATCATTAAATAGAAGAAGAAAGCTGCCATATTTGTAAAGCTTTGAGATATTTGTGTATATTTCTTAATAGAACTTAAACAAATAGAAGATATACATATATTATTAGAAATCTAAGTTGTTTGCTGGAAAATCTTTATTTTTACCAAAAAGAATATAATATACACAGGAAACCCTCTGCAAGGGTATATCAACTGCTTCTTCTTGTTCTTCTTCTGGTTGCGATCGCTGAAGATTTCATACGCACACACACAGAAGCATACCAACACACACAGTGTGGTTGTGGCTGCAGCAAAGTGCAACGCTCTGCAGTGCAAAATGTCAGTGAACTTGTTGAGACGACAACAATAACAATAACAACAACAACAACAAAAAACAACAGCAGCAACAACAACAGCAAGAGACGCAACCAACTGCAGAGACAGACGCGCAGCGTGTCTGGCAAAAAGGCAACAACAACAACACAGCGCAGCTACAAATGCATAAGCATGTTTACATGTGTATGCGTATGTCTGTGTGCTTGCCTGCTCCATAATAATAATAATGAGCATGATAATGATGATGATGATGGTATGAGTATGATATGAAGATAATGATGACCGTGACAGCGTGAAGATCACGAACATGAAAAACATTTGCAATTGTTTTACTTTGCTAAACGAGAAGACAATGCACGATTATGTCTACGTTCTCACTATTGCTATCTCTCTCTCTGTCTCTCTCTCTTTCGCTCTCTATATTGCTCGCTCTCCCTCGCTCTGTCAAACAGAGACTGCTGAATTATAATTGTATTATTTAATAGTTTCATGCGCGCATAAACAAGATTTGTGGCGTCATCTGAGAGAAAGACTTTCTTTTGAGCTGAGCGCAAACTTGTTTCGGCCAAAGAAAGTCTTTCCTCATCAAAGTCGTTTGACTGGTCTCTCGCACATGCTCATTCTCTCCCTCTTTCTCTCTTCTGTGATTCTGTCGTGAGATTCTTGTTCTGTTGTGTTTACTTTCTTCGTGTTTGCTTGGCTGCTTTCTTTTACACGTTGCGGTGAAAGTTATGTAACTGCCTGCAGTTGCCTCTGCGGCACAAACTCTCTGACTCTCTCTCTCTCTCTCTCTGTCTCTCCCGCTCCCTCTCTCTCTCTCACACACGCTATCTCATGCGCTTGGCCAGAACGAGCTCAAGTTCAACAAGTTTCCCATTTTGTTTTGCTGCTTTCTTCGCATTTTCGTTGACATTGCCATCGGATCATCGTGTGTTTTCGTGTCTGGCAATCTGTAAAGAAAGTATTACGTCTGCGTTAACCGTTTACTTTCTTCGACATTGGCTTTCTTCTTGCCATTGAGAGTAAAAGTTGTGTGAGCAAGTTGCTTCATGCAGAATCAAATGCTGCAGTTTTATTACAAATATAAATCTATTTATTTATTAGTTTTATAGCATTTATTAGGTTGCATTAATTAATTATTTTTATTGTCTTCTTCTCCTTGCAGAATTCGATGGCACCACTGTGCTCTGTCGCGTCTGCGGTGATAAGGCCTCCGGTTTCCATTACGGCGTGCATTCATGCGAGGGCTGCAAGGTAAGTTTCTCTTGCTACTTACATTGTAGATTGTAGGTGTGCATGGGGGGGGGCGTGTTGGTGGGCGGATACGTGTGCCTGCCACGTGCAGTCTGTCTGGCTTACTGGCATTGCAACCACCAAAGGCTGACATTGAACTCATTTGACCTCGCCAGCGTACAGGGCAACAGGGTAACATTTGGTGGTGGCAGCAGTTACAGCGTATAGTGGTGGGTTTCATTCTCTCTCTGTTGCAGACACAAAAACCTGCGGCTCAAAACGCCTCCATTCAATGTCTCATTGTCCATGCATAAATTGCGTCGCAATCAAATAAATCAAAAGTATCCTCCAAGCCAGCAGCAGGAATAGCAGCAACAACAGCAGCAACAGTGGTTGCGGCCGCACCACCAAGGCTTCAATGTACCCCTTTTTGTCAGTGACATTGAAAATGCGGCAAGTTCATTCGCCTGCCTGCCCTGCCACTGCTCCTGCCTCTCTGTCTACCTCGCTTCATATATTAAGTCTAAGTTAAAGTCCATTGCTGATCGTGTGCCCTACAGGGTCAACTCCCCTCGTCCCCCTACACCACTATCGCACGCTCCACGTTCTTAATCAGTTTCTGCCTGCTCTCTCTCCCTCTCTCTCTCTCTCTCACTCTCTCACTCCACATAACCTTGGCAAAGTAGTTTGCCCTATTCCCTTATATTCTCAACGCAGTCGTCAGTCGTCGGCAGTCGGGAATAATGTCTCAATGACGTCCTTGAATTAGGTTAACAGCCAGTTTCCAGTTCTCTTTCTTCCTCTTTGCCTCACCCTCTCGCTTGCACGATCCTTGGGCATTTATTTTTATTTGTTTAGCATTGGTTTCTCGTGGGCTCCCGACGTCTGCACGTCTGTAATTTCAAACTTTCAAGTTGTTGTTTTTTTTTTTATTATTATATTAGCCCGTTTTTGCACATTGCTGCTGCTGCTTAATTTTCTTGTTCTTGTCAGTTTTCTTGTTTTTTTTTGCAAATATCTTTTGGGGTTTTTGGCAAAGTTCATTGACTGGGGCTCTGGTCCAAGCGTCCACTCTTTGACTTTGCGTTTCTTGGAACGTTCTTTTTCTCTTCTTTTCATTTTGAAAGTGCGGTTTGGTGAGTTTTATATACATATATATTTACATATGTATATATTTCTTCACATATATGTATATACTCATAAATATATGTGTATATATATATACATATATAAATTAGCTCTCTTTTGTCACTATTTAAATATATTCACATGTATTTCATTATTTGGCATCTCTGTGTATGATTTGACAGGTAGGCCTATTAACAAGTCTCTTACGCGCTTTTTGAAGTTCAAGGTTAAACAAAGACAGGCACTAAAGGGTCCCAGCTTAAAACCTGTCCTGTCTACAATTCTCTTCACCTCTCGTCTCCTTTGCACAGTCATCAACGCTGTCTTGCGTTCCCCTCTTTTTGTGCACGCACTTTTGCTCACAGCGCGTGCGCAACAACAACAGTTTAATATCTGCACGTCTGTCTATCCCGCTCGCTCTTTCACTCAGTCATAGTGTAGACTGTTGATTGTAGACTAGAAGTAGGAAGCAAGTTTCAGTGATTTTTTGCCATATTTTGCGTTGCTCATACGCCGCGTCATCATCATCATGATCATCATCATCATGATCATCATCATCATCGGTCGCATTGTTGTTGTTGTCATGTTGTTGATACTTCCGCCCAGGCCAAGTCCGTCTCGTGTGGCTTCGCACCTGGCCAAAAGCAACCTTCATGTTGTCTATTGACCTCTATTTAACACATATGTATACAATATATACATACATATGTATGTATGTTTAAATGATTTTGATTTGAGTAGTAAGAAGCTATGATTTTGTATAGCTTTCATTGTGATTTGTAACCATTATTTTATTTATAATTCTGTTGACAAGCTGCTTAGCCATTATCTTAACACTTTTGAGCCTATGCCTAATGACCCAATTTGTGTGTTCAAGCTCGACTATTGAACGGTCTACAAAAGTTCCTACAAATTAAGGCATAAAAACAAAAACGAGGAATAAGCAAAGTGAGAAAAATGAAAGAGGGGCATAAATACATAGGTAAACACATACATACAGGTGTATATATGTATCTACCTACATATGTACACACATACATATGTTGACTTTAAGTGTGCAGTGTTGTTGTGATTTCCTCTGTTTGGTTCATCAACAGCCTTTGCTTTGCTTTCTTTGCTGCGACTGTTATACAATATGTTTGGATTCTTCCACATTATTTAGCATTTTTATTTATTTTTTTGTTATTTTGTTATTCTTTTTCTTTTCACACAAACACACACACGCACAGAGGCATAGAGTGATAGAGCTACGTTTTACTACTTTGCTGTTGTCGTTTTCTGCTGTCTCTTTTCATTTCGCTGCGTGGTCAGTTATTGTTTTTTATGCTTTGCGTAGTTTTCGTGTGCAGTTGTTGTTGTGTATTGAGTTGACTGAGTAAGCGATTGTATAAGTGTGTGTGCACGCGCATATGAGTGTGTGTGTGTGTGTGTGTCTGTGGAAATGTGAATGAACTCGTTCAATGTCAGCTCTGCGGCGAAGCAGTGTACGCAGCATGGGCCACAACAAGCAGCGACAGCGGCAGCGGCATCGTCATCGGCAGCAGCTGCAACAACAACAATGAGCATAACTCAGAGAGCAGGCAGTGAGCTGCTCTCTTGCACATTTACTCTCACTCGCTCTCTTCGCCCATGCAGCGATTGTGTGCTCTGAACCAAAAATGTGCATACATATGCATGTATGTTTGTATATATGTACAAATTTATAATTACACCGTGCTCTGAAAGTAGTTTCTTGCCTGTTCGGCGTGGAGTTTTCGTTTTTTATGTTCTAAATTGAATATCGCGCGTTGATTACAACAAACTAGGGGAATATACTTAATTATTAGGTATAATTCTGCCTGTATTATCTATGTATCCATGTACATACATGCACATGTACATATGTATGTCGATATCTGTATAGAAAATTACAGCACGAAATTCTCCCTCAGTCCTAACCTGCATCAATTTTAAAGCGCACATCGTCCACTAGATAATGACGTTGCACCCATACAAAGAACCATACAAATACACTTGATTATCATCTTGTACAACACAAACTTACATAGTTATATGCACATACAAAAGTATGTACGTAGGCTAAGAGGAAAATTGTGTAAATAGAAAATGCGTAAGATAAATATAGAAAGAACAACATAAAAACGGGAATAGCACCGCTCCCTCACGTTCATTTAGATACATTCATTATAAGCATACGTACATATTAATAGCAATTACTCAGACATAAACACGTTCCGTTTTGTTTGCAGACATTGAACATGAATTGATTACAAATAGAACAATTTCTAGGGTAACATTTATATAAACAATGCTCATAACAATAACTCTACTCTTCATCGATTCTCAGAGAGCGCATTTAAAAAATTAGAACAATTGTAATCAGTGTACGAAATTCATCCGAGATGACCGCGATCATCGAACAGGCAGAACTACATGTAAATACTGTTTAAGAGAGAGAGAGAGAATTATGTCTATAATCCAAGAACCTGAAATTGTTATTTATTTACTTAATTGGCATTAAACAAATGCAAGATTATCTCTTTGCATTCACTCGAGTGAAAGAATTCCATTTCCTTATTTTCTTTCATTACACTTGCTTTTCCCATTTCTTCTGTCACATTTTGCTATCAGATTTTCTATTCCCATGCACTTCAAATTGGAAAAGTGACGAAAAGAGTAAGAGAGATAGGGTGAGAGAGTGGCGAATGCAACGCATTGAATGAGAGTTCTGTGCTCTCACAGAAAGAGAACGCAGCACGAACTGAGCTATGCATGTATTTGTGTTGTGCTAGGACCCAAATTGAGTTACACTTTCATACATACATACGTAATATGTATGCATGCTTGTGTATATGCATGTGTACTGAAAGGTTAATGCTCTGAAATGCACTTGAACGACTGACTTCAACCGTTGCGTGGGAGTGGACAACAACCTCAGATACGCTTGTATGTGGATTGTATTTGGGTGTGTGGAACTAAAGAATGTTCTGGAAATGCCATAAAGAGAGTATTTCGTTTATTGTATTTAAAACATTTCTTTAGAAAGTATATTGTTGATTAATTTTGTAATTAAAGATTGCGATATTATTAGTTTATTTATATACATATGAGCAGTAAAATATGTGGTTTGCTTATCACTTCAGTGACATAAATAAAAATATTTATACTCAAGCCTATTCTACCACGTGCTCACAATCGTACACACACGCACAATCGCCCTTCCAGTCTGCTCCGCTTTTTGCCAAGAAATAGTTCAATGCACTTTGCAAATTAGGTCAACAACCTCAGCTGTTGGCTTACAGAACAAACAGATTCCTGTGTTGTGTGCAGTGCAATTTATAGTAGCCTATTGTAAATATAATATAATTTAGTAGTTTAATAAATTAAATGAAAAAAAAAAAACAGGTACGAGCAAAGCACATTATTTTGCTGAGTGTGAAGTACCATTATTGGTCTCAGCACAATGCGCCATCTAGCGGGTTATATATGTTTAAATTCGACCGCGCAAAAGTAGGCAACAACATTTTCATCCCCGCAGGCCTATAGCATTGAGCTTTTGCGCGCGAGCAGCAAATGCGCGCGCATTTTGAATATTCAAATGTTTGACAACGACAAAGAGAAATATAAACAAATGATTGCAAATAATTTAAAGAATTGTTAATAATAAACAGAAATATAAACAAAGGATTGCAAATAATTTAAAGAATTGTTAATAATAAAAATAATAATACATTACAATTGATTTACAGAAATTTGAGGGTAATAAGATGTAAAGCGCCATCACAAGGTCATTGAATATACAATTTAAATATTTAAGAATTTTGTTATTTTTTTTTTAATGTCTAATTAGTCGTGCAATAAACAATAGATTATTAATAGCAAGAAAAAAATCTAAATTAATGTCTCGCATACGCCCACCAACAACTCGGCTTATCTAACAACGAACGGCTGGCAAAGAGAACGTGCAGCTGCAACACAACAACAACAACAACAGCAACAGCAACAACAAGAACAACAACAACAATAGCAACATTCGAGTACTACGAGCTACGTAACTGGGGCGAGGGCATAGTGCAATGAACTGGCTAGTCAGCAGAAGCAGCAGCAGTAGCAGTGGCAGCAGTTGCAATTTGCTGCCTGCCACACACACATGCAACACACACACACGCTTACACTTGGGGAAATAAACTACGAGTGATAGTAAAACATGTACTGTATGCGTGTGTATGCATGGGTGTGTGGGTGTGTGTGTGTAGATGCCACCCCCAAAAAGTGTGGCAAGCTTTGCAGCCGCTGCCACAAGGGGTTGCTCTGCTTGGAGGTTGCTTCTCCTTTGTTGTTGTGGTTGTTGTTGCTGGTGTTGTAGCGTCGTCTGCCACTTTTGCTGACCCAGTTAAATGTCATTCGCTGCTGTTGCTGTTGCTGTTGTTGTTGCTGCCACACGTTGTACGGTTGAGGCCAAAACGCATTTGCTGCCTTTGCTTTCATTCGAGGTTACTTACCCCTTTTTGCCAGGCTCCCCCCTTAGCAATGGGAGTGAGGGTGGCTCTGTGTGTGTGTGTGTGTGTGTGTGTGTGTGTATTTGTGTTTGTGCTTTGGCCTGACTTGTTTGTTGTCTTGTTTGCCTTGTGGCTTTGCCTGCTGCGCCTTTTACTTGCTGCTGTTTTGTGTTTGTGTTTGTGTTTGTCTTTGCCACATTTTGTGGCAATAAATTAAAGCATTTTCGGCTGACGCTTGTTGACTTTATTGCTAATTAAAAAACAATAACAAAAAGGTGCTGTGGTACAGTTGCAAATGTTGTTGCATGCCGTTTCTATAATGCTTTCTCTTTCTCTGTGGCAACACCACTTTTTGTTGCACATTTGGCGCGCAACATTCTAGAAACAAGCACAAACAGCAAGAGGAAGAACGAGAACAGCGAGCGACAGCAAACAACTTGCAGCAACAACAGCAGCAGCAACAACAACAACAGCAGCAACAACAACTTGCAACAGTTGAGCAACGTCAACGAACTCCGCAGTTTGCTGCAAAATAGTTGCACGCTGTTGACGTCGCTGACGTTGAGCAATGAAAGTACCGCAACAAAGCAGCACACACACACACACACACACACACACACACATAACACACACACACACACGCACACTAATGCACTGGAAGAGAGCGTGCAGCAAAAGTGCATTGACTTTGCTTTGCTTTCTTTTGCTGCCGCCGTTTGCTGCCTCCGCTAATGTTGCGGCTATTGTTGTTGTTCTTGTTGTTGTTGTTGTTGCAAGTTGCATGTTGCGGTGACTCGAGTGGCGAGTTGAATGCACTTTGCATGCAAATGCCTCGCTTTACACGCTCTTTAACTAGTTGGTGCCCCCAAAGCAACTGGTTGCAGTGGTAATTGTTGCCGTTGTTGTCGTTGTTGCAACTGTTGCCTTTGTTGCACCTTGGCTGTCGCCGTAATTGTTTGCTGATGTCATAAGTCAAAGCTCTTGTTGACTATTTATATATTTATTTATTTTTTATTTTATTTATTTATTTGTTTTGACAATCGCCAATTATGCCACAAGAGCCTGCAACTTGGTTAACTTGCAACGTAGCGTACGCCCCTAACTAATTGATTTATGTGGCATTCGACGCGCGATACACAACACGAAATACGCCCAAAAGGCACAACTTGCAACAGCAACAACAGCAACTTGCAACAGCAACAACAGCAACTTGCAACAACAACAACTTGCAACAAGCACACGCAAGTCTCTTTCGAATGGGAATGGGAATGGGAATTACTACTTGGCCAGTTTTGTTGGCTTGGCCAAAACAGTTCTCAGTTTTAACTGATTTTTCTGTTGTTTGTTGTTGTTGTTGTTGCTGTAACGTTAACCTCAGGCAATAAGCTTTGGTTTAGGCCAGCTTGCTGTCGGGGCCAACTGTAAGCCAAGTTAATGCTCCTGCCTAACGGTTTTTTCGGCTGCACTCAAACGCCGTTCACATACGCGCACCACAGCAGCACCACCGCTGCACCACCGCCCACAGCCAGCAGCACAATTGGAGCTCAACTTGGTAGTGGCAAGCCACAACAACAACAACAACAACAACAACAACAACAATACAAAAACAACTATAGTAGTCATTGACTTCTTAGCCTTTGCTGCGCTGCAGCTGAAGCTGGCCAATTGACCAATTGGCCTGGATAACAGTGTTAACTGTTAACTTGTTGTTTATGTTGCTTAAACACAACTAAAGACAACGTATTATTAATAATAATAATAAATAAAATAATAATATTTAATTAAATAAGAAATTAAATTAAATTAATTAATTAATAACAAATAAAATATTTATTATTATTTAAAATTTATACAAATTCTTTCTCGACAATTAGCCGAGTTTTATTGTTTTGTTTGTTCTTGCCAACTTTTGTTGCAGCCCTCGCCTCGTTGAGGCCAATATGCGTGCAATGCGTGTCTTGGCCAGGCCTAAATGCCGCTGCTGCGCGCTGTTGTGTCTATGCAACGTCGCGTTGCTGCCGCATGTTGCATGATAATTATGCAAGCGGCAAAGTCAAATGCAGCGTTTAGAGCCGGACACAGAGCTTGGCTAGTTATTTCATATGAATAGCTATGTCTCTGTCTCTCTCTCTCTCTCTCTCTCTCTCTCTCTCTCTTTCACACACTCTTGCTGCCTTCTTGTTCTAGGCCTGGCCAAAACGGCACTAACTCATTTCCGTCACAAATTCTTTGAATGCGCCAGAAACTTCGCCCTGCTGCTGGCCAAGCGTTTTATGCCTATTTTTATGGTAATTAATGTGGGCCAAAAGCGAGTGTGTGTCTCTGTGCGTGTGTGTGAGTGTGCGTATGAGTCATGTGTGCATACAGTGCGTATGAGTAATATTTGTAGGCAAGCATAACTTACAGGGTATACTATCTGCACAGCTGCACAGCTCTCAATCTAGCTTACTTTTGTCTCTCTCTCTCTCTGTCTCTCTATCTTTCTGTATTCCTTCTCTCTGTCTAACTTGCTTTTCTCTGTCATTCTCAATATCTCTCTCCTTTTTAATACCCTTTACTCTGTCTCTTTCTCCTCCATCTTTCCATTTATCTCTCTCCTTCCCTATCTCTCTCTCTCTCTCTGCTTGGCTATGTCTCTCTCGTTCCCTAACTCCCACTGCTTCCTTATCTCTCCTTCCCTATCTTTCCTTCTCTTCTCTTCTCTATCTTTCCTGCATTCTTTCCCTATATCATTCCTGTTCTTTCTACTTCTCTATGTCTCTGCTATTCTGTCTCTCACCTTCCCTGACTCCCCCTGCTTCCCTATCTCGCTCTTATTCCCCTTTTAACTCTCCTTCCCTTTCTGTCTCTCCTTCCTTATTTCTCTCTCCCTTCCTATCTCTCTCTCCTTCTCTTCTCTTCTCTAACTTCTCTCTATATTTCTTCTCTATATATTTCTCTATATTTCTTCTTCCTATCTCCCAACTCTTCTCCTTCTAGTTCTCTTTCTACCCCTCTCACTCTTCCCCCCCCCCCTCTCTCTCTACCACTCCTCTCACCCCTCAACTGGCCTGACTTTTGACATTCTCCAATTCCCTTTTGGCCATCAACATTCAATGGTGTCGCTGCTGTTGTCGCTGTTGTCGTTGTCGTGTCGCCTCTCCAATGTTGTCATAACCTCAAACATTTTGGTAGCATGCAACAACAACAACAACAAAACCCATTGACAGCCTGCCACATTGTCAGCGCAAATGTCAAAGCACAGCGCAAAGATCTTTGAGAGGTCTGTGTGAAAATTAAGCGACTTGTAATTTATGTTGACTCTGAAACAGACACACAAAACACAACAACAACGACAACAACAACGACAACAACAACAACAAATCGAATGTAACTCAATTTGAAATAGATTTGCGCCTAGTTGTTGTTAGTGTTGTTATTGTTGTTAGTGCTTGCAACGTGTTGCAGTCAGTTTGCTGCCTGATAAACTCGTTCTGCAGCCTTCAGAAACTGCACGTACTTGTTAAACAGTACAATCACCTCAACTGTGTGTTGCTGTTGTTGCTGCTGTTGCTGTTGTTGTTATTGTCTCGCCTCGCAGGCTCAGAGATCGCGCAGAGATCTCACAAGACTCAGTTCCCGCAATGCTCGCAGTTCTCATTTGGACTAGACCAAAAACTATAAACGTGACTCGACCGCAACTCGAGCCCAACATTTCAAGTCTATATGGAATTGCATTTAATGGGTTTTCTTGTTGTTGCTGTCCAGGCATTAAAGTTGTTCAAGTTGTTTGAGTTGGTGTTGTTGCTGTGGCTGTTCTTTTTGTTGTTGTTGTTGTTGTTGTTGTTGTTGTTACAGCGACCACAGCCTTTACAATTCAAATTCACAATTCGCAATTGATTTTCTTCTTTATCTTTATCTTGTTCTTATTCTTATTCTTATTGTTGTTACTGTTGTTGTTAGCATTGTTGTTGTTGTTGTGTGGGCGCCTTTGTTTGGAATCACTGTTACATTGATATTTGAATTTCTGTCTGGCATCAATCCATAGACATTAACCGAACAATCGCAATGAAAATTTGCTTCGATTTTCTCTAGAACAACAAGTTCGCAATGCGTAGTAGATAGATACATCTATAAATCTACAAATCTACAGATCAATAGTTCGACAACTCATACATCTCATCTGCCATCTCAGTCTTAGAATTGAGAAGAATTGAGAAAAGTCTTAGGTTACATTTGATTGATGCAGATTAGGTTGTTATATAATATGAATAATTTAACAAATGAATATATAATTAATAGATTAATATTTTAAATTATTTGTAAACTAATTAAATTATTTCTTTTTTAATAATCAAAATATAATTAAAATATAATTCATAAATCATTCAATTATAATACATATATTTTATATTTACATTTTTTCTTTACATAAAATTTATGTTCGCTAATTTTAATAATACGTATATAACAATTAATATAAATTGATTCTTTGACAAGAAATCATTTCAATTATTTAAATTACTTGAATTAAAATATACATTTTTTAAAACAAACGAAATTTAAACTTTTCTTTGTTAATCTATTAATAATTAAATAATAGAAAAGATATAATACTAACACATAATAAGCAGCGAATAGAATTTTGTGTCGCTTGCCATAAAATTATTATTTTCAAATCAAATTTTACACTGCCTTGCAAAATTGTGAACTGCGAGCTAGTTCCACATATTTTTTATAGCTTCCCAGCCAATCCCAAATATGCTTAACCCATTTCTGTTGCCAAAAATAAGTGCCGTAATTTGTCGCCTTTCTCGAAATTGAAAACGATGAAAAAACAAAAAAATTACAACAAAAATAAAAGGAAACAGTTTTTCAGTTCAGTTTCAGTTGTACGCATTTTCTAAGTTGTCCAACATAAATTTGTCTAATAATAAAAGGCGACGCTTTTCAAATGCCTTAAATTTTGTGTTTCCGTCAGAGCTGTCAAGCCCAGAGAGTAGAAAATGAAGAAGAAGAAGAAGAAGAAGGGGAAAATATCGAAACTGAAACTAAAACTAAAACTACAACTGAACTGAACTGAACTGAACTGAAATGAAATGAACGGCGACTGTCAGGAATTCACTTGCGAGGCGAAGCTATTTTTAATTGCTTTTAATTAACAGAACCTACAAAATTTTACGTGACAAGTATCATTATTTTTTCTGCTATTTTGTTCAGCTATTTTCTATATTTTTGTGCATTTCTTTTTTAATTTTTAAATGATTTTTCGTTTTTAGTTCGTTTTTGTCATTAATGCAATTATTTCGACACAAACCGCAAACGGTGCCAAAAAAATGACAGAGTTGCGATTGCAGGTTAGAAAACAGATGAACAGAGAAAGAAAGAGGCAAAAGAAAAGGGAGAGAGAGCAGTGAACAAAATTATAGAAGTAAGATTTAGTTGTGGGCTTCAAGCTTGGACAACAGCTCAGAACATGGGTGAAAAATCAAACGAAGAGCAACCGAAAAGAAAAATGAACAACATAAAGTAAAAGGCAGCCACAAAACGTGCCGAAAGATTGCCTGGAACAGCCAAACAATAAGAGAAAGAGAGAGAAAGAGAGAGAAAGAAAGAGGTAGATTAATGCAAAATATGCCGCTATGCGAAGTGCAATGAACTCACCACGGAGGGGACACAACAAACCAAGTCAAGCAAGTTCTAGTTGAGGCAGTCGCGCAGTCCAGAGAAACGCCGAGAATCAGAAAAGTTTAAGTAGTCAGATAGAAAGAGTGAGAGAGAGGTGAAACGACACAAGGCGAGACACGAATGCAAAGACTGCAAGCATGCATGTCATTATGGCAGCTAAAAGTATCGTTCTGCCTACGTGCGATTGTGAACGCGAGTGTGTGTGTGCGTGTGAGTGTGTGTTTGTTTGCATTGCGTTTGTTGGATTAGGCATAAGATTTACAGCTAATCTATATATTTGTAAATTCTTATTTAACTCGAGATGCATACAATTAAAACGCATTCTACGCTGCCTGAGCGCCCCTCCCGCTTCCACGCTGCACCGCAGGGCCCATCACATGGTGCGTGCCATCCATAAGCTGACGATTGCCCGACGTCAGGTCGTCGTTCGTCGCTCGTCGTTCGTTGTTCCTCGTCAGCGTCATCGTCATCGTCGTCGTTGTCGTTTTGCTTTGGGTTATTGAACTCAACGCGTTTGGTTTCTGAATTGGGTTAGCGTAGGTTAGCTTAGGTTAGGTTAGTTACTTGACTAGGCCTCTGTTTCTCACTCTACTCTCTACTCTCTCGCTCTATTCTGCTGCTTGCCTATGTGTGTGCGATAAGCGCTTGTAACTAACGACTTCAAATTGTGCAGACCTGTGCTTTGATTCAGTTTAATTGCCTGTCCCAAAAGCAACAAAAAACAACAACAAAATGCCAACTATTTGTTATCCACGTTATTGCTTAGGGCTTGTTGAGGATCTGTAGTGAAGTATTGTAATGCTTCGTTATGGTCTTAAGTGGAAGTGTTATCTGGTTAAGTTTGTTTGAGTAGATTTTGTGAGATGAGCGAATAGAACAAAAGATTCGTTTAATTGAAAAGTTTATAATAATTAAATTGATTGTTGTTACTGCTTGAAATGATTTAAATTATAAAATAAAATTTTAATTTATAAATAAATAAATAAATAGCCTCAACCGAAGCTCCACTGTGTTTTGAGTAGAGTAAAATGTAACTTATGTAAATATATTTAACTTGTTTTATAGTTAAATAATCTCTACTTTCTGAAATAATGTTTTCTAATTCAAATTCTTGATGTTTTAACAACATAATCAATTTAATAATTTCATAATAAACACTTATATTGCTTGAACTATCTCAGATTAATCGAGGTTTCAACATATCTTGCAATCTTAAAGTAAATACAAATTAATGTAATACTCCACTGTTGCTTCCACAATCCAACTCAATGCTTCTAGCTTCAATCTACTTTAAAATGAATTATAATGCAATCATTTAAATTCCCTACATTTACTTTGACTTTTATTAATTGGTTTTCTCTCTGCATTTCATTTCGTTTCAGGTATGTTTCCATCAATTAATTGCTTTACACCATTTGCAATTTGTCCCTATTTTCTCCACCTCGACTAGAGGCAACATTGAAGCACGCTGAGTAAGTCGTTGCAATAGAATGCGTTAGGCATAGAAACGGGACAGACCCATTTTCAGTTCCCTAACTATTCCCATACTCATACTCATACTCACACTCATACCCATGCGTCGTACTTCTATAGGGTATATATGCGACTCTTTACCCCGTGAAAGCAATGCCCAATTATCAGCAAGGAGAGGCAGAGGCAGAGGGGCTACGACAGACGATTAGTGCGAGTCGGCGGCGTTGCCAAGTGCCACACTCGCATACACACACACATGCAATATACACGCACATGCATGACATGCCACATGAGTGTGCATCGTTGTTGTTGCTGTTGTTGCTATGCGCCAACGTCGCCCGTTTCTTTGCTGTTGCTGTTGCTGTTGCTGTTGCTGCAATTGCGTAGCTAAACTCAATGCTCGAGGTTATTGAACGGCAGCGACCTCACTTTGCATGAGCCACAACAACAACAACTACAACCATTGCAACTGCAACAACAACAACAACAACAACAACCATTGCAGCTACAACTGCCAACAGAGATTGCTGTGTAATTTTCTCGTTGCTCTTGTCAGACAAATGCAATTTCAAAATTAATAAAATAAATTATTATTAGACAGCATTTGAGTGCCGTCGTCGTTGTTGTTATTGTTGTTGTTCTTGCTGTTGTTGTTGTCGACGCTGTCAACATTTGATAAAGACTCGCAAGTTTATAAACATTTGTGCGTTGTGCAACACTTCTGTTTATTCGAATTGAGGCTTATGTGCATGTAATAAGTCTATAAGTGTCTGTGTGTGTGCGTGTGTGTGCACACACTTAACACACTTTAGCCCATAGACAAGCAAATACAACAAACTTAACTAACTGGACTTCTCGTAGTACCCCCAGATTTGTTGCTGCTGATAAATCAACAAATTCATTTCGTTAGTTTGGAAAGTTCTCGCAACAATTCGTATATTCACTAATACAGATTATAATGATTTATTTGGGTAAGGAGAATGGGAAGCTTAAATATGTAAATATGTAAAGGAAGAATTTAGGAAAATTATTTAAAAACTTTGAATATTATTTCAAATTACTAAATTAATACAAAAAATATAAAAAAATAAATAATAAAGATATGGCTAAAACATATGGGAGACAACAATAAAAAGCTTAAAATAGCTGAAATTTATAATTTAAATATAAATAAAATAATATAAATAAAAAAGAAGATAATAATTATATTTTATATACATAAATAATTGATAGATAAATATATAAATAAAACTGGCCTCTAATATTTTGTCAATTATTACATAAAAATGTATAACAAATTAAAATATATATATTAAATACATTAACATATGATATGCTTATTAATATAAATAATTATATTAATATATATTTTAATATATTATAAAATATAAAAAGATATTTCTTTAATTTTAAAAATATATTATATTTATATTGGTAGACAATATCAAATATTTACATAATTAAGACATCTTTAAAAGATTCGAATAATATAATACAACAATATTAACAAATGTTTGTAATGTAAGGCTTACTAAACCATTATTTAAATATTTAAAAAAATGCCAGAATATTAGAATGAAGTCTTCTAATTTGTTCAGCAAATCTTTAATATCAAAATATCCATTACAACAACTAGACTTTCCCCCCAAGATCTCTTTAATCTAAATCCTAATTAGTTGCTTAATCAAACAAGCAGATATCTGCATACAATTCGCGTATAAATCAGTTAAGTTTTGAGCCAATTTAGTGAGTTATTGGGTTGGTAGATAAGAACGTTTCATATGAAGTGCGAGTCATGAACAAAAACAAAAGCAAGAGCAACATTCCCCACTTTAGCCATAAATTAAAACAACAAAAAACCGAAAGACAGAAATTCGAGTGCAATTGCATAATTGGACAAACGGCATTGCAGCTGCAGCTGCCCACTGACAAATGCAGTGAGATTTCATGCGTTTCGGCAGCGACTTGAGATAAAATAAAAAATAAATTAATTAAAAAACCAAAAACCAAAAGACGCCCGCCCATATAAAGGCAGAGCTGGAGGCACGTGAGTTGGAGTTGGAGGTGGAGTTTGTGGAGGAGCAAATGAAACGGGTGGGTGAGTCATTAAAAGCACCGCCGAAACGCCAACAATTTATATGACAGTTCTCTTTTGTTTTGTTGCTTTATTGTTGCTGTTGCTGTTGTGGTTGCTGTTGTAATTGTTGCTCTTACTGTTGCTGTTGTGTTGGTCGGGGCGTCATTAAGAGTCCAAGCGATTCCCAAATAAGGCAACAACAACAACAACAACAACAAAAACAAAAGCAACAAAGATTGAAATTACATTAATGGTGGGTGAACCAGCCACGGTTTGGCTTTGGCTTGTTGGCCACAAAGTTCACTGCACTCTAACGTCACCTGCCTGCTGTCTCTTTCTGACGCTCGCTTGCGCATTCTCTCTCTCGCTCGCTCGTTAGCTCTGCAAATGGCATGCCAACGACCTGCGCAGAACTGCAGTTAGATTTGTTGTAGTTGTAGTTGTTGTTGCTGCTGTTGCTGTTGTTGTTGTTGTTGCTATTGCATTTGCACGCAAAAGACCTTGCGTCTTCTATGTTTGAGTATAAGCCACATTGCGCTTTGGGCCACATTCATTTCGTCTCTGCTAAAAACTCGTTTCTCTATCTCTCTCTCTCTCTCTCTGTCCCTCTCTTCCCCTCTCGCTTGTTCTTGCAACTGTTTTAATATTTGCGCCAAGCCGTGACGCCAATGGCCCAACTTGGATTAGATTTGCTGTCTCTATGTGTACTTGGCTTACACACACACACCCACACACACACACACACACGCATACAGACAGTTGCTGCCCAAATAATGACTTATAATTATGTTCCAAACAGTCCAAACAGTCCAAACAGTCGCCCGTTGTCAGTTGGTAACACAATCCATGCAATCACAAATTAATTAATTATAATTTGTAATTACCACCCGTGGGGGTTGTTTTTATATAGTTCATTTTGAATATCATTTTATTTCTCTTGTCAAATCAAATATTTCTCATAAAGACATTGAAAGTATATTAAATGAATATAAACTATTTTTCAGCTACTATTTTCCACCTAGGGGTATGACTTTGCCTGGGGGGAATTCTGTTTACAACCAGTAAAACAATTATCTTTTTATTTTTCACCTAGCGCCTGAAAAATGCATTACAAACTGAATTTCCACTGCTTTCCTCTCAACTACTTTCCACTTTGGGGTATTCATTTGACACTTATATATGCAATTTTCCAATCAATTGCTTCCATAATCTCTCATTTTTATTTCTAGCCTTGGATGTGCATTTTCAAATGAATTTACCCTACTTTTCTCTCTACTGCTTTCCACTTAGGGAGGTTTTATATTAAATATTTATTGAGTTTACTAGTTTAGTTATTTTTAAAAGCAATTAAATAAATACGAATTTAAAAAATATTATAAAAAAAAAAATTATTACTTTCCACTTGAAGGGCTAACAATATTCTTTATTTCAAATTACTTTTTAAATTATTATAAACAACGATCTTAAATATTTATTTAAAATTTGAACAGCTCCAAATCAATGAAAACTATGCAACAGTTTTCCCATTTTCCTGCTTGGGCGTAGTATTTAGGAAATTGCCCTCGCAATGCAAGCGATTGTCAGAAATTCCATTATCAATCATTCAATCAGTCAATCATTCAGTCAGCATGTTTTGTGTATGGTGTGAGTATTAGTAATTCTACTTGCGCCTTCTTAGCTATTTCCTCTTGAGGTATAGTTATTTTTTGGACACACACACACACACACACACACATAGAACTATTGAAAAGGCATAAACTGACAGAAGATAAGCGCAAAATAATTGCGTGGAGTTCAATGAACTCACGCATGGCATAAAGGAAAAATAAATATATAAATAAATGAGGCAAAAACAAAAAAAAGTACGAAAAACTAATACAGAACAGAAGCGAATGGAGAAACGCGTGGACATGTGTAGATAAAAATATGCAAACAGAGATACCGATTTATATATATTTATATTGTATATACATATATAATTATATATATCTTTACTTCTTTATATATTGTATATATATGTATATATAAATATGTCTAGAGGAATGTGGAACACAGTCGAGTCGGTGGCTAAAAATTGTGTTTAAATTTGACTTCAATGCTCGGCACATAATTATTGCTTATATTTTAATTGCTTGACCAATTGGCTAGGAGAGCGCGACAGAGAGAGAGAGAGAGACAGAGAGAGAGAGAGGGGGGGAGGGAGAGGGAGGGAGAGAGAGAGAGAGTTCCAAATTGCAAATTGCATCTCGCCTGCAAATTTATCCTTCAACTTTGTCGAGCTGTGGTCATTGCTCCAGCTGCAGAGCTCGAACTGAAGCATCGAAGCATCGTCACATGACCAGCAGCAACAGCAGCAGCAGCAGGGTGGGGGAGGGCAGCAGCAGTTGCAGAGGAAGCCAGCCAGCCAGCCATTTTTAAGGTTAACGTTGCTGCAGCGCCACCTAGCGGGTGGTTAAACACTTTCATTGCTATATACAAGCAAAGCATACAAACATATATATACACACAGCTCGTAACCCCTAAATTGTTGTACGACACAACACACACACACACACACACACGCGCATTGACAGAATCGTAGCAACCCCCAACCCTAAGCTTAGCATAAAACCTGAGCTCTCTCCATCCGGGCGCTGCAAAAGTTCAATGCACGTTATGTGGGTCAAAGCAAATAGCAAGCCTCCCCCCTCACACGTAGCACTCGGTACAACAATCTTCCTTCCCTGTGAAGCAACAGCAGCAAAAGTGAAACGTTTTCCGAGTAGTTGCTGTTGTTGTTGCTGTTTTACTTTTTGGTTGAAGGGGTGGTGGGAGGGGGTTATTCGGGGGTGGCAGCTATATATTCTGGTCTGTTCTTTTTGCCTGACATGGCACAGGTGTCTTCCATTGCGAGCGCGCCAATTTTAGCACTACGTTCAGTGTGGCACGTTGACAGTTTTTGCACGGCACGCTTTGAGTTCATTGGACTGGTTAAAGGACAATTTGATTGTTGAGTTTGCTTCTCTCTTCTTCTCTCTTTGTTGAAGTCCCAGATGGGAGAAGGTTGAGTGTGCTATTGTTGCAGGAGTTGTGCGTAGAGATGGCCACATAACTGAATGTTAATAATATTAGATTATAACTAATTTATGCCGAAAGTAATAGACTTATAGATCATATTATTTACCTCAATATATACAGCAATACAATACAGGGTATTTAGCATGTAATTCTAATGAAATAGATTATATAATTCTATAAATTCAAAAAGTATTTTTGTTAATTTTACTTACCTTACTTGCTGAAGTAAGCAACACAGAATATATTGCTTTCAATTCTAATTTATATCTAATGCCAAAAGCACATTAAAGCACTAAAAGCTACACCAAGAACCTTTGAAATCATTCAGCAGATAAAAGTAAAAATAAAAGTATATTTCTAATAAATATAAATAATATTTCACGCTTTACTATTGTTTTTAGAGTTTAACTAAAACTTTTACTGATTCTTCAGTTTGAAATTCATGGGCTTAACATAAAGTACTTGAAAAGCTTGTTTCTACTAGATGTTAACTTACTTTTAAGCTTATTTTAATAAGCGGATCATACAAAAAAATCATACAAAAAAATTGGCTAACTTGCAACAACAAATTTAAATGGAAATAAATTAAAATGTCTAGTTCGTCTCAAAGCACATTAAAGCCTTAATAACTGCACTAAATGATAAATTAATTATTGAGTTAATATAATTATTACTATTCTGATTAAGATAGGTTCAGAATAAATAAAGTAGACACATCTAGCTAATTATAAAGCACATTAAAGCTGTATAAAAGCTTTGATAAAAGGAATGGAAACAGATTGAAACAAAGCACATTAAAGCTTTAGCAAATGCTTTTTCCTATTAATTAGCCACTCGAAATATTGCAGAATTCAAATATTGGCAACTGCTTAACCTGGAAGTGCATTAAAGCCACAACAGCTAATCATTCAAACAATTATCAGCAGCCTAATCGGGCACTTCATTTATTCAGTTGTCAACTTTTACCTCCCACCATGGAGAATTAGTGGCACACACACACACACACAACACTCAGAGCATTGTACATACACATTTGGCCAATTAAATACATTGCATTTCCTTCCTGAGGTCATTTCCTCTGCCCACAATTCGCACTGACGCTAGAAGCTAGAGCTGAAGCTTTTCTAACTGTACAAAATCATGACACACTCGCCAATTCCTAGGCATAGCACAAACGTTGCTGCGCTCTCTTCTCCTCTCCTCACTCCCACTTCGCACGCTTTGTGTTTATGCAAAAAAAAAGCAAAAAAAAATGGGGAAAAAAGTTCTTTGGAGCAAGCAGAGTTAGTTTGCTGTGCGCCAAGTCAAAAGTGCTCTCCGCTGGGATAGCATGCGCTCTCTCTCACCATCTCTCTCTCTCTCTCTCTCTCTCCGGGTGTCGCTCTTGCTGATTCTGATTCAGCCTGTGCTGTTTCTTTAAGGTTATTTCAGTGCAATGTCCCCAATCGACAGTCTCCTTGGTTGTAGCTCACGTTATTGATGTTGCTGTTGTTGCTGTTGCTGTTGTTGCATAGCAAAAGTTAATTTTGGGAGCTCAGCTGCTGCATGCAACGGCTGCTCCAATGTCCCTGGCAGGATAATCATTTTAGCCATGTTCTTGTTGCTGTCTTTGCTGCCCTTCGCTGCGAAATGTGCAAGGTATTTCTGTTTTGGGCCATAATCCTTGGGGATTTGTTGAGGCTCCATTTGTTTATTAACCTGGCCAAGAATAAATCATAAACTATTGTCCTTCATTATTTATTTAGTACACTAATTGCTTATTTATCGATTAGTTATCGAATATGAATCACTGATTAATGACAAAGCCGAATTTCCTGCGCCGCAAGTTTCATAGAAATGAAGCAAACGTTCCGCTCTCCGCTTACTCCCCCCGTACACCCGTACACCCGTACACCCTCTAGCCCTGAGGCCCTACAGCACATGCAACATACAACAAACACACAACACGAATGCAGGCGACCATGAGGCATGTTGTGAGTTGAACGAACTGAGCCGAGACAGCAGCAGCAGCAGCAGCAGCAGCAGCAGCAGCGGCAGCAACTGCAAAAGTGACGTCAATAAGCGCGAGGCCAAAAGGGAAATACTTCGCATGCGGTTGAGTGTTGTATGGTGTGGGTGGGGGAGGGGGGAGTAGGGGGTTTGCCTACGTGCGGCTGAACACGATAACGAGCACAAGGAGGAGCAGGAGGAGGAGCAGGCGGGAAGCACAAGACACTTCAGCGGTTTGGTCAGGCAAAGCAAAATATCCTTGCATAGGGCATTGAACTTTAACCTGAATAAGTCTAGTCTCAGCACACATCGACTTCGTAATTTAGACAACAATTATTTATTGTACTTTTTGGGTTTGTCAACTACTAATTGCGTTTGGTCTGCGTCTATAACCAATTCACATTCTGGCCAAGTCAACAGCGGCATAACTCATGAGCGCTCACGTCATATTAAGTCAAGAACTCAACGAACATGACGAATGCTTGAATGAACCGTAAAGCGCCATCAGGTTCCGGGGGGTTTTGTTCTTGTTGTTGTTATTGTTCTCGTTGTTGTTGTATGCCCCATCATGAGTCGGACAGCGTTTAGGCACGTGCTAATTGCTGACGCATCTGACAAGCCCAAAGAGAGAAGAAGCAAACAAGGAATAAGAAAAACAAACAAGCTTTATTCTTAAGCTTTATGAAGCTTTTTAATGCGCTTTAAAGTTCAATTAATAAGCTGATTAAGAGCAAAAGAGTTGAAGTTTAAGCAAGAGATTTAAAATAAAGAATATGCAGATATATGCAGATATAGTGTCGTCTGATTAGCATTTCTCTGAAACAGTTTGTTGCCAGGGTGTAAGAAATAATTTTATGAGAATATTTTTTAAGAACAAATAATATCTAGAATGAGTAAAAGAAAGAGCCAGAAGAAAGAGCCAACAGTAGTCCACGGAGGCACTTCAGTCAAGCACTCAAATGCAGGTCAAGTATTTGTACAATTGTTACAACAGGTTGACGATATTAGCATATACCTCGAGGGATCACTGTAGCATTCATTCACAAGTTTTAACTGATCCCAAGTGATCGCCATTGAGATTTTCCAAATGCCTCAAAAATCATTTAACAAACAAACAATGAACTATAATTCTTGTAATGTTCATGGTTCAGGCGATGACGATGCTGAACATTGGATCATTTAAAAAAGTGGGGAGAGAAGAAGATGAACGGACGGCATTGCTTGGCTGCTTTGTGGGTGTACGCAACATTGCCTAAGACACTTCCACACTCACTCGCACAAGCAGACACACACAGTCATGCAAGCATGCACTGACATATACACACACACACACATACACACACAAGCACAGAGCGAATGAGCTAGACGAATGTGTGTGCTCGTAACGTGAAATGCTCTCACTTTCCTTTGAAACTTGTTATTCGCATTGCATCTGCCAGCAGAGTTCATTCACATTTAGCATAGCAGTCAAACTGAGAGAGAGAGAGAGAGAACGCGAGCACAACACACACAGCAACGCAGAGCGCTCATGCAGGTAATAGCAAAAGAGAGCAGGAGAATAGTGTTTCGTTCGAAACGGGCACAGCTGTTCCCGAAAGTTCTTCGTCGCGAGTTGCAAAAAAAAAAAGAAAAGCTTGACTTGAACTGTAGCTCGTTTTTGCGGGGGCTGCGAGGCATTGAAATGAGTGCAAATTGTCGTTGAGTGAATGCTGGGTGCATTGAACTCTCGCCTCGCTCGCTGATAAGGCTTGAGTTTTGTTTTGTTAAATTAGTATTTATAGTTTTCAATTATATAATGAAGCTTCAGCCGTATCTCTGTGGTACTTCAATGCTGCTGTTGGCTGATGTAACTTTTGCAGGCCTATTCCAAAATTTGAAGCGTGCTGCATTGCCAAAGATTTCCTTGAACGCATTTTAGCCATGTTGCCGCCGTTGCAATTGCCGTTGCCACTGCACGCCCCCAGGCCAAGCCCATAACCATGCAGTTGTCCGTCTGAGGTTTCTGTGTCGTTGACCGACCGCCAGCTCAAATGAACTCCAAACAACAAAAAAAAGCTTAAGTAAAGGCTTGCAAACTGCAGCTGCAGCAGCAGCAACAACAACCTCACATGCAAATGCACTGAGAGAGCGCTAAGCAATTGAGAGCGCCGCAGCAATACACAAATGTTCGGCCTTTCGGTCGCTCGGTCGTTTGGACGCTCGGTTGCTCGGTCGCTCGTTCGTTTTTGCTCACGCTTTCGGCGGTCGTCTCTGGCGCGCTCAACAGCTCCACATTTGGAGGTATTTGACCGAAAAGTAGGTCACGACAATGGCGGGGTTCGTTGAACTGAACTGCCAGTCAGCCAACCTCTGCTGACGTCGTCGTATTATGTTGACGTCGTCGACGTCGCCGTAGCCGTAGTCACTGTCGTTGTTGTTGTTGTTTGGGGCTTTTTGGTTACGTAGCCTTCCAGCATGGGCGAAAGATAAAGAGAGACAGCTGCGGCTCTGTTATTGTTGCCTTTACGTATTGTGTGGCCTCAAAAGACAAAAAGAAAAAGAAACAACAAAAAAAGAAAGAAACAAAAACAACTTGTAACGAAATATTATTTAATATTATTAATAACGAGGCATTAAATTTTGTAGTGTATTATTTGTGTTGAGCACACAGCGAAACAATGGCCGCTGTTAAATAATCGGGCTATCTTCTCTGAATAGCTGTAAAATTAGGGCAACATATTTGTGACAGATTTATAAATAACGATATCAACTAAAGTTTTAATGATTAATAGGTTAAGTTGGACGAGTTTCTTAGGCTCCGTAATCCCAAACACACGACACTCTCCAGAAATTTCCTTCAATTCTAATTCCAATTCTAATCTAAGCACACTGCCCACAAAAATAGTTCAGACATGTTAAGAGCCGTTCCAGATCTAAGATCCTCTTATGGCTGTCATATTTATTGATTGCCGTGCCCCTGTCTCCGCCCCCATCAACATCCCTCCACTCAATATCAATTAATCTTATTTGTCACTCATTTTTCAAAACAAGCACACACAAAAAATAAAACAAACACAAACACAAACAAATAATTGAACTAAGCCAAAGCATCAAATAACTCCATCCACCTACATGCACATCTATGTATTTGTAAGTGTGTATGCGTGTAAGTATTGTTGTTGTTGTTCTTGCTGCTGTTATCAAACAAAGCTGATCAGTCAGGTGGCAGTAGCAGAGGCTACCTAAAATCTGCGTCGCGTAGGTGTTCCAAGAATTGTTTACAAGAAAACATAAAAAAATAAAAGAAAAAAAGCGCCCCCACCAAATGCAGCGATAGTAGTAGCAACGCCAGCAGAGGCAGTAGCAGCGCCAACGGCGTCTATTGTTAGCTGCTCGCGTCGACGTCGACGATAGCGTTGGAGTGAATGTCCTCAGTTGGTACATAAAAACAAAAACAATATGTGGCGCGAGGTTGGCACTGCTGAGCGAGCGACAAGTGAGAGAGCATTAACGCGACAGCAGAGAGAGAGGTAGCCGACGTATGCCGAGCTTGAGCCGAAGACCATCGAACAGCCATGAGTTGTTGGAGCTGTTGGCGCTGCTTTCATTCGCAAATTGCTCGTCGTTGGCAGCGGTTGTGCAGAGCAAGAAAAGCGCGCGAAACAGATAAAACTGATATTGAAATAAAGAAAGAAATAAAAACGGCAAAAAAGAGCACACAGAACACGTTACAAAAAGCTAACAACAAATAGTTTAAATAATCATAAATATATATATCCTATATTATTTTTATTGGTGCCAGTGAAGTGCAACAACAAGAGAAAGAATAAGAAGAGCGAGAGAGATCATAAAAAAAGACTTCCATTTCCGCTACCTGTGCCCCAAAAGCGTTAACAAAGTATTTTGGCGCTAAAATAAAATCGTTGGTGAAGTGAATTCTGAAATTAAGTTTCAATTGGAAATCAGAGAAAAGCAAACACAATGTTCCTTATTAGCAAATTTTAGAGCATAAAAATCAACAGCAGTCAACAGCAAGTGTCATTTGTGGTACCAAAAAATAAATAGAGAGAGAGAAAAGTTTAAGTTATAGCCAAAATGGTTTGTGCAATGGAACAGCAGCAGCAGCAGCAACAACAAAAGCAACAGCAGCAGCAACAATCGACACAACAGCAGCAACATGGCACAACAATTGTGCTGCTGACAGCCGGCAACAGCAATGTGCACATTGTCAGTGCACCGCAGCAGCAGCAACATCCACAGCAGCAACAGCAGCAACAGATGAAAAGTCAGCAGCTGAAGCAGCAACATTCGGCATTGGTTAAATTGTTGGAATCTGCACCGCTCAGTAAGCAGCAGCAACAACAACAACAGCACCAACAGCAGCAGCAACAACAGCAACCCAGACAAATTGTTTACCTGCCACAACAGCAACGCAAAAGACTGAAAAACGAAACAGTGCTGATACAAGAACAGCAACATCAACATCAACAGCAACAGCAAACACCTGCAACACTAGTAAAGACAACCACCAATCAGACAACAACAACAAATAGTATTAGTCAACAGCAGCAGCAGATTGTATTGTTGCTGCAACAGCCCACAGCAATTGCAACTGCCCCCGCAACAGCAACAGCAATAGCAACCGCAACAGCAACACCAAAGCCATGTGCCGATCTGACCGCCAAAAATGATAGCGAATCGGGCATTGATGAGGATTGTGCAAACAGCGACGATGAGTTGCCGTCAGCTAAAGGCAATGCCACTGGCCCGTCAGCAACAGTTGCCGCTATCGATGATGACAGCGGTTACGAGCAATATCAATGCCCTTGGAAGAAAATACGTTATGCCCGTGAGCTGAAACAGCGGGAGCTGGAGCAAACGTCCATGGCAAGGCAGCAGCATGATGAGAAGAATAGCACAGAAGCTGCAATAGTTGCTGTCACAACGGCAACAACAACGAGACCCACCTGCAATAGCAACAAGCTCAATCAACTGCATTGTGATAGTCCTTTTTCCGCGCAAACTCACAAAGAAATTGCCAATTTATTGTTGCAACAAACCCAACAGCAGCAGCAGCAACAACAACAACAACTACAGCAGCAGCACCAGCAACAGCAACAACAACGACGCGACAGCTCCGACAGCAATTGCTCGCTGCTGAGCAACTCGAGTACGCAGTCGCTAACAAATGGCATTGGCAATTATTGCACTTGCAACAGCAGCAGCGATGAGGACCAACAGCAGCAACATATCGAAGATATGGATGCCCAGGATTCGGGCTGTGATGATGAGCTTTGCGAGCAACATCATCAGCGCCTCGAGGCATCACAGCTCAATTATTTGTGTCAAAAATTTGACGAAAAGTTGGACACGGCATTGAGCAACAGCAGCAGCAGCAACAGCAGTAGCAACAACAACAACAACAGCAACAGCAACTCAGCTGCTGCCAAACTGACAGCAGCAATTGAGGATGCCAGTGCCGATGTAGGTGCAATCTAAGTGATAAAATTAATGAATTATTATTATTATAAATATAAATATATTACATCATAAGAGATTTATCAATAGAATATGTATAATTCTAATCTCTTTTTATGATTTTTTGTAATTACAGGGCTTCTTCCGTCGCTCCATACAGCAAAAGATACAATATCGCCCGTGCACCAAAAATCAACAGTGCAGCATTTTGAGGATCAATCGCAATCGTTGTCAATATTGTCGACTGAAAAAGTGCATTGCCGTTGGCATGAGTCGTGATGGTGAGTACCGTTGTAATAACTATTATATGTAGCATATCCTAGCATGCTCTTTATCCCCTGCCCAATTGCAAAAACAACCAAAATGAGAGTCAAGCTCAAAATGCAAAAACAACAAGCATAACGAAACTAAACGAAATGAAACGAAACGAAATGAAACACGAGCGCCAAACGGCAAAGCGACCAGCGACAAACGATGAGTTCATTGACCAGCCATGAACGAAATTTTAGCTTTGTGTGTGTGTGTGTGTGTGTGTGTGTATGTGTTTGTGTTTGTATGTTTGCGTGTATTGCAACATTTGTGTGAAGCGCGCGCGCGATTTCACGGCAAAGTAAAAGTTGTTAGCTGCCTGTTAAGCAAAGCAAACTCAAACACACAAGCACAAACACATACATGCATGCATACATATGTAAATTTGTTTAAACAAATTTCCAACACCCGCATGATAAATGGGAGCAGCAGCAGCAACAACAACAACTGTGCGCCATTTCGAAATTGTGTTAAAGTTGAATGAACGCACTTAACCCAAATTCATTCACCAACAATATGCTGCCTTCTTCTCTATCTATCTCTCGCTCTCTCTCTCTTTCTCTCCATTGCTCCCATTGTGAATGGCTGAAGTCTTTTGGCTTTATTAAATTTTGTAATAATTTGTTTAAATTTAACGCAAGCCCGGAACATTTTTACAGGAAATGCCCAACGTTCGTATTGATTATGAAAGCAAACAAAATAATAATAAAAATGCATAAAAATCACATAAACACATAAAAAGAAGACAAACACACATGCACAGACGGACAGTGAGACAGACACACACACTCATCGTTCATTGACTTTTGCCAGTCGCTGGCTCGTCTTCTTCTTCTACTTCTTCTTCTTCAATATAATGTCGGCCATGTTGCTGTCGAAAACGAAAGTGGTTCATGCTGCGTGCTTGTGGCTGGCTGGGCATGTAAAGAGAGAAAGAGAGAGAGAAAAGAAAGAGCGTGTGGTGGCGAGACGTTTCAGTATCTGCTTTGTAGGCAGCACGCAGTCGCAGCGTGTGTTAAATAATACATACATATGTATGTACATATGTGTGTATTTTAGTAGCTGTTGTTGTTGCTGTTATTGTTATTGCTGCTTGCACTCATGTTTGTGTATGCCTGTGTATGTTGTAATTGATGGATTAGATTTTGTAGTTTTGTGGGGAGCTGCGTGCATGACAAGCGGGTGAAATGCAGAGCAGCTAATGATAAATACTTAGTTATTATTAATATAATAATTTTAGTATTTGTGAGATACTTTTAAAAGATAAATTAATCAACTCAACAAATGTCAAATCCTTGAACTAGTTCTACACAATATACTAATGCCAAAAAAAATGCGATGAGAACCCAAAAAAATCTCTATAAACGACCGCCATCAAAATAAACAGCAGCGAACTCGAACTCGGCAACAGCAACATCAACATGAAAAGCAATAGCAAAAAAATTCGAATTGTTTATAATAAAAATGACCGTGTGCTATTTAAGCACAGTCGCAGTCGCTGCTGGCGTTGACGTCGACTGTGCTGCATTGGCTTGCCTTATCTTTCAAGGAAAATGATATGTACCCACACATACAGACACACACATGCATATGTGGGCTGTTGTCGAATATTTACAGTTACGTGACCTAGAAATTGTTGCTGCCGAATATGTTAAATTTATATCATTTAGTACATCTTCGTATGCATTATAATATGCACACACTTTCACTTTTCCGTTGACCATTTCGAAACACTTTCTTTTTTGCGGCTTTCATAATTTCTTTTCATGTGTAGTAATATTATTAGGCGCCATTTTGTTTGCGTTTGTCTATTGCAAAGACACGAAAATAAACGCAAGACGCCATCAAAATGAAAACGAAACCGAAATTTAGCGCACACACACACATACACAAGCACACTCTCCCATGGATAGAGCGCCCCCCAAAAAAATAAAAAAAAAGAAACAACAACAATCCTACACGAGCCAAGCGACACCCGCTGCCCGCTCTCAGTTTCTCCCTCACAAAACATTCAGCCTCGACAGCAGCGTTCAGTTCATTGACCGACGAAACTGGGTCACCTAAAGCAGCGGCGCAGCTGAGCAGCTGAGTGGCAGCAGCAGCAGCAGTAGCAGCAGTGAAGGTGCTTGAGTGTGTGTGTATGTCTGTGTGTGTAAGTTAACTTGATAGTAAACAAGCTTTTTTACTCATTTTATTCGTTGTCGTCGTCCCTCTGCTCATTTTACATTTGTTATTTTGCTTTTTTATTTTATATTTTTAGCTGTCGCACAGCAGGCATAGAAATGTTTGCAGTTATTTTTTGTAGACATTTTTTTTATATTAGTTTTCACATGCAACACATATGTACATACATACATACATGTGCAGCATGTTTATTTTAATTGAAATGAACTTAAATTAGCGCGAGGTTAAGCAAATTGAAAGTAAATATGCATTGAAATCAAACAGAATCACGAGACGACCGAAAAGACAAAGAGCACAGCAATTGAGTTATGTTACAGTTATGATTGTGGCTTTTTATGTGGGGCGTCAAAGAGAAAAAATAAAACTATTAAGTGCAAAGCAGGGAAAGCAAGGGATGGGAATTTGCAAATGATTAAAATGAATTAGATACAAAACTAAATTCAGCTGTTAAATTAAGTAAATATTTTTGTATCACAAACTAAAATCAAGCAACAGCTAACAAATGCTATACAATTATCTTTGTAGTTGCGGCAAAAGCATATAAAAATAATCAGACAATTGTCAATTATCGGAGGCAAAAGTTTTTTTGTGTAGTTAAATATGAATGTGTGCGATATATGTAAGTGTATGTTTTTTTTTTTTTTTTTTTTTTTTTTAATTCAGTTTATTTTTCTCCACTACTTACATTTTACTATAACAATTTTAGCATAACAACACCTACTCAGTAAATTAATTATAATATAGACATACACTTAACTAACTTAGGTGGTAGTGTTTTGGTGGGGATAGTGCATAGCCAGCCCCTGCGGAACCAACGCTAGTCACTGCATCGCAGGGACGATGGCTACGCCTACTCCGCTCTGCTTCGAATCCGTTCCACTCTTCGCAGCTCTTGCATGACACTAGATGCGAAGCTGCAGGCTGCCTCCCATGCTCGCTCAGATGAACACATAATGTTTGCGAGATTATCCGGGGTGATCATTCGGCCGGTCGCTTCCACGAGGTGAAGTCTCTGCGCTGTGAACCGCCCACATCGAGATATGATGTGCTCTGCGTCCTCGGTGAAGTCTTCACCACACCATGCACAAAGTGGGGAAGGTACGTGACCAACTCTGTGCAGGTAATGCATGAAGCAACCATGCCCACTAAGAAGCTGGGTTAGATGGAAATTTACACTTCCATGTCTACGTCCGATCCAGCGTCTTATGTCGGGAATAAGGCGATGCGTCCAACGTCCCTTAGTTGAGGACTCCCATCGAGTTTGCCAGGCAGTTAGGCTTGCCTCTCTGGCCTCAAGACGCGCCCTGGTTCTTGATTGGCCCCCTCTGGTAGCTGCGTCCACGGCTTTCTCCTCAGCGGCCAATAGATCAATCGGAATCATGCCCGAGATGACCAGGGCAGCATCATCCGATACCGTCCTGAAGGCGCTGCATACGCGTAGCGCACAAAGGCGGTATGTTGCCTGAATTCCCCCTGGCATAGCTTCTAACCTTCATAGCATCTGCCCAGATTGGCGCAGCGTACAGCACGATTGAGCGTACGACGCTCATCAGCAGCAGCCTCCTCTCCTGCTTGGGGCCCCGAGTGTTGAGCATGATGCGGGTAAGTGCGCGGCACGAGTTGGCCGCCTTCACCTGCACCGCTGCCAGGTGTTCACGGTAGCTTAGGCGTGTGTCAATGATAACACCTAGGTACCGAATCGCCCGTTTGGATGCTACAACGCTGTCTCCGACCCTGATGCGCGCCGTTTCGACCCTCTTCCGGCTGCTAACGAGCACCGCCTCCGTTTTGTGGGTTGCCAACTCGAGGCCAACTGAACGGAGCCATTGCATCACGATCGTAGCTGCTGTACTGCAGATGCGTTCGGCCTCGCATAGGTGCTTGGCCACAACGACGAGTGCCACATCGTCCGCGTAACCAATGATCTGGCAACCCTCTGGGAGCGTCAGTCGTAGAATTCCATCATACATGGCGTTCCACAAGAGAGGCCCCAATACCGAACCTTGGGGCACTCCTGCCGTGATGTTGTATGTCGCAAAGCCCTCATTGGTGGAGTATCGCAGTTTTCTGTTGCCAAAGTAGTTTTTCACCAGGGCGTAGAGATACGACGGGGTTCCAAAAGCTTGGAGCGCATCCAGGATGCTCACCCAATCGGCCGTATTAAACGCATTCTTTATGTCCAGCGTAGCGATGAGGCAGTATTGCTTAGCGCCACCTTTCCATCTAGCTCCTTCCATTGCCTTTGCGGCAATCTCAGTCACCTTTCGAATGGCGTCAGTGGTCGACAGTGATTTTCTAAAGCCATACTGTAGGGGTGAAAGTCCGCCGTTTCCGCTGATCCATGAATCCAGCCTAGTGCAGATGAGACGCTCAAGCACCTTACCCAAAGTGTCGATCAGACAGATCGGCCGGAATGATGAGGCGTCATCAGCTGGTTTTCCGGGCTTCGGAATCAGCACTAGGTGTTGCAGCTTCCACCTGTCCGGGAAAGTGCCTTCTCGGAGACATTGTGTGTATGCTTCCGCGAAAACCTCAGGCCTCAACAATAATGCCATTTTGACGGCGCTGTTTGGAATCGCGTCCGGGCCGGGAGCCTTACCAGGCTTCAATCTCTGGGCCACCGAGGTGACTTCGTCCACCGTGATAGTAAGTGTAAGTGTATGTGAGTGTATATGTGTGTGTGCAAGTGAGCAGCAACTACAAACAGTAGCAGTGACGCTGTTGTTGTAGCTTTTGTTGTTGTCGCAATCATTATTATTTTGAGGCTACACACACACACACACACACACATACTACTATAACTTGCATGTAGATTTCGCCTTGCTGTCGTCGTTGTTGCTGCTGCTGCGAGTGTTTTGAACTTTATTCAGGTCAATTACAAATACATTAAAATGCCACTGGTGCACATACACACACACACATGTACACACGTATGCGAGTCGAGGTGTTGACTAAAATAATATTGGAGGCTACTACAAATTACGTACGACAACGGTTGGCCTAGGGTCACATTGGATTATGGGCTTGGTTTCGTCTACTCTAGGGGGAGGTGTGAGGCGTACTGTGTTAGCTCAATCGGAGCACTTGGGGAGCCCTGGGTGCGGGGGGTCAAAGCTTCAAGTACAATATACCAATGATGATGATCATAATGAGCACTGCAAAGAGATAAATGTGGGAGAGGTTCCTCCTTCTCATTGCAATTATTGAGACTGAGTTGTCTAAGGTGTGAGCTCAGCTTTAGAAGGTTAATGCATAAATTATAGAGATCCGACGTACAATGTACATATTTGTACTTATGTTAGTACATATGCATTATTATACAATTTTGGTTTTGTTTCTCGTCATCAGTGAAATCATTTAACGCGTGACACTCATCATCAAAACAATTCATGCAACGACAAGTTTTTTATATCTTTCGCTGCTTTTCCTCGGCCTCTGCTGCTGTCGTTGCTGCTTTTGTTATATAAAGATAAGACGTGCGTCGTATGCGCTTCACCTGCCTTATGTAGTTGTTGCTTTTTTGGTTTAACGGTGAAATTGCAAAGAAAAAAGCGCGAAACAAAACTGTTGAAAGCAACAACAGCAGCAACAGCAACGTAACAAACTTGTTTTACACGGCAAGCGCTGAAGTCTATGTCGGCGTTGACGTCGACGTCGACGTTAACGTCGCCTACTACGCAAGTTGAACCTTCAAAAGGTTCATTTACCTCTTTGAACGAGCGTCAAACGAGCGCCAAACGAACGAACAGACGCCAATCCAACGAGCGCAAACGAAACGAACGCCACATCAGCCAGCGACGGGCAGCAGAAAAATGTACTTTCGCTTTTTCAATGCCTCGGCACCAAACTAGTTTCAAGCTTCAAGTGGAGCCGAGCCGAGCCACAGCCAACATTGCTGCAATGCCTACAATTTTGGTGTCGGCTTCGGCATCGGCATCAGCGTGGTTAGCGTTTTGGGGCACAGTTAAACGACCGACACACGTTGGAGTTCAACGACTCTTGTAAAATTTCTCGAAGGTTTCGCATTGCAACATCAGCGTCGCAACTTGTTCGACTGCAGCAGCAACAGCACTGCATTTGCATAGGCTCCCACTCGTTAGCTCTCTATCTCTCTCTATGCCGCTCTCGATATTTTGTGCATGCATGCGTTTGTGCTCTCTTGCCTTTATATACATATGTGTGAGTGTGCTGAATGCTGTTCATTGCACTCGGCCTCATTTTGACTGCGCGCTGCGCTTTTTCTTGCTGCAATTTTGTTTTTGCACGATGACGATGACGACGACGACGACGTCGTGAAAGAGTGCGAGCGAGCAAACGAAATGAATGAGCAAGCGAGTGAGCAGGCATTTGTCGCCTTTGTTAGCGAGTGCAGCGACTTTTATTTGGGTCAGGCACGGTCATTCGCCTCAGTTGCAGCGCTGCTGCAGCTACTGGCTCTGCTGCTGCGCCGTTCGACTTTGCGTTCGCATTGCAATTTGCAATTTGCAATTGGCGGTTGCCTTGGCGCGCATTTATTTGAAAATAATTATGAGCAACAACAACGACAACAACAACAGCAGCAGCTAGCGAGGTGCTTGCTTGGCATTCCCTTGATGCTTTATATAGTATAAGTATGTAATGTTGCCTAAAATTTCACTCAAGCCAATAAGCTTGCCTCCCCCTACCCACTACACAGCATGCTAACAAATTACGTAGCCGACGCGTTGCACAAAAAAAAAAATGAAGAAAAAGAAATTATTGCTGGACACTTTTGTTGTTGCGGTTTGCCTTTGTTTCTGTTTCTGTTTCGTTTTATTGATGAAATTATAAGAATGTGCATGTGTATGTGTGTGTGTGTGTTCACATACAACTGATGAGCGTGACCTTTTTTTATGTAATGTGAAATTCATAATTGTAATACTCGTATATGGCACAGGGTCCCCAATGAATGATTTCAATATTATTATTATTGGCTCTGCTGCCTTCATTGTCTGACCTCCTCAGCTAACGCCGCCGCCGCCTCCGCCTCTGCCTCTGCCTCTGCCTCGACGGCGTCTGTTTCATTGAGAGTTTTCGTGACCCACAAATTAAAATACATATTAAAAATATGCAATAATTTTTGTATTTTGTTGAAAATAGACAAACAATGCTTTCTTTTGTCACCACACACACACACACACACACACACACACACACACACACACACGTGGAAATAAACACTTATAATGTATAATGTCTTTATTTTGTTGTTTTAATGCTGCTGCTTCTTCTTCTGTTGTTGTTATTTGTAGTTTTGTGTCCCTTTGCTGTTGTTCGTTTATTGCTTTCTTCTTGCACAAAACATTTCGTTTGGTTTCTTCACTTTTTTGTTGTTTTTATTGTTGTTGTTACTCGACGAGCGCCTTTCCGCATTTCTCGATCATATTGTAAACAACTTACGCAAGCGCCAGCACCAACAACAACAAAAACAACAGCAGCAACAGCAACAACAACATTTGTGTCGCTTTTACGTAAAGCAACGCGTTGACGCTGTGAATCACCCAACTTACAGCCGAAAGTAGGCCCATCTCTCTCTCTCTCTCTCTCTCTCTCTCTCTCTCTCTCTCTCTCTCTCTCTCCGCTCTGTCTTCTTCTCTTCCCACTTCCTCTTGCCGCACTTGCCACACCTCTGCTTCTGCTCATTAGCCAATTCATTAGCCGGTGCATTGAACTTTGCTTTGGCGCTTTGACTCATAATAACGCAGAGAAAACATAAACAAATGTTTTTATGTGTTGTTTCTGCTGCTGTTGCTGGTGCTGCTTCTTCTTCTGCTGCTGCTCTTCTCAAACAACAATTAGCGCCTGCCGTAATACGGGAAGCCGTAACGCCATATAACAGCCATCATAATAGTAATAAAAATAACAAAGCCAATAACAATAACAATAATAATAATAACAATAACAATTGCTATTCAATTTAGCAAAATTATTAGAGAGAAAGCAACGAGAGTTCGACAATTCGCTCGACACTCGCTAAACAAATCGCTCGCTGTCAAGCTGTCATTGCTTTTGAGGTTAGAGTGAGAGTGAAAGTGAAATGTTGTTGAAAACATGTTAATTGGCTTTTAATTGTTCAAAATATGATGAGCTTGTTATTATGACACTTTTCTCCAACGGGTTTTAAGCCATAAACAATTGATGTTTATAATTAATAACATACATACATACATACATACACATGTGTGTGTTTCTAGATATGAAGATACTCTTTCGAATATTCCAGTATCTGTTGTAGCTTTTGATTATGTAATGAATCCCCCTTCCCCCCCTTTCTTTCCTTACGCCGCCAGCTGACGCTGTCTCCCAACAAGTTTATAGGCCTATTTACTACCTGCTTGGCCAACATTTTTGTTGTCGGCCGTTTGTCTTTCCCGCACAAACCAAAAATTTCTACCCAAAATGCGCATTCACTTTCACTTTTACTTTCGTGCGTACAACTTGTGAGGCAATGACGTTGCAACAACAGCAACAGCAGCAACAGCAGCAACAGCAACAACATGAGTCGCTTCAACTTATTATTATTAAATAAATCGGTTTTGGTTTTTTATTTGTTATTTGTTTCTCTTCTTTCGTGGCTTTCGTTGTTGTCGCCATTGTTTGCTTTTGGCCTCATTTCGACCATAAGGTTCGATGACCGTCGACTGTCCCCCCCACTCGTTTATCTGACCCTCCGTTCCTCCGCCCCGCTGCCTGTCTGTTTGCTGCTCCTTCAATTGGTTTATAACGTGCGAAATGCGATGACGTTTTAAAGTTGAACTGGCATTAGTTTGCATATCATTTGAATAATCAAATTGCTCTCTTATGACTCAAAACAAAACAACAAAAAACAACACAAGCAACACAAACAACTGACTCAGCAAACGAGTCGCGAGAGTTGACCTCAATAATACACACACACACAGATGTACATATGTATGTTTGAGATATCTCCAATTTGATTGAATGTTTTGTTTGTTGTCGCATTGTGAATGATCTGGAATCTGTACATCATTTAAGTTTCTGCCCTTGACATAGCAATTACAACTAGTTACATCAACTTTACCCTCACTAAATGACTCAACACTATCTTTCTCCCTCTCTCTCTCTCTCTCTATCTTACTCTCTAATACACTCACTCACGCTATGCGCCTAGACGGGGCCAGTGTAGTCATAATTTAAACGACCGTAAAATCGTAAATGACAAAAAATTTATTTTAACGACACTCTAAACAAATCTCATTACAAAGCTGCATGCAAATGGGAATAACATGTGGCATGCGGCAGCCTTCATTCTCAAGTTTCCAGCCTCCAATTAGTCAATTTGTCATCCATGCAGGCGTATGCGTGATCCGCTTTTGGCCGCTACAAATGATACACAAATGTTGCTAAAAAGCTCTAGAGAAGCTTTTAATTTCTGCCTCTCTTAGTTTGCGCGAAACTCAACACACTTTTGTGTGGTGTGTTGAAAAGCTCAGCCAGGCAAAGAGCTTTGCAAGAGAGCCAGCTGCTAAGAGCACAACTTGATTTGTTTCTCTTAAGTTCTGTTCTCTTTAGTTCTCTCTCTTTTATTCTATTTGTTTTGGCGCCACGAGCATTGAACTTTCGTTGTGATAGATAAGCTAAAGATAAAGAGCTGTGTATGAAGCTTGTGTTGCAAGTTTATCAGTGCTTGAACTTGCGTTGGGGTTTAATGTTCTTGATGATGACTGGCAGAGTTTATGTAAATGTGATTAATAATCTCAACACTTACAAAATATGTATTTATTTATTTCTGCAATGTATATATTCATCCTATTCTTAGTTATATTTAAAAATTTATAACCCATAATTAATTTGCCCCTTTGATGTATAATTAACCCAGCTCCGCTTTGGTGCTTATCACAGTTTAATCAAAGAGCAGCTGCTTCTTGGTTTGTTGCCCCTGCAATTACTCATAGAGCTTTATCACAAAAGCCAGCTAGGATGGTGGTGGTTCTCTTATGAGCGTTCGCTTTAGCTCTCTCTCTCTCTCTCTCTCTCTTCACTTTGTTTGGCGCTCTTTGAAACGTTGCGTTGGTCGTTGCCTCTACCGCTTTTTACGATTTAGCAACGGCGTCGGCGGCGGCTTTTTCAGTTTCTGTTTCTGTTGTTGCTCGACTGCTCAGGCCGCTTTAGTCTCAGTCTCGGTCTCAGTCTTGCTGCTACCTTTGGGTATATTCGTAACGTGCTTTTGCTTTTACAGTTAGTCGCGTTCGAGACCTTGTCGAGTTTTGTCATGTTAGCGAATTATTTGAAGAGAAACCAAACTAAATTATACTACGATTTATGTGTTTCAACGTTGTTCTTCTTATCGTCGCTTCAAACAAATATTACTAAGTAAAGTAACAAATCAAAACAAAACGCATTAAAAACAAATTAAATAAATTATAATAAATATATTACAATTCCTAATGTGCAACTGTTGTTAATGTGAAGAAAAATCGACCAGTCTCATATCTTAAGCTACAGTTCCAGAACCTTACACACGTTTCTTGGATTACGCGGTAAAAATATTAAGAAGTTTAACCCAAAACATAAAAATGAGCAATTCCAAAAATTATTGTTATAACTAAATATTTAAATATTTACAATAAATTTTAAAATTAAACAAAAACAAAAGTAAAGAAAGTTCCTGCATTGATAACAAAAATATATATGTGTAAATATACATATATTTAGAAAAGATAAAGTGCAAATATTTAAAGCAAAAATACATAAAAATAAAAGTATACAAAATAAATTAAAATATTGTACAACACAAAAGAAACAGAAGAAAATATTTTTGCAATTATCTGCTAAAGTACCTGAGTTACCAGCTGAAGGAATTTATATAAATCCCAGAAAGAAAATACTACTTAACCAAAGTTGAAATTGTGTGTGCCAAAAGAAACCAAATGCAAGTTTAATGGAAATTTAAAAACAACAAATTCAATGCGCCCAGTGTGCAATAAAGAGAATCTTGAATCTCTCAGTGTATGTGTATATGTGCATATGTGTGTTGTGTGTCAACTATTCAATTAAATTCGAAATTCGAAATATAAACAAAATTAAATAACAAAACCACAAACCAAAAACACAATTCACATTAAAATGGGCGAAGAATTACCAATATTGAAAGGCATACTCAAAGGCAACGTTAACTATCACAATGCCCGTAAGTTGAGAAGAAGAAATGCAGTCACATGCATACAATACATAGAAACACATTTGACTATCAGTTAGACGTTGCAAACTCTAAAGCGCAGGCTAAACTCTCAAAACATGACACAAATTCGCCTCTCAGCGACTCGCTTTCAATTTCCAACAATAATACGCAAAAGCTCCAATTTCTTACGCGGCGAAATGCAGAAGGCAGAAGCAGCCAATGTGAGCTGTTGTTGCTATTGCTGCTGCGACTAAGACAACAACAAATATAATAACTATTTTTACTTTGACAGCGCGGTTTTTGACTTTGATTTGCTTTTTCGTTTTGTTTACCTTTTTGTTGTTGTTTCGTTTTCTTCGGCCAAGCAAGTATTGACCTCGTTTATACGCACACAACAATAATACTCAGTTTTTTTTATTTCTTCATCATTTTTGGTTTGCGGCCGCGGAAGAGCTTTAAACTTGAAATGAAACTTTAGCAGCAGGCGTCGATGCCGACGTCACTGTCGACGTTGCCGTCACCGTCACAACATGTACTGCTTTTGCTATTTTCTAAAAAGCAACAACAAGAAGAGCTGCTGCTGCTCTCTTCATGTTTGACCAACTTTGAAGCGTCGAAAGTTGTAGCGGCGCAGGCGCAGGCATCGTTATTGCTGTCGCTGCTCACGCTGACGCTGTTTGCTCGTTGTGCTTGTGCATGTTGTTGTACGCTCGCTCGCTCTAATTTCTACGCGCAGTCGCAGCAGCTGCGTTCATTTTCCATTTCGTTTGACCTGAATTTCGCTGCCTGGCAAGTGGGTCATTCATTCATTCGTTCAGTCAGTCAGTCACTCAGTTGGTTGGTTAGGCGATTTCTCGATTGTGACTGCGACGGTGACTGCGGCTTCGGCTTCGGCTTCGGCTGCTGTGGAAAAAGTAGTAGAAAAATCTGCAAAGCGCCCCGTTTTCTTGATGTTTGCTGTTGTAGTTTGTTGTTGTTGTTGTTCATGTTTCACTTTTGTTACTGATTTTGTTGTTTAGTGTGCCAGTTTTAGCCGTGTTAGTGAAATTGTAGAAATTGCATTGCTTTTGACATTGAAAAGTTGGCCAAGATGGTATGTTTTAGGCTTAAATGCTTTTAGACTGTTTGCAATTTAGGGCTAAGCTGTAAAATTGCATTGCTTTTAGCCCAGTTTGTAAACTAGTTTAAACACTTTACGCCTATACAATTAGCGCCTACAACTTGTGGCCCAGTCAAAAGCCAACATTGATCTGTAAAACGTGACCAGAAACGTGTCCCTCTCTAGTGCTCTATCTCTCTCTCTCTCTCTCTATTCTGGTGAAATGTGAAAGTTCACCCACATACAAATTCGTTAGTGCAAATTAAAATCTACAAAATGAAGAAAGAAAAAAAGAGAAAGTATAGCAAGTAAAAGAACAAGTCGATGAAATGAAAAAAAAAAGAGTTGAACGACAGCTGAGAGCTGCGCAGAGTCAGACAATGACCCAGTTTAAAGGGTCTCTCATCTTGTTGTTGTTGTTGCTGCTGTTGGCCGTAAATTACAGTGTAAAGGCCTGACAACTTCCTGTGTGACAAACAGCAACAACAACAACAATGGAAACAGCAGCTGTCGAACTCAAGTCCTTGCACCTGTTCACTCAAGCGAACATTAACTCGTAACCCCGGTCACCCCCCTAGCAAGACCAAAGACCCTGACTATTGTATATCGTATATTGTAGTATAAGTTTTGTTTACAAGGTCTTAACCTGGTCTTAATGCTTTCTTCCCCTCTTATGCTCATCTCATTGCAGCTGTGCGTTTTGGTCGCGTGCCGAAGCGTGAGAAGGCGCGCATTTTGGCCGCCATGCAGCAGAGCACACAGAATCGTGGCCAACAGCGAGCGCTTGCCACAGAATTGGATGATCAGCCACGCCTGCTGGCTGCCGTTCTACGCGCCCATCTCGAGACATGCGAGTTCACAAAGGAGAAGGTCTCCGCAATGCGACAGCGTGCCCGTGAATGTCCATCGTACTCAATGCCAACCTTGCTGGTAAGTTAATGCAATCTTTATTATCAACTTTAGCTACAATAACAACAACAACAACAACAGCTACAACAACATGCTGATATCAATCTTTGTCTCTGACTCGATTTCCATTTGAGATCTACATACGTAGTTGGGTTTATAAGCTATGGTAAAAGGTTGCCGTGTAGGCGAATGTCAAGCACATTTCCGGGCACATTTATTGGCATGCATAGATCAACAACAACAACAACAACAACAGCAATAACAATAGCAGCAGTAAACAACAACAAACTAGTTACTGGCATGTTACTCATACGCCAAGGTGAACCTGTTTGCATGATTCTAAACCAGGAAATCAACGGCATCGCACGTAGACGCGTCTACAACTGACTCTCTGTCTGTCTGTCTGTCTGTCTCCCCCTCCGTCTGTCTTTACTGTTCTGTTATGCGGCAAGAGACCTCCGATATGGTCAGAAAGCTGTGGCCATATGCTGCTGCTGCTGCTGCTGCGGCTGCTGTTGGGGCATTGAAATGTTGCCAGCGTTTCAGGTCAAGTTTTGATGGCCCTAAACACATTTTTGACTTTGGCCAAAAGTTGTCAATGTCAAAAATAAAACTTCGTTGACGAACTGACAGAAAGACAAACAATGATAAATGAGTTGTAATTTCTATGGCTGACTCAATGTTTATATAATAGTTACGGCTATGCATTTGTTTATATTTCTGGTTACAACTGACGTCACGTTAAAACATAAAACATTAACGTGCCTAAGAGCTCCTTAGAGAGGATCAGAGTGTGGCAAAAATTCCCAAAATGTAGAATTATCAAAGTGAACGATAAGGAAATTGAAACCAAAGCTATACGAGAAACGTGTTTCGACAACAACAAAAGCAAAAACAGAAAAAAAAACATTTCTAAAGCTCAAGGTCAAGCGTAGCGTCATTATAAATGAAAAAACAAATAAACACACGCTACATGGAAATAGAGAGAGGGAGAAAGAGTGAGAGTGAGTGAAAAAAAGGATGATTAAGAATAAGTAGATTGTGGCAGACGAGGAAAGAAGGGAATTTACAGGCATACACATGTGGCGGCCGTTTAAATAAATTAAAGATTATATACATATTTTTAAAACAACGAAAAGTTAAATAACATATGAAGGGGTAGGGGAGAGACTCTTTGTTTCTTTCATCATTTTTTTTTCGGCTAATTATCAAGCAGTTGCCTTAATGAATGCGACGATAAGGTGTGCGAATAGAGAAGGCGATAGTAAACAATGTGTGGCCATTGTCAAAGTCAAGTGCAAGGCTAAAGGGGGCAGAACAGCACAGCAACAGAGACAGTGTAAGCTTTTACATCTGAGAGAAGTTCCAAAAAACAAACACTAAGCGAGAGCGAAAGCAAAAAGAGAGCGCGTGTGACGTTTAGCTGAGAGAGCGATCAGCGCTATCGCCAAAAGAATAATTTGCACATGTCTGCAGCGTAGAATCACACAATACACACACACACACACACATCTTTAGAATGCTCGCATGCGAGTCGCGAGACGACCTTGTGGCGAGTTATTTTTTAACCTTGGAATGAATGAAATGACTGTACACATGTATGTGTGAATGTGCATGTGTTCGTTCTTGCACATGTATTTGATATGATTATACAAATGAATGTACATACGTACATATTTAGAACTGCTTATGTACTTTGTATATGAATAAACAATAATACTACATAATAAAAAAAATATAAGAAAGGAAAAATGAATTACGCAAAACAACAAAAATGACACATACAAATATGCAAATATATTTAGTACTGACCCCCGCTTCGCCCACTCGTGCACACTCTTAAATGTCATCAGTTTGAGGAAGCAAAGCCAAAGCCAAATAGACAATAATAGGCAACGGCACTTTTACGACTAGCGCCGTCAAAGAGAGACAATTACAACAACGATCATTACGAGAGATTTGCAAATACGAGAGCGTCAGCATCAGCGTGAGCGTGAGCCTGAGCCTGAGCGAGTGCGCAAATGTTGTGAAGGGAAGCTGCAGCCAAGTAGAGCAAAAGTGCAAGCGAGAGAGCAAGCATAATGAGAGGGGCAATGGCGCGCAATTCATTTAATAGTCAGGTGGTTACACTTAAATGCTTATAAGGAAGCGCATTCTATGTTAAATTCTATTGAGTTATGACGAGACGGAAGCGTTAGTGCAAGGTGAGAAGGGGTTTGGCAATGTGACAAGTGCAATTGATGCTTAAATTACATGTACATAACTGTGTATTATACACGGCACATTCCTTACTCTTGATTGGACTTGAGATTGTTTTTATTTTTAATTTATTTATTTCTTTGGCACTATCAGCTACAAGAATTTGTGGCATCATTTTGCAAGCCAAAAATTTGAAATTGAAGGTCTTGTGATACGCATGTTGCGCCGAAACAAAAGAGCAGACAAAGGGGATGGGGGCGAGAAGAGTGATTGGGTGTCATACGGAAAGCATATAAAAATACATCAACATCAAATTAAATTCTCATACACACACACATACTCTCATTAGTATATTTGCAAACTATTTCCGCTTTTGCGCAAATGAAATGCAAATTCGTAAATATATATTTATAAAATAAATACGAGCGAATATAAAATCGAATGAAATTCGGCGGCGTCGGCAAAGCGCCGGCAAAAAGGTGTAGAAAATAGAAAGAAAGAAATTTGTTATCGTTGTTGTTGCTGTGCCGGTTGTATGCCGGTATATTGTTGTTGCTTTTGCTTGCACTTGACGAAGGCCAGCAAAGCAAAGCAAAGCGAAGAGCGGCGAATTGGGGAGCGAGGCGTCTAAGGCGGTGCCGGCATTTTGGGGGGAATGGCGAAAGAATTTCAAGGTTAATTCATACAAATTCAGACGAAGATTTCAACGTGTGCAAACATGAAATGAAACATGAATTTTCCAACATTGAATTGTCATATCGAGAGTGTGCAAAAAAGATGGGAGGGCGTATGAAAGGAAAGGGGAGCACGTTCGCTTGTAACTCAAAACCCGGAAAGCAAAATGACACAATAACATGAACAATGCTGCAAATAGACAAAACAATGACAACGTACAAAGCAATAGGGTCAAAAACAGTAACCCCCTTCCTATCTACCCCCTGCCTGCCTCCCTGCCACAAGCAGCAATCTGAAAGCCCCTAAGCGAGCGAGCACACGCGCAACGATAACAACAAGAACAACAACCCGGAACCTTGAACTCTGGTTCGTCGACCTTGGTGCTAATGTCAGCGACAGGCGACGAAAGCACAAAGCAATATAAAAAAAAGAACTGTTAGAGAAAGGAAGAGAGGGGGAAGAGAAAGGGAAAGAGAAAGAGAGAGCAAAACCGCCCCTAGAAACTACAAACTAGCGAGGCGAGCTGACGTCGTAGACGCTAGCTAAGCTTTTGTGTTCTTGTTGTAATAAAAAGCTTCCAGCGACGAGGAAATGCGGCGTTTGACAAGCGCGAGAGTGAGACAGAGCTAGTGCAGGCGTTGAGGGGTGATTAAGTAAACGTGTACACATACACATATATGTGTGTGGGAGTGTGCGGAAGTACAAATAGTTATGATTATTGATTGTAATGCCAAAGAGAGAGAGAGAGAGAGAGAGAGAGAGAGAGAGAGAGAGAGAGAGAGACAGCGAGACAAGTACAGGCAGCAGTTCGGTGACCTTCGCGTGAGTAGAACCGCTAGAAGTGGGAATGTGGAATGCAACAGTTAGTGGCAACCTTAGCATACACTATTATTATTAACAATTACTATTAACAATTAACATTAACTGGAATATTTGTTCTCCTTTGCTTTACTTGCAGGCCTGTCCATTAAATCCCGCGCCCGAGCTACAGTCAGAGCAGGAATTCTCACAGAGATTCGCGCATGTCATACGTGGAGTTATCGACTTTGCGGGCATGATTCCCGGCTTCCAGTTGCTCACCCAGGATGATAAGTTCACGTTGTTAAAGGCTGGACTCTTTGATGCGTTGTTTGTGCGTCTCATCTGCATGTTTGACTCGTCAATCAACTCGATCATCTGCCTCAATGGCCAAGTGATGCGACGCGATGCGATCCAGAATGGCGCCAATGCCCGTTTCCTAGTTGATTCCACATTTAATTTTGCGGAACGCATGAACTCAATGAATTTAACAGATGCCGAAATCGGACTGTTCTGCGCCATTGTCCTGATAACGCCCGATCGTCCTGGTTTGCGGAATCTTGAGCTCATTGAGAAGATGTACAGCCGCCTGAAGGGTTGTCTGCAGTGCATAGTCTCCCAGAATCGTCCGGATCAACCTGATTTCCTTGCTAAACTGTTGGACACAATGCCAGATCTGCGTACGCTCAGCACTTTGCATACTGAGAAGCTTGTGGTATTCCGCACTGAGCACAAGGAGCTGCTGCGTCAACAGATGTGGAGCATGGAGGAGGGGGATGCGGCTAGCAAGAGTCCAGCTGCCAGCTGGGATGCCATGGATGTGGAGGCAGCCAAGAGTCCACTTGGCTCCGTTTCGAGCACAGAATCCGCCGATCTCGATTATGGATCGCCAAGCAGCACACAGTTGCAACAACAGGCACCAACTCCAGCCCAATCCCATCTGCATAATGGCACACCCTCCTCGTTGGCTAGCTCGGCGCCTCTGCTGGCTGCCACCCTCTCCGGCGGCTGTCCGCTGCGCAATCGCGCCAACTCTGGTTCCAGTGGAGATTCGGGTGCTGCCGATATGGATATTGTGGGTTCGCATGCGCATCTCACCCAGAATGGTCTCACAATCACGCCCATTGTGCGCCACCAGCATCAGCACCAGCAACAACAGCAACAACAGCAGCAGCAGCCACAACAGGTGAATCACCATCAGCAGCATCCGCAGCTGCATCATCATCTGACCTCGGGTGCCACACGCTATCGCAAACTGGACTCGCCCACAGATTCGGGCATCGAGTCGGGCAACGAGAAGAACGAGTGCAAAGCCGTCAGCTCCGGCGGCAGCAGCTCCTGTTCCAGTCCCCGCTCAAGTGTTGATGATGCCCTCGACTGCAGTGATGCCGCCCAAGCAGCCTCCGCCGTTGGCGTTGCCCAGCTTAGTGTCTCCGTGTCCCCAGTTCGCTCACCGCAACCCTCCAGCAGCGCCAATCTCAAGCGTCAGATTGTCGAGGATATGCCCGTGTTGAAGCGTGTGTTGCAGGCGCCTCCACTTTACGATACGAATTCCTTGATGGATGAGGCCTATAAGCCGCACAAGAAATTCCGTGCATTGCGTCACCGTGAGTTCGAGACCGCCGAGGCCGATGCCAGCAGCTCGACCAGCATGCCAGCTCACAGTCCTCGCCAGAGTCCCACGCCCCACACAGCCCACATCAGCGTGGTGCAGACTCCTCCGCCGGTCGGAGTAGCAGCAGGATCAGGATCAGCTGGCGGAGCAGCAACCAGTCAACTGCATATGCATCTAACGCGCAACAGTCCCAGCCAGCAGCAGCATCAGCATCAGCAACAGCAACATTTGCATCAACAGCAGCAGCAGCAGCAGCAACAACAACAGTTGGGCTCCATGGCCAGCACACACTCGGTTCTGGCCAAATCGTTGATGGCCGAGCCACGCATGACACCTGAGCAGATCAAGCGCTCGGATATCATTCAAAACTATTTGATGCGTGAGCCGGCAACAGCTGCCAGCAGCACCACCGGTGGTGGACGCAGTCCGAGCAATCATTGTCCCTCACCCTCGACAAGTTCCCCGCCGCCTTCCCAGCAACAACAACAGCAGCAGCAGCAGCAACAACAGCAACATCAACAACAACAGCAACAACAGCAGGCACGTTGGGCCACCACAAATTGCCAGCAGCGGCAACAATCTGTGTCGCCACACAGCAATGGCAGCAGTTCCAGCTCCAGCTCCAGCTCATCCAGCTCCACCTCCAGCAACAGCAGCAGCAACAGCAGTTGTCAGTATTTCCAGTCGCCGCATTCGACCAGCAACAGCAGCAGCAACGGCAGCAACTCCGCCACCTCATCGACGGCAACGTCCACTTGCATAGTGACGCCACCACCGAGGCCATCGCCCATGTTGGAGCTGCAAGTGGAGATTGCAGATCCTGCGCAGCCGTTGAATTTGTCCAAGAAATCGCCGACGCCGCCGCCAAGTAAATTGCATGCATTAGTTGCTGCTGCCAATGCTGTGCAGCGTTATCCAACACTGTCCGCCGATGTCACTGTCACTGCGGGCAGCAATGCAGCTGTTTCAACAGCCACTCCCAGTGTCACACCGCCCACAAGCAGCAGCAGCAACAGCAATAACAACAACAACAGCAGCAGCAGCAACAACAACAGCGCAGGTGTTGCAGGTGTTCCGACTGTGCACAAAGTCATGTTAGAGGCGTAAATAGCTTAAGAGCTGAGAGACTGAGTGATGGAGAGGTGGTGAGAGGGTAGAAGGGGGGAAGATTTTCCTTAACACTGGCAGCAATCCCCCTCGCAAGCAGAAAGCCAGCAAAAGAAAATACAAATAAAAAGCGTAAAAATTAAATTAAATTATTTTTAACTTAACAAAAAAAACTTCACAAATAATGAAAAGCAAAAAAATATATATATAATAAAAAAAGAAAAACAAAACAAAATAAAATAAATATTTAAAAAGAAAAGAAAACACAACAATGAGCAAGTGTACAAAGTTTCAAAATGCATGCAATTTAAATATTTAAAACTACAAGATAATAATTAACAACAACAACAAGAAAAACAAAAGCAGATAAAATTGGACAACAAAAGCTTCGTTGTCGTCGAGGTATTAAAACGTGGGCAAGGCAACACAATGCATATAAACCATATAATTTAGCAGTTAAACTCAAAACAACAACAACATCAACACAGATACACACTCACACACACACACACACACACACACACAAACAAAAAGAAACGTAAATTATTAATTAATTTACCAATTGCTTTTATGGCATTTCCCATAACACAGATCTGTTGAGATGGCCAATAGGAATTTCGATACTAATTTCTTATTCTATTTGCATATTTCCGCCTAACTTTTGATTGTTTTTTAAGTTTTAAGCAATTTGTTGTACATATTACAATTACATTTTACATACTTATTATTAATTATTTCTATTATACACAAGCAACGCGTTCAACTACTTGCTTTTTTAAATGTTTTTTGAAAAAACTGCAATTTAATGTTGTCTAATTCTTTTATATAATTTTTTTTTTATATAATTCCCCCCATGAAAAAAATGGTATGAACTTTTTTTTTTGCGATCTCCGTTAAGTGAATAACGTAATAAAAGAACATTTGCTGTTTTTGTTTATGGAACATTGATAACATGCGATGGAAAATTCAACTATATTTAAGTTCAAATAAAATTCAGTTTTTATGAATTGCAAAATTATCTAAACTTTTAAGCGTTTAATATTATTGTTTTCTAATTTTAATAAAAAAAAATCCACACAAAACAAAAAAAAAAAAAAAAAAGAATAAAAATGCATAATAATATAACAGAAACATATACTTATACATATATGAACAATTAAATCAAACAAACAATTGCTTAAGAGTTTTAGCAGCAAGAAACCCAACGTTAAAATATTTGTTGTGTAAATAGTTAAATGTTAAATTAAAATTACAATTACAATTACAATTAAACGTAAACGTATTTAAAATATGAAATATATGCTTAAACGATTTAATGTTTAATTGGCATAAGAACAACAACAACAACAAAAACTTAGCAGCAAAAAATACAAATACAAAAAGAAAAAAAAAAAAAAAGAAAAGAAAAGCAAAAACAAAAAAGATTATTGATGATATATTAATATATTATTTAAAAAGTAAAATACACTTGCGGTAGCAAAAACTATTACATTAATTATATTATAATTAATTATGCAGTACTATTATGAATATTCTAATTCTTATGATTAATTAATTACTATTTCTTGTGGTAAGCAACAACAACAAACAACAAAGAAAAAAACCGGCGCAGAAATTTGTATGTCAAATCAATAAAAAGAAAATTGTTAAAAAAATATATAAAAAACAAAAATCTTCAGTTTTTTTAATTTTATTTCCAGTTTGCACTTTATCTTTAGTTTTTCAGTTCAATTCTTCTTTTCTTTAAGTTCAATATGGAACGGTAAGCCGCTGTATGGAAATCAAAATTGAAATATGTTTGAATTTTAGTGTTTTCTTTCTGAAAATACCGCGTTGATGAACTCAAAATATAATAATATAATCTAATAATTTGTAATGTTTTGCATATTGTATTATGTGTGTAAAGAAGAGAACAACAAAGACAGTTCACATGAGGATTGAGAAATGAATAAATAAAAACAATAAGCATAAAATAATGAAATCTAAAATACATACACATACAAATACATATACATACACATACATATATTATAAATATATTCTTTTAAAATTTATGCAAACGTGCTTACGAAATGAAATGAAGAAGCAACGTCAAATATTATAAACAAAGTGGAGGGGAGACGAAGGTTATGACAAAAAGGTTATGACAAACAAATAAAATATCACACTTCAATAATCTTATATGTATATATAGTATATATCTATATCTATATCTATATATATATATATATATATATATATATATGTATACATGTGTGTGTAACAATTTTTTGCGTGTGTTTGTAAAATTGTCCGTAATTTTTAGCAAGCAAATAAAATTTAAAAATAAAAAATAAATAAATAATGTAAACAAATATTGTATTAAAACTGAATATTTTATGTAAAAAAAAAAAAAAAAAAAACTTAACAGTGTGTATTGTAGTGCGATAGCAGCCAGCTTGTGTCTGGTTCTAGAACTTATGTTAAAACTGTCTAACAATAACGATAAAGATGACGATAGATATTTAGTGAGTGGGAGGAGGACAGAAACGGTAACCGAAACAATGAAATGACGACAATTAAGCATAAAGTAAAATAAAATACAAAAACGAATACCGTAAATCGTAAAGCGTAAATCGTTAATCGTAAAACGTAGCTCGTAAAGCGTAAATGTTTAACGTAATAGCAACTAACGTAACTGAGCTGAAATCCAATTGAGCAAGCATATAGAATATGATACGTGGCAGAGCGAGTACATATATATATATATATATATATATATATATATATATATATACATAAGTAAATACGAAACGCGTAAGTATATGTATATGTACATACACACACACACACATATATATATATATATTTTCACCAGTCACAATTTGTGAATTGAGGTAAAAACAACTTTTAAAAACAACGGGCAAAGTACATACGTACACGTATGTGTGTATATGCTTTCTGATCAGCAGATATATATATATATATATATATATATATATACATATAGCGTATCTGAAACATGGCTAAATGATACCAAGGGAAACTCGACACAGAAGAACGAAATTTGTATTTGTGAAATAACATAATATTGCAGTTTGTTTTAAAAAAATAAATATAAAATAATAAAACCAGAATGGAATATGTGAATAAAATATGAAAATAAGTATTTAAAATATATCAAAAAAATTACAACAACAACAAAAAAACCAAAAATGTATTGTTTTTATTTAGTTTTGGAAATTCTAGGACTGCAGAACAACTAAATGTGTCATACATTGTCATATAATACTATACTAATAGGGCTTCTGCTTCTTCTTCTTTCTGCTCTCCTCTGCCTTCGTCTGCTTCTTCTTCGTGGCTGTCGTCGCATGCCCGACGATAATTTTCAATGTCGCCGCTTGTGTATTTTGGAATTTTGCTCGTGACCTTGAGCGATAAGTGTCGCAAAATGAATTTACCGAAATAATCAAATAAGCATTGTCTCGAGTGGAAGCGAGACGAAGCGCGGCGCGAGGGAAAGAGTAGCGTGAGTGCCGCGTTTACTTGCACAGATAACGCGCAGTCAGATAGGGCCAGGCCCAGGCTCAACGCGGGGAGCGAGGCATTGAGGAGGAGACGCGGTGCCATGTATTATTTGAAATATATTCTAATTTTAAATAAAGAGCACACAGACATGTGCGGTCATGATAGAGAGGGAGACAGAGAGAGAGAGAGAGAGAGAGAGAGTATGAGTGAATGAGAGCGAGAGAGAAAGAGAATAAGAAAGCGCGAGAGATTGGGAGGATGGGTGGGTATAGACGGAGTGGCAACACACACAGATCTGTTATCTTCAAAGTCAATGTCAAAGCTGTGGCAGAAAGAGACAGCATGCGATAGAGAGTGTATAATAGATAGATAGATAAGGCAACAGTCCAACAGCGCAACAAATTAATAAACTGTACAATGTGGCGTATGAGTAATGCATGGCAAGAGAGAAGCAAGCAGGAAATGCATTAAATACCAGTAACAAAATCGATAAACAGAAAATCGATGGCTGTCAATCTATAAAGTGTGTTATGCTAAACAGATTGAAGCAGGGCCTAGTAAATTGCGGCTGTAAGTATATGGGAATGAGTTACAAGTAATTTTCCATTATGGAATATTCTTATTATTCTCTTGGAAATAATATTAGTGTCTCTACGCATTGTATGAAAGAGTATCCAGAGTTATTCAAAAGAATTGCAGGATATTTCAGAAATATAAATGTGTATATAGTGCTGGAGCTAATGTTTGAACTTTCCAGTCTTATGAAATTTCCTTGCATTACTTGTATGTACATTATATATATTTATACCCTGTGCCCATTAAAAATGGGCAAAAAAGGGTATAATAATTTTGTGCAAATGTATGTAACAGGCAGAAGGAGGCATCTCCGACCCTATAAAGTATATATATTCTTAATCAGTATCAATAGCCGAGTCGATTGAGCCATGTCCGTCTGTCTGTCCGTCTGTCCGTCCGTCCGTCTGTCCGTCTGTCCGTCTGTCTGTATGAACGCGTCGATCTCAGCAACTATAAGAGCTAGAGACACCAAATTTGGCATGAAGGTTCCTGTATACCATCTCCAGATCGAGTTTATGTTAGATTTTCAATATCTTTCCCACCATCCCCGCAATTCAAAAAAAACTAATTATGGCCCCATTTCTCAACGTAGACACTTCTAACTTAACAGGTGCGTTAAGAATGATATATAGAAGGAACGCTGAAAGTTTCATCAAGATCGGTTTGTAAATAAGACAGATAATCAGCAATAAAAGTTATTTTTCCACGGAATCGTTGAGCAGCAGGCAGCACATGTGTGCGAGCGAGACAGCGAACGACTGTGATACATGCGTCTGCTTACCATGTGTGCATATTTGAGCGAGTGAGATAGGGAACTACTACGGCACAAGCATAAGTAAATTAAGTGTCGTAACACTCAGCTTTTGATTGAATATGTATATTTATGTGAATGCTTGCTCCTATAAGCATATAAAGAATTCATAGGCTTCTTTAATAAACACCTGCTATGTTCTTACTTCTATTATAATCAAAACACTTAATTTAGAAAACTGCACAGGGTTTTATACTGTCGCGCGCGCTCGACTGATCCGCTTGTTATTTATTAGGTAGCTTCTTATATTTTTGCCCATTTCACCTTGAAACCGAGCAAGCTTCAAATAAATTAATACTCACAAATCGCGCAAATTCCGCGACAACAAATAAAATACAAATACAACAACGACAACGACAACAACAAATTGTATATGTATTTAGAAACAAGAACAAATACCGATGGGGAGAAAAAAAAAACAAAAAAATTCAAGGTTAACTGATTAGACGAAATTAGCGAATTTCTAGCAGATGATTGAACGAGCCAAAGAGTAGGGAAGATGGGCGAGGGGTGTATAGTGGGCGGCAGTGGGGAGCGGGTGATGAGAGCACGCGCTAAAAAAAGGCCCACGCAACGCGTTTCGTTTTTCTGATTGTGCGTGTGCGTGCCGAATCAAAGCCGAAGTGAGGCAACATGAACACGAAGTGAAGCAAGCCGAACTCTCGCATACGCATGTTAACTTCCCAATCCAGCTGCTTTCCCCCTTCCCCAACCAACTTGATTCTAACGCAATGAAAATTCACCACAAAGCATTGTCGTCGCAGTGAGTACGATAGGCCTAAGTATTTCACCACCCATTCTTGAGTGTGGTGTAATTGTGCAACAATTCAACATAGACATTGATCTCGTAAGTCGTAATCGTAATTAAATTAGAAAAATTCAGAAAAATTCCTATCGTTCCCTTTGTTGCCCAAAATAAATCAAAGGTATATTTACAACTTGGACGTAAGCGAAAAACCAAAATTAGCTACCATGGCAAAGTAAGTACAATAAAGAGTAAATTGTACTATAAACAAAAAGTTTTTACGCTTTTGCCGTAAGGTAAATATAATAATACAAAAGCACATACACACACACATATATGCGCACACATGCACACATACAGCTGCTGATACAAATACGAAGCAAAATGCGCTTGACATTGAACTTGAACTGCAGTGCAATCGACGACGTTTACGTCAGCGTCGCCGTCAATGTGGACGACGACGTCGACGTCGGCATCAGCGTCAGCGTTGTCTGTGTCATAGCAGAGAGCTGATAGCAGAATCAACAGCAGATGTTGTTGTTGGTGTTGTTGATGGGACAGCTGCTTTGATGAGCAACTGAAATGGGAAATGGGACAATGAGAGAAGAAAAGATTTAACAAAAGCCCAAGTTGAGCTACGAATTGATATTATCATTATTTATATAAAGAAAATTGCATTTATTTATAAACATAACAAATGCAATTGCATCAAATCAAATGGAATAATTGACCCAACAGATGAGTAACATTTTGACGCATCAACATCAATATGAAAAGTCTGAGTCAGATATCTACATATTGACAGACGACCAATTCCAGGGATTTTTTAGTTTCTTTTTGAATATCCATGAGCAAAGTTCTATATATATAATGGGAACCACGGGAAATGTTAGTAATTAATTAGATATAATGAAAATAAAGTTAAATTTGCAGTGTAAACGCTTTCCTTAGCTGGAAATGTACACACCTCTAAGGATAGGGCCAATAAGGGCCAACATGTCAGCAGTTTGATGAGCCGTATAACATGAAAGTGATAAAGGATAAAAGCTACGCTTGACTAGCCGAATAGTGTATATACTTAACAGTTTATCTGAAAATATTTTTAATACAAATATAATCAAGCAAAAGTTAAAATTGTTGGGAAATGAATACTTGAAAATTGTTACAAATTATAAACAAATATTATTTACATAACTGATATTTATAACTGATGATTATATTTATCAGTAATAATAGTAAGTTAACAGCTTTCGCAATTTATAATTTGTAAATTCTTATCAATTTGAAGGCAAAACTCTCAAGTGATAAGCTTAAGGATCTTTAGAGCATTGGGAATACGTTGAGTCCACAAAAATAAAATGCTAAAAGTACAAATTACGTGCGCGTCCAAAAACTCAGGGTGAAATATATGAAGAAGGCAGAGGGAGGGGGGGCAGAGATGGGGCAGGCATAATGTCTGCTAGCATTGGCAGTAACCAAGGTCACATTGACAAGTGTTGCACGCGCCTGCGATTGACAAAATGTGTTGGGCGTCGTTTTGTAGAAGGCGCGTGTGATGTGTGTGTGGGTGGCGGGAGGCAGGTAGGGGGAAAGCATGGGGAGTGCGTGGGGATGCGTGTGGGGGGGGAGGATGCGTAAGCTCTGCTTTTGGCACTTGTCGTTTGTATTGCTGTCGTTCTTGTTTGCTTTTACCTCCTTGCTACTTGCTTTTTCACTTGATTAGTGACACGCGCCTACCACACGCGCGTCTCTCTCTCTATCTCTCTCTCTCTTTCTCTCTCTTTCTGTCTATGTCTCTGTCCCTCCCCCCTCCCTCCTTCTTCCTCTGCTTTGTGATTTTTGTTTTGATTTATCAAGAGCACAAAGTCAACACAATTTGATAAGTTCGGCATTAGAATATACTCAGAAATCACATCATATTATATCGAAAGAACTCTCTATCCTTCATTTATTTCAGATAGTTCCTTTTACTATCATTTGTTGTTCCCTTTTGTCTAATCTCAGATCTATTTTGTTTATACACTGCAAGTTTTACATTTAGGCCTAAACAAACTTTCGTTTGGCCATAAAAAAAAAACTCTCCTTCAGAAAGGTCAAAAGCGTGTGGATGCTGCCATTCCGAGCACTTGCAAGACGACAGCCGAGAGAGGGAAGGTGCAGAGGATGGAGTGGAGCGAGTGGAGGAAGTGGCTGGGCGGGGGTGGGATTGGTAGAGTGGGGAAGTTGGGGAGACGACGACGCGTGTGTTGTATTGAAATGTCCTTGACAATAACATTGCATGCCATCAGGTCGGTGGGTCGTTGGGTCTTTGGGTTGTTGGGTCGTTGGTTTGCTTGGGTTCGTTGGGTTGGCTGGGCTGGCCGGGCTGGTTCGTATAGTCGCTGGTTTGTTGAGCCAATATGGCGCGTGAAAACCTTATTCAAGGACCGTGTTGAATGGCGTGTGGAAGCTCTAAATTTCCGTGGAAATGCTTTGTCGTAGCAGGCTTGATTTGCTTATTTACACGTGGCATTACGTAGGGGAATACGCTCGCCTCCTGCGGCTCCTACTGCTCCCATTTGTCCAGGGCATTTTAGTGCTTTGCAGTTAAATGAAGTGAGCCTTACGCTCATTTGGCTAATTAAGCGCTGCCTTGGCTAATAGACTGTCCCTAGTTGGTTAGCTATTGTCTACTAATTTTACAAAATATTAAATAAATATAGGCGTAAATGGCACCCCCCGCCCAAAACGACTTGAGCTACCCCTGCCACACTGACTGAACTGAGTTCTTTTTTTGTGTGGTTACGTTGTTGGCCTGGTCGGGTGCCAAGGCAAACAACCGCACAAAATACACGCGCTGCTTACCCCACAAGCCAATAACCTAGAGCCATTTTGCTATTTACACAATTACAACAACACAATATTTACCCAGCCCCCCTTGTACCCGACCCGCCCCCTTAGATCTAGCAACCCCTCATCAAATACAAGCGAAACGAAATTGCGTCGAAAATGTTTTGTGCGAACATTTAATAATGTGGGTGGAGGGGAAAGAGGTTAGAGGAGTGTAGGGGGTGAGGGGGGAGGGGAGGTGGGCTAAGGCAGAAAGTTTTACGAAAATTATATTGTGTTTCCCTTCGAAAGCTTTGCGCCATCCCTAAAAGCATTGTGGCTGCTTCTTCTTCTTCTGCTTCTTCTTTGGCTTCACTTTATTTTGGTTAACATTCAAGGTCAAAGTTGAGCGCTGGTCGTAAAGACAAAAGCAGCGTGTGTGCCAAAGGAACAACGCATACGAAATACCCTAGAAAATGCCTTTAGTATATCAAGAGAACTTGCTCCGCTTTCTAGAGAGGAACTTCTCTAGAAGGTCTTCCAGCTGAATGCATATTTAGTGAGGGTATGACCCTTTTTATAGGGTATATGCCTGTAGTCTTAGGCAGTGCGCCGAATCGCCTGTTGTTGGCATTACACTGGTCCTCCAGGAGATGGGAGTTGGGGGAGGGGAACAGCACCAGAATCATCCCTCAATCTATACAATAACTTTGTGATTCAACATTTTTTACGTTATGCCCTTTTGTTGCTGTCAACTTGACCCAAATCAAAAAAGTTCTCCCACGCAAATATCAAAGGGCGACATTTTGTTTAATTGTCTAATTAAAATCAGGAACAATTTACAGCTAGAACAAAGTTCTAAGGTCTGTAATTGACAAGGGATCTGCTTGAGTCGGATGCGAACTCGTATGAATAATTAATCTTCATATGTTAACGCAGCTCTCAATGGAAGGCGAGTGGAGTTGGCTGGAACGGCTGACAAGTGTCTTTTCTGGTGCCTCCTCCACCTCTTTCTCTTCCTACCCCTTCTCCTTCTCCTCCTCCAGCTACGTCGATGGCATAAACCGAGTAATAAAAGCGGACTAAGACCACTTCAAGGACCCGTCCGTCTATGCTGACGTGGCCATGCTCAGAGCAAGGGGGAAGGCGGAAGACGGAAGGGAGCGTCGACTTGGTCGACTCTTTAAGCATCTTGAATTTCAATCAAGTCAGCAAATGAGACAGCTTCCCTCTCAGCTGACAATGAAAATGTAAAAGAATACATTGCCATAAACAATTGTGTATGCCAATTTGTGTGGCGCGACTGAAGGCAATCATCGATTACAACATCTGGAAAACAAATTAAAAATAAAGCAAAATAAGACAAAATAAAACAAAAATCAAGCGGATCAGTCGAGCGTGCGCAACAGTATAATACCCTGTACAGTTTTCTTAATTAAGTATTTTGATTATAATATAATAAAGAATTCTCTTTTGAAACTCTCATTTAGCTTATGCTTATGACGCAGTCGTTCGCTTTCTCGCTCGCACATATGTGCTGCCCGCAAAGGGCAAAGCGCAAGAGATTGAATGCAACATTTATTTTCTGATTATTTCTCTTATTTATAAACCGATCTTAATGAAACTTGCAGGACCGCTTTAAAATGATATTCTTTACACACCTGATGAAGAGATATAAGAGAGAAATGCGGTCATAAGGCATTGAAAATCTAACATAAACGCGATCTAGAGAGTGTATACAGGAACCTTCATGCCAAAATTGGTGTCTCTAGCTCTTATAGTTGCTGAGATCGACGCGTTTATACAGACGGACAGACAGACAGACAGACGGACATGGCTCAATCGACTCGGCTGTTAATACTGATCAAGAATATATATACTTTATAGGGTCTGCCATGCCTCCTTCTGCCTGTTACAAACCTTTTGCACAAAGCTAATATATCCCTGTACAGGGTATAAAAACAACTGAGGATAAAGTGAATTGAGATCATCGATGAACGAGTGATCGAGTGATCGAGTGTTCGTTCGATGAATCAAATTACGCATTACATTTATGTATATTGATTTCATTTTATAAACAGAACAGAACATGAACAGAAGTCAAAACATTCAATCAGACATCAAGTGTGTTATGTCTGCTCTGGCATTACATTACATAAATATTTAAATATTTCTACTCGATATTTATTACAATAATCCGAGGGTTCTCTTTACGGCTCAAAGCGTCAAGAACAAATGCTCTGAACGCATTACGAATCACAGCGAAGGCGAGATATTGTTTACCATTTATGACTTTACATATAAAACGAAATCAGAATGGAGGCTAAATTAAATATTTTTAAGGTTATTCATATTGTTGTAATTATAATTATTGTTATAAATACATTTGTGGAGGACACATGCACCTCGACCTGGTAACACATCTTGTGTTGTATTTATAATCTTTTGTTCTTTCAGCTGCTGCATTCTGGAGAATTATTGATTGTTTTTGTTTAAGAATTTCTCTTCCATCTATTCTCTTTAGTTCTTTAATATCTCCAGCTGTTCCTTCGTTTGCATAAGAACTTACTTGAGAATTCTTATTCTGGCTTTTTTCTTGATCATTCTTAGTTTTTCTCTGTTTACTTAGCTTACTTCTGTTAGATTCTTCAGCATCTCAAGTTTCTTAAGTAATAAATGATAGATTATCTCTACTCTTTTCCAAGTTTAGAACAAAGACTGCTCAATAAATAGCTCTTATCTTGCTGAGCCACTTCTTGGCTATATCTATTAACTTATTTCTCTTAAGAGTGCAACTAGCTAGCAATAACTAGAAAGCTTTCCTTTACAAGCAATTACTTTCAGAGAGGTGTTACCTATAATACTAACCTTACTCTGCTTCTCTGTACTAATTTCAAGGCATCAGCCTACACTCACTTGTCTCTAGTCTCTTTCAACTCAAAGTCTAGAAAGGCGTTTGAGGAATTGAAGATACTATCTGGTATCATTTTATTATCATAATGATAAGCATACTGTTAAGCATTGTAACTGTTAAGTAAGTATCTTTATATTGTCATTCACTTTAGCTACAATATACAATAATATACAACAATTGTTCATAGTCTACTTTGTAGGAACTTCTACTCCTAGAACGTACACTATGAACAATTGTTCCATACTGTTACATACAAATATTTCGCAGAACCTTTCTTTGCCCTCATTCGCTTCACAGCCCAACAGGCTTGTCTCCTAGAATCCTTGAGTCCGATAATGACATGGTCTGACCTCTTTTTTAATGCTGTGTCCATGTGCGTGTCTGGAGACAGTGGCAATGGCAACCAACTGTTGCCAACGATAAATGGCAGCGTAATGATGGCCACAGTTAAGGGGAGGTGGGGGGAAGGAGGGTAAGTGTAGGTGTTGGCCAGTGGGAGGTCAGTTAAATGACGGCGCCGACTGTCTCCAGTCGCCGCCTGTCAAGGACATCATTCACATTACAGGCCTCAACGAAATGCGCATAAAATTTGTTGAGACTGAGGCCTCATTTCTTTAACATTTTTTATATACAGATTCTGCTTTATATTTAGTTGTTGTTATTGTTGTTGAATGTTTGAACGCGTTTTTGCATTGCAAACTATGGCAAACATTTGGTTGATTGTCAATGTCAGCGAGCGATTTGGTTCTACAATTTTATCAATTCAGGAAGTTCTGATCGAATATGCACAAACTTCTTTTTACTGCATAATATGAATAACTTGCGATCAAAACTGTTGATCAGCACTTGATCAGCATTTTGGGCAATTCTGTGATGAGCGGGAATTGAGCGGGGAAGGTGCTGATCAGGGGGAATGTTTAATTTCATTCAGTTTTGAAACGGCACAGGAAGCAGCAGACCACGAGAACTGAGACTGAGTTTAATGTATGCCCCTCCCCAAAAATGATAGCCATGAAAATAACTGAATATTATGAATATTTTGGATAACTTGGATATCTGGGATATGTTTTAACCTTGTGGCATCTGCTGCTCGGGATCAATTTGTTGTTAATAATGTAATAAATACGAAGCGTTGTCAGGACAGAGAAAGGTCCATTACAAACTTGTCGAGTAATCGAGAGATAATTCGCAAAATATGTTAAAATATGCGAAAATGCAAATGTAAGCAGGCGGAAGAGAGTGCGGGAAGAGGGTAGAGTGGAAAGAGGGGGCAGATAGAGAGAGAGACAGAGAGAGAGAGGCGCCTCAAGGCTAAATGCTCAATGAAATGTTGTATGTGCTTATGTTAATGATGGTAAATGATTATGACTAGAAATGTATCCTACCATCGCCTCATCTATCCCCACCTCACTCATCTCACTCATCTCGCACAGCTAGTGGCCTCAATTCACGCATGAAATCTGCAATCAAATGTATATAGAAAGCTCATAAGCTCAATTTTATGGCCAACATAAAGCAGGGCTTTACAATATTTAGGCCAACTCACAGGACGAACGCGACACTTTATGGCGCTCAGACAACTTGTGCGCTTTCTATTCATATTTGGGCATAAAAACGATGCCAAGGATGTGGCTGCTAACTGAAATCGTCACGTATACGCCGCATACGCCAGCAATTATGTACAAGCAGACACAAACATACAGAGCACAGTTGAACCGGAGGGTTGTACAAAAGTTTCATCGAGTTAACCAAAATAAGCCGAAGGTTATGTTATGATAATACGCAGCAACAACAACAGGCCCAAAAAACCTGCTACGCAATTCAATCAGTTAGCAAGGGGTTGTAGGCGTATTGTAGAGAGCCTAGCTCGGCTTTATGTTTATGTGCGGGCCATAAAATACGAGTATGGCCTAATGACAGGCAAATGAAAAAGCCTTTAGACCCCAGTACATGTACATACATACAGAGATGCATACATACATACATATGTACATACATATGCCCCATCAATCAGCATAGACCATAAACTGTTTCTCTTTCTCTTTCATTACAGTGCACTGTCTGTCTGCCTCTTTCTCTTCACTCTTTTTACCTGCAATTCAAGGTTCTATTTATCCTGTTTCAACTGACGCCGATTAACCAACAACAACAACAACAACAAAAATAATAGAAACAAGAGTAAATTATTATTAAATGAACTTGCTAACTGCGTCACAGTCTGCGGCAGAGTTCAATAAATGTAATAAAGGAAAACATTTTGGCCGGGTCAATTTTCTGTTGCCGTCGCCTATTCCACTGCCCCTGCCCCTGCCCCTTCCCCTGTCACTGTCACTATCCTCCCTAATAAGTAAATTGTCAAACTGATAGCATGTAATTAGTATTTAGCGTAGGCGTCTCACAATATTTACGGCGCCGCAATTTGTGGTGTCTACGTTGTTGTTACTGTTTGTTGTTGTCGTTGTTATTGTTAAAGTTTCACGAAAAAATTCCTGGAAAACAATTGACGACTGTTTGTCTTTAAGCTGCAAATTGTTGCCCCACCCATCGCAGTGTGAACATAATTGGGAATTTAGTTGCAAGTAAAATAATAATAATAAAAATTGAAAGATTGAAAGTAAATAATAATATGGAAAATAAATGCTATAATTAAGTCAATTTATATACGTAAATTTATATGTTTTCGTAATACTTTTAGCTAAAATATTGAGACGAATTTTACCATTAATTAATTAATAAATAAATAATCATTTAAATTCTATATAAATTAATCAATTTATATATATTTATTGATATCTGTAATCTATGCGAATAATCATGTTTATTTTAGCCATAAGAAATAAACATAACTCTAGCAGATTTAATAAATGAATTCATAAATAATTAATCTTTTAAATTATACTATAATAATATTTTTATATATTTTTATTATATATTTATAACATATAAAGATTTTCTGAATAGAAGAATTTACATTTCATGCTTCAACAAAAGTTTCTTTTATCTCATATTAAATATATATTAATATTATATTAATCGATTATTGTAGAGCAGCATTTTGAAAATATTTATTGCCTAATGAACCTATTTAGCGTACAGTGCACCCTCTAAATGATAGATAAAGTATAAGTAAAGGAAACAGAGACTCTATGTTTTTAATTTCCTTTGAAAGGTAATCGATAATAATTAATTATTATTTGTTAATGGATATAAGAGCAGCAACAAATTCATTTTGACGCTGCAGCTACAATACAAGTACAAGTATATATGTATATATATATATATATATATATATTTTCACTTTTAGTTGGCAATACTCATTACCACGATTAGACTCGAACAACTAACAACTGCGCTTAGCGCCGGCCATTTGTTACAACTTCAACAAACTGAAGATAGTGCGAGAGAGAGAGAGAGAGAGAGTGTGTGTGTGAGTGAGAGGGGTGTGATGGAGCACTGAGCGACCCAATTTTGAAATTCACTTTCTTTGCTTTGATATTTCAAAGTTTCTCTCCTTTGTATTGAGTTTTTATAGTTCAGTCAACTCTTTTTTATTCGAAGAGAGGGAGAAGGGGATTTCTAATAATTAAATGGTCAAAATCAAATAAACAAACTCGTGTTTTTGGGGAAACGCTGAATGCACCTTAATCATTTCCATAAGAGGGGCGACAGCAGGAGGAAGGTGACTGACAAAAAACAAGAAACACTTTCCACACACTTTTCGTTGACCCAGAAAGCCAACTGAAAACCCGTTTCAGTTGCCGACGGGTTAAAGAAATGCAACAAAACTACAAGAAAGAAACAAACAAAAAAAAAAAACAGACTTTAAATTTAAAATAAATGGAGTACACTTTCGCTTATGAAAACGAAAGTCAACGGACTTTTGCACTGCCATTGGATACAAGAAAAAGCAGCAACAACAACAGCAACGACAACAACAACGGCAGCAACAACAAAACAAAACACTACAGAAATGCGTCGCGTCGGTGAAATGGCGGAGAAATTTGTCAGCTCCCCAATGGGAGCCAAAGGCAAAGTAGGCTGTGCAACGGGCCAAATCGACAGCAGCAACAACAACACTAACAACATTAATATTATAATAAAACAATGAACATGAAAATACGCAATGAAAATTCCGCAAAAGAGCAAAACAATAACAATAACAACCAAACAACAAATACAATTTACTATACAAAATGTGAGCAAAAAACGCGCAAATTTCAAAGCCTGCAGGCGGGCAAAGTCGCGCGCGTTTGCAGCGCGACACTGAGGCGCTTTATAAACGCCCCTGAAAAACGCGAGGCGAGCACGCGACTTTTGCAAGTGACCCAATTTCAATACCGCAAACATTGAAATTGCAATAAAAATAAAATACAATATGAAGCAGCCTGCTTCATAGCCAGACGACTAGCAACAGGCAATAATAAATTATTTGGAGGTTCCATTCCAACATTCAATCTGCCATTTTTAGTTTAGGTTTATGTAAAAAAATCATAAAATACAAAAATAATAAAAATAAACTAAAACAGAATAATAATAATAATAATAAAAAAACCAACTGAACCGAACGCCTTTTGTTTTGTGGCGACAACATCGAGCAACCTTTAACCAAGGCAATGTTTAAATAAATACTACAATGCGATTTCAATAATACGTTTAATGTCAAGCACAGCCATTCAAATTTGTCATAGGGGCAAGACCATGTACTTCAAAGCATTATAACAGTTCTTGATCCGCTTATTTATAATTGCTTACTGTATTCGCTGACTTATCAATCACATGTTCATTATATAACTTGCAGCTATTAATAGATTATGTGTGTATGTAATAAGACAAGTGTATTTATAAGGGAAAAGGTATTCTTGAGCTTTATATTTCCAATTATTTAATTAAAACTTAAAATAACTATGTAAAGATGTGTAAACATGTTTAGAGATAAGTTTGTTATTATATTAATAATAAATATATTTAAATTACGAAAGCCTTAAAACATATTTGTCAGAAAACAGTACATAACAATACTTGTTTAATTTCCGCAAGAATAATTCTCTATATATATTTTTTATCATAATATACCTGAAATTCTACTGTGAACTATTTATTTAATTTTATATTTATTATTATTTACTTAAATATAATTTTAATTAATTGAAATATTAAATAAACTTTAAATAAAATATAATAATTGATTCCGCTGAAGATCAACAAATGTATATATATATTTTAATAATCAATTTAATTTTACAAAATTGATAAACATTATTAACTGTATTAAATTGAAAACCATAATACTTATTATATTGTTTTTAATTGGCAATTATTATTATTTAAACCCATTAACTTATTACTAACAATATTATTATTTAATTGTCTATTATTATTATTTATTATATTATCTTAAAACTACTATACTTTTTACTAACCATATTATTATTTAATTGTCTATTATTATTATTTAATATATTATAAAAAATATAAAAATATGATCTCTAAACAACTTCTTTTATTTGGTTCATCCTCTTTTAATTTTACTTCAATTATTTATTGCAAATAATAATAATAATTTACTTGTAATCGTTTAGCATATTAATTAGCCGCCTCACGTGAGTTGGCCAAACCACAACGAAGTCAATAACCCAACTATGGGACTTGAGTGGGCACACAAATACATACATAAGTAACACTGTATATATGTATGTATGTGAATATCTAAGCACATACGTATACATATATGTATGTATATGTATGAGAGACCGTATGAAATTTCACTTGGCTGCGTCTGCGCAGCGGCTGACAGCGAAAGTGAAACTTGAAAGAGGTTTTTGAACTCAGCAAGTGTGGGGAAAGGGTAGGCAGAGCCAACAGGGGGAGGGGGGTGCTTTTATAAATAAGGAGATGCAGTCAGTTAAAGGGGGGAAGGAGGAGGTAAGCCATGACAGCAGCAGCAGTAGCAACAGCAGCAACTGGCCTCGACTCGTGTAACTGGAGCGGAACCAAAGGCAGCAACAATTTTACTTTCTTTTCCACATGCAGCTAAAGCTAATCGACACTCAGGCGCGGAGGCCGGGGCAGCTACTGGACTTGAGATTGGGTTTGGGGTTGGGGCTGTGGCTAGGGTTGTCACTATGGTACTCGGACTGCAATTGTGGCAATGTCAATGAACTAAAAGACAACGAAATGAAAGCGCCAGCAACTGAATATAGCCCAATTAAAAGCCAACTTTGACTCGCAACTTATTTTCGGTCTTCGATTTGCTGTTGGTCTTGGCTTTTGGCTTTGGTTTTTATTTAGTTTTCGGTATTCAATTTTCGGTATTTATTTCAGTTAGTTGATGTTTTTGGCGCCGCATTTATGTGCGCGGCGTGCACGACAACCAAAAAGCCTCGCCACTGAAAAAAAATATGCCAAAAAAGGTCAGAGACAATTAGCAAGTGTCGTTGTTGTTGTTTTGCTGTTGCTTTTGTTGCTGCTGCTGCTGATGTTGTTGTTGTTGTTGTTGATGCAAACACCCGCACCTGTCCCTGGGTCTGCCTCAGTCTGCCGTTGTTCCAGTGCCATGAGCCAAGCTCAATGTTGTATGTAGTAGCTGTTCAACGAGCGCAAAATACAACAACAACAGCAACAACAAGTCACAACACTGTAGCAACAACAACTATTAAAAAAAAATAAAACAGCAGCAGAGGAGGCCGACGTCGACGACAACGACAACTACAACTACAACTACAACGACACCGACGTATAAATAACCTCATAATTGCCATTGAGGGTCTTTGCAATGAATTATGCGAATTAACCTCAAACATTGAAACGTTTTTCATGAACATGCAACAATTTTTGACAAGTTTAACAAACTTTACTCATTATTGGCAGAGTTATTAGATTTGCTGGGCGTATTCCTAAAGGATTTTGGCTAACAGCAATGGCCAGATAATTTAAGCCAAGCAAACACAAGTAAATTTATTTTTAAAAACTCTTGAGATGCTTAATAAATGTACATTGATGATTCCATTACTAAATTATATTATAGGAGTTTTATTTACATTTTTAAGGTCACAATTCTTTAAGAAAAGAAGATGAGAATTATTTATATTGTTAATCAAATAAATATGCAAAAGTTTGAAGAACTAATTAGGCCTATAACAACGTAAGTAGCTGCTAAATTGTTAACTAAATGTGCAAGGTGTGAAAAAATGGTTCTAGCCAAGTCTGACAGCTCTGGTCTATGCTTTATTAAAAAGTTTACATATGTTCATATAATTATATTTGAAATGAAGCTCACCGAAATGTTGACAATTGATATCTAAATAAAAATAAATTTGCTATACTTTTATATTATTTGTTATTTAAAAGATATTATTATATTATATATATATATATATTATATAATATTTAGAGGGTATTGGAATTGTTCTTAAATTAAATAAAATATAAATTTGTTTAACAAATATATATAATTTATTTATTCAAAAGAAAGTATTATATTTATTATATTTAAAATTTAAAATCTACTTGTATTATTTAAAAAAAATGAAATTGTTTAACTATACTATTTATTTATTTAAAACATATTTTTTAATTATATACATTATGGAATATTTTAAAAGTATTACTATTACTTCTAATCGATACAAAAAATGCATTTGTTTGATAAATACATATTATTTATTTATTTAAAATATATTTGTAACATTTACCATTACAATTAAATAAAATATTATAACCTAATATAATATATAATAAATATATAAGAACTGCGAAAGTCTCGAGTCAATATAATCCCCTATCTTTTTTCCAGATGCTCAATAATATTTACAAATAAAATATCAGTAATTGTCATAATAACAAAAGCCTGAACAATATTGCATTGAATATTGGAAAATATATTTAATTATATAAGTTGAATAATAATTATAATTGTATTTATCAAACAAATTCCTTGCTGCGATCCTCAGCAATTGCAGTAGTTGAAGTTTAAATAATAAACAAATAATATAAATTATGCTAAAGTATTCCTCATTATTATTTAGCATACATTAATCAATTACACTAAAAGTATCCAAAGTAATTTCTCCTAATGACTCAAAAACATTTTGTTGATTATTTTAATATGTGGTTTTTATTTTGTAGTTTTTTGCTTGCCTCGCTAAAGTTCAATGCCCCAATGGCTGAGTGTTGATCGTTGATTTGAAGTCCAATCGACTCTGTCAATTACCCAAAGATATCACAATTTCATATGGCATCCCATCCCGTTCCGAATAACGAGCTCGTGACGCGCATGCGCAACGGTCCGGCAACAAACACAAAGCAACAGATAGAAAGAAAGAGAAACAGAGAGAAAGAAACTGAAAGAGAAACAGAAACAGAAAGAGAAACAGTAACTGAAACTGAAACTGAAACCGAAACAGAAGCGAAGTGGAATGGACAACGGTTAAGCACAATTTGAAATGAAATTGAAAGCAAAAGCGAAAGTGTATTTCTTTCTAGTCTATTTTGTTGTATTTTGTTTTATTTTATTACTATTTTGGTTTGCTTTATACTATTATTATTATTATATTTGTTGTTGTCATTGTTGTTGTTGCTCCTTTTGTTATTGTGTCAACAATTCTTCAAATTTCTTTTGCTATTCAATTTCGTTTGTCAACGGTTTCACTTTCTTCTTTCTTCTGTCTACTAACTTTTTTTGTTTGAACATTTCTTTTTCAGTTGATTTCAGCAAACGCTTAATGTTGAATAAGCCAGAAGCAGTTTAGGCCAAGACCAACAAAGAAATGTTATTCGGAGTTGAGGTTTCTGGCCAATTTACATCTCCCTGCAGACAATTACAAATGGTCAAAAGCAAATTAGTAGCGAGAGTGAAATTTTGAAATGAAGTTGACCTGGTTTCGAGCCAAGTTCTTGCCACAAACGAGTTCAAATGTTAAGTTGGTTAAATGCAAATAACAGTATGCAAATTAGAGCTCAGCTTAAAGTTGATTTTTTTTGGTAAATTTAATAACTGTATGCATGTATATTAAATACATATGTTGCACCTTGTGCCTCGACTTTCACTGCTGCTGACCCAAAAACAACCACAAAAAGGCCTACTGCCAATTGCAGTGACACATCAACCTGGCCAAGCAAAGCATTTAAAAAAGGTTGTATAAAAGCGCATAAAAAATGCAACTGCTGTTGCCACCAGAGGGATCACCTGGAAATAAAAGCAAAACAAAAAACGGACATCATAAAAACTGCAGACGTTACGGAAATGAAGACGTCGACATCCTGATGCTTCCCCTTATCCCGCTGCCCCCCTTGCATAGCTATAGCAACTAAACCCTGGCACTGTTGCAGCTGCTGACTTTCTTAATGGCCTTCGCTCAGGGCTCAGTGCTGAGGGCTCAGGGCTGAGAGCTGAGAGCTGAGGGTTTTAACCTCGTTGCCTCAGTCGAAGGTACTAAAAATATTTAAGATGACATTAATTTTTGGTACCGACTGTGATCTGTGTCTGGGGGCCAGTTGGTTAACTGGTCAACTGCCTGTTAACTGTTTTTATGCATATTATGTATCAATTCCCCAATGATCGACAACTGTTTTCTTGGGTGTCTGAGGTCTAGGACTTTCAATTTCAAGCGTCATCAACCCGCTTAGACAATTTTCAGCGCTTTCGTTTTATGTTTTACACACCCAAGAAATATCTGTTGATCTCCAGCGCTTTTCCCATTAAAAGCAATTTAATGTACGCCACAATAAATACAAATTTCCAAAATTGAAACATAGACAACAACAGAAGAGACAAGCGACAGACGGAGACAGAGACAGAGACAGGCAGAGACAGAGACAGGCAGAGAGCCAGACAGCACGATCAGGAAAGTTCAACACTTTCTTTTTGGCTATGGCAAACAGTTGAAGTTCAACTCTTGCTTTCTGGGTAGGTGGGCATCAATTACACTAGTCAACATAAAACTATAACAACGATGTACCGAACCCGAACACAGGCCATCTGAGTTGAAAGATAGTTTATTTGGAAAGCAAAGAAAGTGAAAAATGTTGCAACAATAGCTGTGGCGGCTAGAGAATACAGATGTTATTTTGATTAAAGAAAGTGATGTACAGCTATTGGCATACATTTAACATCAATGATATGCAGAGATCAAAGTTAATTTGATACATTTATTTATGTTAATAAGGAATACAAGATTTGTATACAAAATTGAGCTTTTTAAATATTTAATTTAAAATAGTTAAAAAGTAATTAATGTAATGAAAGTGTAATCATTTTAAGGGAAACTTATTTATAAATAGGTGTTTACAACTTTATCTACAATTTTAAATAACTTCTTAATACTTTCAACATTTTGCAGCTCGTACGTAATGTAATGAAGTCTGAAGTCTGATAGCTTGATAGTCTTTTAGTCTGTTAGTCTCTAGTCCCTCCAGCCTCCCAGTGTCATTGCACCATATTGAGTTCAAGCGGGTTTGTTGAACTTCCCCTAACAATAGTTGAATTTGAATTATTTTCACCGCTCAACAATCGGAGCGAACCCTCAGCGATCGGCAAAAGTGAGAGTTGAACGCAGAGCAAAATATTTGAATGTTGTTTGTTGGCTATTGAGGTCACTTGGAGTTGAAGTCGGAGTTGGTGTTGGAAGTTAAAGCTGTGGCTTTAATGATCTTTATCGCGCATTTGCTTTGACGATCATGAAGTATGTATAATTTTTCTATATCAACGACTTTTCACAGTTTCAGTTGCTGTCTTTTATTTTTTTTTATTTTTTTTTTGGCCATGACGCATTGCATCGCAACACAAAACTTACAAGACTTTCATTGGGTGCTGGCTTATGATTTAAAGGGGTCACTGAACGAAAGCAGTCTGCCATCCCATCGCACAAAATGCTTGAAAGTTATAGAGCATACGATATGATATCAAATGACATTGGATCAGTGAAGCGAACGTAACGAATGGTAACAGCTGCACCTAAATTGTCGCTAACGTGAAGAGTAGAGAAAAGTAAAAGGATTAGAGTTGTTTGAACGAAATATGTATATTTCATTAGAGTGAATGTGTCAGTTAGACATTGGGATGGTTGCTTAAAGAATCGTTCAAGTTATTGCCTAAAGAAGCCTTTACATAACATGTAATGCTAAACAGCTGTAAAGTGAGTTGATAACAGTTGAATGTTCTGTTAAGCATCTGTAGGTAAAATGTACGCTTATATGTAATGCTAAGCAACTGTAAAGCAAACATACTACTGGTTAACAGTTGAATGTTCTGTTAAGCATCTGTAGCTAATATGCGTACTGTTATTAACAGTAGTATGTTCTTCTGTGCATATACAGGTCAATTCTGTAATGTTATTAACAGTTGAGTATGTTAATTCAATGGAAATGCAAATTGTGCATTGTAAAATTGCGATATTAGATGGAAAATAGATTGATTTATCAAATTTGATTGTTTTATTATACAGTATGCCAAAGTAAAGGGTAATTTACTTAAACAACGTCTTCAAATATACAGTGATTAGATAATAGAATTCCTAGAACCCTCTACAAACGAATTAATGCAACCTTGAAATATTGCCAAAACATTGAATGTTATCTTAAGTAGCTGAAATTAGTGGGTAGTAAATTAGTAACAGTTATGGGCTATGTTAGCGCTTCCACTACTAACATTATCATGTAGTTCTCAGAACTCTGTCTATATTAGACAAACATTCTAACGAATGGATAACTAATTGATGCAAGCAATAAGTTTCCTTGAATTGCTTATCAATTACCCAAGTAAAGAAATACTCACCGAAATTTCAATGTCAACCTGGGACCAAAAATAAACACCGCGCAATCAAAATAAAACATTACCTCAGAGACAGAGTCAACACGAGTTAGACCCCGCATCGTATTAAGGTAAAGGTAAAGGTCAGGGTGAGTAAACTACATGTACTACATGTATGTATGTAGTATGTGACAAATTTCCATTTCATTTATAGGGTGCCAGAAGTAATCTTTACTAAACATTTACAGGAAATGCTGACGACAATGGAAAATGGGTGTGTTGTGGTTGGGTCGTCATTTGACCACACAATCATTGAGCATACGCTGCTTCCTCGCCTCCCAATGTGTTTTAATTGTGTTAACACCCCCCTCCCCCCCGCCGGGTACAATGTGCAAAGGGGTCATTCACGCTAACCGTGGGCACCTAGTGCGGCTCTCAGCAGTTTCAAGTGCGTCATCAACAACGCAATTGTCTTCACATCTACAACTTGCGACCAGCGGACATTGGTCATTGGCTCCACCCTCCACCCTCCGCCCCCTCCACATCCCGCTCCCCCGCGATACAGAACTGTTTATACCTAGAAATTCGCTGAACTTGAAACGTCGTCATGCTGTCATGCAATAAAATCGTGAAAATTGTGCGCTCTATGATGTGCGCTGAATACAGTCAAGCTTGTCTAAGCTGAACTTGCACAAACTGAACGTTTGGGCTGTCAAATGTTTAATTTATATAGAGTTCAACTTAAAACTAAGTTTAAATACTTGCATTAAAAGGAAAATGCAAATTTTCACGGAGGGAAAATTAATAGACAGCTGTTTTATGCAACTTATTTACTAGCAATCTAGTGAGATTTCCTGAACTTTAAACAACTGAATGCAATATTTATTTAAACAATTCTTATCAACCTATGACAACAGCTAAATGTTTATAAGACAATTGTGTATGTTGGATTAAATATAGATTTATTAATAACAGTAATATGAGATTGTAATACGATTTAAGAATGTTTGACTGTAGCTCTGTTTACAAATTTAGCTGAGGGCATTCCAGGAAAGAACCACGACACCGAAACCCGTTGATGTTGGCACATTTCATGCGATTAGCACTCGTATCCCATAGCATCCAATAGGGAATAGTAGATGTGGGCAGAGGGAGGGAGGGGACAGGCATGTATTGAACAATTGCTGAAACCTTGAAATTGGCACAAAGAACTGAGTTGAACAAACGCTGACAACAAATTACATAAATCCAATTATGAAAAACAAAGAAGTTTGCGCTTTAAATGACAACAAAACAGAAATTCTTGCTCACGCAGCATAAAAACAAAAACTTGATTAAGAAATTAAAGAAATACAAAAAATTATTATTATTAAATTTAATAAACATTTTGTTGTTGTTGTTGTAGCATGCAGTGCATGTGTGGCGATTTTCCGGGAATTGGTATCAGTCCGAGCTAAAAAACAAACTAACTTGATGTCGAGTTTATCGTCATGTGAGGCGTGAGAATTCTGAGCTCATGATATGCTACAGTGTCTGTGGTCAAAGTGGGTCACTTAAAGTTTCCATTTCATTAGAATTTGCTACGAGAGAGAGACAGGGAGAGAGAGAAACCGCAAGAAAGTTGAAAACATTTGCTTAAGATCAAAATCAAAAGATTTTCTAAATAACATGAACATTTTTGTTAATTTAAAAAAATAATTTAAAATACTATAGCTGACAAAAGGGTACGGATGTATGGACATCAAGTTCATAAAGATTTTAATAATATTGTAAATTTATTTAAATATTTATAAATGTAGCAAAGATTTCAAATTATTATAATCTAAAATTCTATTAACTAATGTATTCCTTCATTTCCTTAAATTCTCCCTAAATCAAATACAATAAATCATCAAATCAGCTGAATTTTACATAAATCACAAATCCCCTCTTCATATCTATAAGAAATGGAATGAGTTGCAGTTCCATTGGTTCCAGAAACACGCACAACGCATTGAGAATGCTTATTAGAAGTTAACTTGAATTCATCAACTTAATGGAAACAATAATAAAAACAACTGAGCAACGCTGCATTTAGCAGTAAAAGACTACAATATACCCTTTAAAATGCGCTGTCATAGCCCATAAATGTACATACAAATACCTTTAAAGATCCCTAAGTGTTAAAGTTGTGTAGTATGACTTGCCTTGTGAAAACTTTGTACAATCTGCTGTGTTTACAATTCGATTTCACTGAAAATCTCAGGAATGAAGCAGTATTTATATACCAATAGACTAGCAAGTTTATAAAGTATAAAGTATGCAACAATTTAAATAAACTTGATCTGTTTCATAACATAAGCCACATGGTATCTGTAGTCCATGACAACGAAGCGACAAACTCGGCAGGCTTTGACGTTGGTAATACTTATTTTTAACAATTTATCAATAATTATAGGGTATAGGAAAAACAAATCTAAAGCTACCGAGAATTGTAATCGTAATCATCAGCGAAAAAATTGTTGGGGAAGTGTAAAGCAAGAACTCTTAATGGAAGTGAGGACATTCACCTCAAGCATATCACGCAGTCAATATGCTGGAGTCCAATGACCCATGATATACTATGTACTTACGTGGGTAGAGTAGGGTCCTGGGATGGCCTAGAATTGGGATTGGCAAGATTTATGGCAGCCGCGAGTTTAACGAACTCCTCAAGCAGAAACGCCTATGCCAATGTAGAACTTTGCTTAGGCAATTCGGACCAGGGATTACATAATGGCCAAAATGTTAGTTGTAGCAATTGGCCTGGACTAACGCGTATTTTGGCCGCCCACACAAGTTGGCCAATGTTGTGCAAGGGAGCCAAGTGACAACCGGAAGTTAACCTTGAAGTTTTTTTGTTTTTTTTTTTTTTTTGCAAAACGGCAATAACATAAAAAGCCAGAAAGCTCTGGAGGAAGCTAACGGGCAACCAACTGCGCATCTAACTGAACATTTGAGGCAATGCCCCGGACCGAAGTTATTCCATGCCCCACCATCGGTGGCAGACACGTGTTGGAAGTGGGTGGCAGCATGGAGCATACACAGATGCTAGGGGTTGTTGCTGTTTGCCCTGCCGGAAGCTTTTCGCAGTCTGTTGCTGGAGCCGGAAGCTGGCAAGCAAAATACTCCCTCGCACACATTTATATTTCAAGGGTGACTTTTTGCTCGGCATCGAGAAAAAGAAGATGCCAGGAGAATTGGTGAAACGGGAGTGGGGAATGAGATTTGGCATAAGTTCAGGGCAAACACTTGACATTGAATCGATAATAAGTTCAAATTTCCACTCAGAAATCACACACACACACACACACTCACACACACACACACACAAAATAATAATACTTGTCAAATGTGCAGAGCTGTGCTTTGTGATGCATTGGCTAACGGGAGATTTAGATATGAATGCTGATAGTTAGGCTTAAGGTAAACAGGGGACAGAGAGGAAGAGCGGTTTAACCTTACCTTATCAAAATAAACAAATCTAAAAGACTGTTATTAGCAAAGGTTAAACAGTATTTATTTATCGTGACATTTGCGACAGGCAACAGTTACAGCGCTTTCCAACACTAAGCACTGTAACACTCTAATGGAATGGTTGACGGCGAGACCGTTAAGAGCAACGGCTCATAAACATGGTGTAAGTTGTGGCCAACTCTGACCTACGCTGCGCAGACTTTATTAGCCAAGGTGCGCCCTGCCGCGAGCCAGAACATTCTCGCACACATTCCCGTCATGCAACCGCTTCCCAGGCATACCTCTGGAACCTCCCCCCCACCCACACCTGCCTGCCTGCCTGACTGCCTTCCCTCCGCAACGTAGCTTCGCACTTCATTCACAAAAGCGTCTTAGCCTTTGACTGGCAGCAGCGAGACTGGAAAAAGTTTTTACGACTCGGCTAACAAATTGCGCGTTATTTGCCAGATACTAGGGCTAGGGGCAAGAGCACGTGCGTATGCAACGTGTGGCATGTGAAGGAGCTGCCTTAACAAACTCTTAGCTAAAGACAAGTCCGCGCCTTTTAACTCACACGGATTTCCTGGAAATTCTATTGCTCATGTTATTTGAAATGCAAATTGAATTTGTATGTTGCATGCCACATGGATAATGAGGAGCTGGTGGCAAGCCAAAAGATAGCTGACAACAATAGGAGATGACGCACTTGCTGGTGGGGTGGGGAGGGGAGGGGATTTGGGTTAGCAAATGTAACAGGCGCCTAAGCAATTGTGGCCCAAAAATCAAATGCGCAACAGCGAGGCAAAGCTTTCGTTTCGGCCAAAAGACCATCAGCAAAATAAAGTTAATGGCGGCCTCTGCCAAAAGAGCGGGAATACGAGCTTCAAGAGCGCAAAAGTTGAAGCGCGTGCAATGCCAAGGCGAAAGTTCGAGCAATGTCACAGAAGTACAGTCAACCTAAAAGCTTTGTCCCAAGAGCAACCAACGGAAGCTTTTCGGTGTGAGAGCGAAACGCTGAGAAGCTGCAGAGCTTTCAGGGGTATTTTTACGCAAGTGCCGTTATTATTTAGCGTCAATCAACGTTAAATGCCCTTCAACTAGTGCTGTGCAAGCGAGACCGCAATAAGAGGCAAAACATTTCCATTACCCAAGTCGTAGTCGTAGCGTAGGCGCAGCAACAACGTTCAAGGACTCGGCAAGGCAGAGCAAGGCAGAGCAAGGCAAGGCAAGGCAAGGTTAACGTAAAAGCTTCAGTACAGAAAGAGACAGCAAGCGCAGCTTTTGGTTGTGGCAGCTTTTCTGGCTGCCTTGTATCTTGGCAACCGGTGAAGTTCAAGGTTAAAGCTGAAGGATTTCATGCTTTGACATTGCTAATGCCAATTCTCTCCCTCCCTACCTAACTATACCTACACCTACACCTACACCTACAGCAAAGCCCACACGTGGCCATTGAATGTGATTGAGGCAGAAGATTTCTCTCTTTCTCTTTCTTAGCATACTTAGCGGCGCATGGAGCTGCTTATTCGGCTGCTTCGGACTGGACCAGTTCCTTTCCCTTTCCGCTGTCCCTTTCCCCTTTTCGTTCGTTTGTTGTACACACCTGCAGCATTTTAACCTTGAGCTCCTCCCCTGCACACCTACCCGACTGTTGATTACATTGCGGCGCGTGACTTTGATTTGATTTTTAAATGATTCTTTTCGCAGCTTTTGCTTCGACTTTTACGTTTTTTGTTTCTTTTCCATCACCTCTCGTTGGCCACAGAGCTGACATCCCACGCGCTGTCAGATTTTGGTTAAAGGTCAACAAAAGGACGGATACTTTGAGCTGGCACTGTTGTTATCATCAGGTCACGACGCCATCAAAGTTGCATTTCAGCCACGTGTCGTCGTTGAAGTTTGTTTTATTAACTTGTCTTGTCGTAGCACCAAATGGCTGGCAGCTTTATGAGGCTTTTACAGATTTAGCCAACTTGTGGACATGGCTGCTTGCTTGCCGTGTTGACCAACTCTCACTTAACTGTGGCTTAACCGAATTCAAGTTTCAATTAAAATCAAATAAATAGTTGAAGTTCAGTTCGAGTGACGTTCTATTGCCGTTAGGACATTCACTATAAATAAAAGCCGAGCCTGGGCTTTGACCAGGCACTTGGCACACCCACTTTTGGCCTTCAGCAATGGCCACGTCAATGCCAGGGGGAGAGAGGAATGTCGAGCTGGCTCCGGGTGCAATGGCAACCCTTGCACTTGAACTTGCGCACGCGGCAGTTGCATGTGCCACACATTGAGTGCCACCGGGTGGGTATTTTGACCTTCAGCATGAGCTTTTCCACAGAGCTTATTTATAGTAACACTGTGTGAGCGGGAAAGAGAGAGAAAAAGTGCAAGAGTGGAAGAGGGACAGCGAGGAGGAGAGTGCGCGTTGCATTGAAAGGTCATTCGTATAGTGGCAAGTGTGCGCGGGTTTTGCCCAGCATCGTTCAGGGTCATTGCTGCAGTCGCAACTGTTGGCGCAATGGCAATAACAACAACACCTAAGAGAACCACATGCACAGTAATTACCTTACCTAACCCACCCCAAGCCCAAGCCTCGGGCATTAGCTCAACCATTTCGGGTGGTTGCATTGACATTGACGCAAATTGTTGAGGGTCAAGTGCATGGTCGTAATAAGAATGAAACAAATTCCAAGCAATGATCCCCCCTCTATTGACGCACCGCCACCCACGAAAGCCTGCGAATGAAATTTTAATGTATTGAACGTTAAACGTTTTTCGATTGGAATTAAAAGAAATTATACCTTTCTCCTACTTTTTCTGCTCTCTATATCTCTCTCTCTCTCCCTCTTTTTCTATTGCAGTCATACCTTTGTTCATTACAACCGCTCAAACATGGAAAACCTAGCGCATTCCTTGTCGTTTAATCATCGCGTAATTGCAACAGCTGAAATATTAATCAGCATTGCACAAAAGTGAACAGAAATTACTTTAAATAAAGAAATTGTTTAAATTCCTCAACGAGGGGATACCCTCTACTTGGCTGGCAAATAAATAATAAATAAATAATTAATAATAAATAAATAAAAAATATTAAATAAATACTAATCTTTCAATAATAATAATTAATTAATTAATAAATAAATAAATACATAAATAAATAAATTAATGAATAAAAAAATAAATATATAAATAAATAAATACATAAATAAATAAATACATAAATAGAAAACTAAATAAATAAATTAATAATAAATAACATAATATATAAATAAATAAACAAATAAATAATAATAATTTTTACTATTAATAAGATTCTACAAACACACTTCTGCATGTTACAAATGTGCTCTGCAATCAATACTACCCTTTTTGGCCACTTACAATACAGTATAGGGTGCAAGTATGGCATACAGCTTCATTGTGCTGTTCACAATATACATATTGACCAGTATATGTACATATATGTAAATGTGTATGTACTTATTTAATATCAAATGATATGCACTGCACAATTAAAAACGTTGACGCGCGTGGCAGAACGTAGAGCGAGAAATCAGCTTGGAGGGGGCATTGTACTTTAGGGGATTCGAGGGGTTGTTGTCGCGTCGCCAGCGGCGCGACGCATACAAAAGCGGACGGACGACCATGACGGAAAGAAGTGCTTACAGGCCCTAATTAAGCGGTCAATATGAGGTTCAAGGGTGCCGAGAAGCCGCCGGGTCCTTGTGCGCTTTATGCATTAGGAGCATTAAGCATTATGCAGACCACAGACCACGATACAATGGACACGACGAGGGGGTGGGGATTGCAAGAGGAAAGCAATGCGTTTAATCAGTGGTTCACTCACTTAATTCAAGGCAAAGGCAACAGCAACAGCAACGGCAATCACAAAAGCAACTTGCAGTTTCTCAAGTGCGCTCTGCTCTCTGCTCTTTGCTCTCTTCTCTCTGCTTTCTGTGTGTAAGTGCAATGACAAAGAATTTGAAATGGAATCGAAATCAAGTTCGAATTCGAAGTTCTTCAACTCTGGGAACGACTCTGCACTCGCTGGGGCGACAAAGTTCAGGGTCTACAGCTGCTGCTTGCTTGATCTCTTTGCTTTTGTCTGCAATTCTGCAAAAAAGGAAGCAGCTAATAAGTGCACTGAAAAGACAAAAGACAAATGAACCCACAAAAATAAAATTAAAATAAAAATTAAAAATAAAAAGAAACCGAAACTGATGCCGGAAATATGTTGGCGATACGCTGCAACGACTTGGCTGCTTGGCAACTTGGAAACTTGGCGACTTCGCGACCCAGACGACAATCCGGTTGATCCAATTTTCATAATCGAGCTGTCCTTGGCTGCCTTTATGTGGTCAGCTCAGATGTGTGGGCTACGACGGATGTTTATCCGCATAGATTTATAAATATCACTTACCGCTGATATCTTTAGATATGCAAGTCTCTTTCAGCGCACATTGGTTTTTCTCTCAATCTCTTAGACATTTTCCTGCAG